>CM021104.1:562624719-563079746 GCA_007115665.2 Sequoiadendron giganteum | reverse complement strand
AATGATGTGAATTCAATCAATGTTTGCTTTAAGCCCCAAATTCAAATGTGTTGGTAAGCAATATTAAGAGGTGAAAGATGGAATGTGTGCACCTAATTAATCACTTTCCAAGTTGATTTTGTGACTGACCCATATTATTTTCTAGCTCTATATGATTCACCTACAAGTCACAAAATCGAAAAACAACAAGTAAACTTGCATAGAAAAGTGTGACATGAAAAAGATGAAGTCTGATCAAATCTGACTAAGATGGCTTTATAGAGATGAATTTATTTCATAAATAGAAAATTCAGAAGATTTTATGCACTTTTAATAAAAAATATCATCAAAATTGGATCAATTTTGCTTAAGATATGCTCATTTCAAGTTTAAATGCAAGTTTGACTTTGACTGAAAAAAGGCTAGAAAATGACACATTCACCTGATAAACGTTGCACCGTTGTGAAGTTTGTCTCATCAACTTTCCGATGAGTCCTTGTTTGCACGATTTGGATCCCATATGACAAAGTTATGATAAAATGAAAAAAAAATACCCTTCTAGATTAAATCTAAATTATAATTTTTTTATCTAAAATATAAACTTTTAATCTAATTGTTTTAAAAATATAAGCTAAATTAAAATTCTAATTACAAATCTAACAATATAATAAAAGACTAATTTAAAATCTAAAAAAATCTAACTAAAACCTAATTTTAAATCTAAGAACCTAATTAAAGATCTACTTAAAAATCTTAGAATCTAATTAAATTCTAAAAAATCTAAAATCTAAATTTAATTGAAAATCTAAATTAAATTAGAGAAAGATAAATCTCAACTAAATTAGAAAAACTAAAATCTAAAATCTAAAATAAAATGAAAAACTAAAGAAAAGGTAAATCGAATATTTAAACTAAATCTAAGAATAAAGCTAAATCATAGGACTAAAGCTAAATCAAAGAGTAAAGGCAAGTTTAAAAGTACAGTTAAAGACTTAAATGAGATCTAAGATGTCGACAGTTTGAAAGGAGACTACGCAATGGCAATAGAGGGGCGGATGGGGTCGACGTGTAAAATGGAGAGTAGGAGTTTCGACAGTTCAAAACCAATGGACAGGGATTTAAGGTTTACGACTATGACCAAAGATGACTCAGATTTATGACTGTGACCAAGTCTGCGGAGGACGATTTTGATCGGGCAATGACAGCTGAAAATTGGTAGCGATAAATAAAAATTGATGGCAACTGGGTACCTTCGACTGATAAGGTGGAGCTTTAGATACCAGAGAGCCAAAGCTGTCGGACTCTCCTAAATTCCATCCCCAAAAAATGTACGAGTTTGGAATAAGAATGAGGATTTTATGCATTCAGCAGATTTTTTTATTTTTTTCATGCAAAACCAAAGAGAATGATGAAAATATATTCTACAGAAAAATGTGGAGAGAGAGAAAAAAACTGTGGAGAGAAAAAACATGGAGTTAAGGTAAATTCAGGGAACGTGAGGAGAAGGCGAATGCACTCTGTATGTTCAGCCAACTGTCAACTGTGAGAAGTTGCAGATCATGAAGAACCACGACTTGCTTGATGTTGCCAAAGGTTATAGAGAAGTTGTAGAATGTGAAGAGCACCCGCAAACGAGATGTAGGAGATTCTTCTTCCTGCAAAAAACAGTGAGAAAATATAGCATTGAACCTTGCTTTAAATAAAGAGATTCATATTCAGAGCCCGTGAATGGTAAAAAATAACATAATTGTAACCCATTTCAAAATATTTTGATTTAATACAGGGTTTCTTGCTGAATTAATAAAAAAATGGAGCATGCTCACCTCACTTAGATCAGTGCCTCATCCTTGGAATAGAGTCAATTTTAATATTTACATGATTCGATAGCAGTTTCATACATGACAATATTTAAAGCCTTGAGGATACTGCATTACAATACTAACATTATATCTTAACCACTACTTCTTACTAACATCCTAGCATATGATTTTACATAAGCTTATAGCTCCATTCAAGAATTTACATCAACTCTTAGCAAGAATAAAACCACACACCCATTGGAAATAAATAGAGATAAATAAGATAACCCTTGATTATATTTCTTATAGTTTATTAAACCAATACATCATAGAGAAAATGGTGTAGAACTCACACTATTCTATTCTATATTGTTAGTATCTATCCAAACTACATGTGCATATTATCATACTCGAACATAAGAATTAACACTAAATTTCAGTATATTATTTACAATCCTTAGTGTGATCAATTCCAGAACAACCAACCCCTACAACCAACCCTGAATTCTCATTTATAAAGCTATGGGAGAAAACAAGCAACATGATAGATTAAAATTTCAGTTACATTTCAATTACACTCATTTTAGTTTCGATTTTAGATATTCCTCGAGATGCTTACAATTTCATCAGTGAAGAAATTGTGAGAAAGGAAAATCTCAAAATTCCATATATTCTACTACAGAAGAATGGTGCAGGGGCACCTAGGGGTTCTCATGCCTCCATGAGGCCATCAATGTCTTGATTTTTTTTGTCATCATTTTTTTGAAGATTCTTGATGTAATAAGGTCCAATGGACCATTTGAAATGTTTGGAGGTAGCTTGTAATAGGTTTCATATCAAAATTGTAAACTTGGTGCATCTAGCCCTAAGAGTGGAAAAAGTTGCCATGATGCAGCCAAGTATTTGAAATGATGTAATTTGATGTCTTTGATCATGATAGGTGTTTCTAGGACCAGTTTGTACTGAAATGGAGTCAATTGAGGCATTTAAGTGATAGGCATCATGAGTTGTCAAAAGTTGCTCAACAACTTATCAAAAATAGGTTAAATTTAGGCCTCCAATGGCTCCCTAATTCAAAATTTAGGTAAGGGACATTGGAAGGAGTTGGAACATGTTTAAAAATCATCCTTTGGATCGAGGCAAGAGTTTTTGATCAAATTTTGAAGATCTAATGCCAAGAAAAGCTTTGTTTTTTTTTATTTCCTATGTTTTTTCCCATTCCTTCATTTGGTACGGCTTGTGATGTCATTATATAGGCTCAAAAATTATATGGAAAGATACAGGAGAGAAACGCCTTTCAGTTCGTGGTGATTTTGTGTAATTTAATCAAGTATTGAGAAAGTTACACCCATTTTTTTGAAGGTGGATTTGAAACCCTAAAAAACAAGGGTTTGAAGATAAAAATGTTTGTAACTTTTATTTCCAGTGTGGGAAAATGATAAATCTAGGTGGAATGGAATGTATTCAAGTGTATTGTAAGATGCAATTGATTTCAAAGAGTGGCATGGAGTTTTGGGGAAGATATTTGATACCCTAGGCCTAGTATCTCTATGTGACAGGCCTCAAATTGTTGGTAAAAGTATGATTTTTTACATGTTTTTGATTTTTTTTGCAAAGAAAATGCTTGGGGATTGTGTAATGTGTGTTTTGAGGCCTTAAGGAACCTTTTTTTTGTCTTAGGGGTGTTTGGGTGTGCCAAGATACTCAGATTACTTCATTGAACAAACAAATTAGGCCTCCTTATAGCATTGAAGAATAGTCCATTGTGGCATTTACTTTTGCTGTCATGTCTTGTGCTTTTGGGGACTTGTAGTGATCTATGTTAAGTGTCTAAAACAAGGCTCATTTGTCTATTTATTTTATTGTGGCTATCTCGGTTGGAAAGGGCTACAGGGGTGCCTAGGTCAACATTGGAATGATGGGTGTAAGGAAGTTCCAATGTGAAAAATCAGGTTTTGTGGTAATATATGGACATGTTGAGAGTGATAAATCAATACCCAAGTCCTCTGGTTATGTTTGGGTGTGAGAGTCTTTGAGAGAAGCATTAAATAAAGAGTTGCCTTCCCTGCCCACTCTGCATCAAAGAAGAAAAAACAAACTTCCAAAAGGCATCTCTCATCATTACAGCAACACCAAAATGTGTCGTCCACATCGACCAAAGAAGATTCTCCATGTCAGCACCCAAGGAAAAAACCTATATTTTTGTTGAAGAGGACAAACCCTCTATTGTGGTAGCAATTTCATCAGATATAAAAATAGAACTAAGGTGCTATTCTAATTCATCAAAATTAGAGTAGAAACATCCACTCTGCAAGTTATAATCACTGTTGACACCACCCTTCTTAGATTTATAATGGGTTTTCTTCTTTTTCTTCGGTGTTGCACATGCTCCTGGTGTGTCTGGTTCAGTTTTACGCATATCATCCTGAAATTCAAGCATGCCAAGTCTCCTAAACCCTCTAACTAGCAGTACAAAATCACTTGGCTTACTCATTCTCACAAAGAACATTGAACTAGCTTATGAATTTCCAAGTATAGAGAAACTTTTCAAATTTGAAAGATAAAGACACTTTACGACTACATATAAATTCTATCAACCCACATGAATTCTTCAAAAAATCGACCCCTACAAACCCCAGGTAACTAAAACCTACATAGCCCACAATAGTTTTTCCAAACTAGAAAATAGATACTCTATTGACACACAAGAAATACACACAACTTACTAGGATAAACTATCCTCTACTCTTTCAAAAGTATTGGGCTCACCAAGAAAGAGGGCATGTGGTGTGCTCTGTTGGGTTTTGTTGTTGCATTGTTGATATGTGGTTTTCATTGATATCAACACTACTATAATTAATGATTCTTAAGGCTGTATATACCGAGGATATTAAGAAAATTGTAAAATTAATATTACTAACAACCAGTGAAGCTAGGAAGGTGAGAATGTTGGAAAATCTTGTACATTGTATATCTGAAGGTGTACTTCAAAGGGTTTGTTGTTTAATCTTTCTATTATGTTTTTTGAATGTTTTAGATGTTCACATGAAGATTTGTGGAAGTTATGAAGATCTGTGTTCCTATAGTTATTCAGTTTCTATAGATGGTGTTCTTGGATGAAGCAAATGAAATTTTGGTAATTTCATGTGGTGTGCATGTACCTATGACATTCATGGATGAGTCTAAATTGTGCTCTATCTTTGTTGTACATTCACATTGATCGAAGTTTTCGTGATCGAATATTTTTCTAATGTGTGCTCGAGTTTTCATGTTCTTGGCTCACATGATGATGTTAGCATGTTGTGGATCCATGAGGATTAATATTTTATTTTTTGGCATGTTTGAAGGTGTTTGTTTATGTCCTCACTATATTGTGACAAACTTGTGTTGGTGTGCACTGAAATTTATTCATGTATTGAGGCGAACAATTGTAATTTATTCTTTATTTGTGGCTGACAAAATAGTGGATGTAAATCCATATAGAGGATATATATAATTGTTTGTTGTCCTCATTTAGAGGAGCTGCTCAACATGTAAAAGTGATGTACATGTGCGAATAAAGTTCAAATCATTCATAGTAGAGTGTGGAGGAGATTGAGTAGACTGTGGAAGGGCTTGTAGAAGTTTTTGTGCACCTAATTGTAATTGTAATCAGGCTTTTGTAGAAGCTATTTTCTTAGTTAAACTTCATCAAATGGATTTAATCTAATTATTTTATGTAAGGAAGTGAGCCTTCCCTTTGAGTAGTGTTCTCTAGGCAGTGCACTGAAATGCAAGTGCATTCCCTTTAATTCTTTATTATACTTCTAATAGGGTATAATCTTATGGAATAACATCCACCGTGGTTTTTCCCCTAAGAGGGTTTCCACTATAAATCTTCGTGTTCATGTGTCTTTGATGTGTTATTAATTTATGCTTGTACTATTATTTATTAGATCTGAGATTTAAGGTTGCTTAATTTTGTATAAGTTTGATTTTGGTAACAACTTATTCAGCCCCCTCTCAGTTGTCTATCCTTGTGTTTTCCATCAATTGGTACTAGAGCTAGTTCCTCTGAAGAAGCCTAATAACTTGAGGTGATCCGAGATGGTATCATACAAGAATGAATCTCCTAGATTCGATGGTACTAACTACTCTTTATGGAAAGTCAAAATGGAGTGGCATTTGAAGTGCATTGGAGAACCTTTCTGGAAGATTACACAAAGTGCATATACTATTCCTCAAAATGGTCCATCCTCTAAAGATGAGATAAAGCAAGAAGAAGCTAATGCCAGGGCTATTGAAGCATTATTGAGTGCTTTGATAGATTTAGAGTTAACAAATGTGTTAGGATTCAAGACTACATACCAGATCTGGAAAAATTTGGAACCATTGTATGAAGGAGATGTCCTTGTAAAAAGTGCTAAGCTACAAAGTCTAAAAGTAAAATGGGAAGACTTGAATATGAGTGAATATGAGAATATCCTGTCTTTTTCTCAAAAGATAAATGAACTGGTGATGAAAATTAGATTTTCTTGTGGAACCTTGGATGATGAAGAAGTTGTGGCTAATATACTTAGATATGTGCCTCCCTCCTACAAAACAAGAGCTCATGCTATTGATGAACTCAGGATAGTGATAAGTTTTACAAGAGACATGTTGACTAGAAAACTTGCTGCATTTGAGTTAAGTGAATTTGGTGAATCTTCTCCTAAGACTGAATCTACATTCAAAGCTACAGTATCTGGAAAAATCCAACAGAGATACAATCCAAGTGAGAGTTCTAAAAGGACATTCAAATATGAAGATGAGATGAAAAAGATTAAATATGAAGAAAGAGAATTGGAAGAACTTGAAGAATTGATTGTGAAAAGAGAAGCCAAAGGTCATGGTAAGTACAAAGGAAAGTTTCCTATCAATTTTTTTTCTTGCAGTAAAATAGGTCATTTTGCATCTAGATGTCCTGAAAGAGTTTCTAAGTACAAACCTGAGAAGACTAGATTTCAAAGGAAATGTTATTATGTTGAAGAAGGTGTAACTGATGAAGAATCTAATAAAGAAACCAGAAATGATGATGAATGGGTATTTATTTGTATAAAATAAAATGGTCTAGTGTCCACTGAATCTACTAGTAGTGTGAATGTTGAGAAAGCTCTTGCAGCAAAAAATGAAGGAAAGGATGAGTGGGTAATTGACAGTGGAGTCTCACATCATATGACTAGTAACAAAAGAAATTTTGTAAGCCTGAAGGAAAATGATGGTGGTGTTGTAAGATTTGGAGATAACACTTTTGGTGTGATTCATGGAGAAGGCACTATTTATTTATGTGGTAAGCACAATATTGATGATGTTCTTTATGTACATGGCTTAAAGCATAACTTGTTAAGTTTTGGATAGATTGTAGACAAGGGTTACAATTTTCAATTCAAGGATGGTAAGTGCAGAATAAGGGGAAGGTTTGGAAATATGATTGCTTTAGGTACAAAGACAAAAGGTAATATCTTTCATTTGAGTGTTGCTAGTGAAATTTGTTTAATTGCTCATATTGATGTAAGATGGTTATGGCATAGGAGGTTGTGTCATGTGAACTCTGATAACATTGTCAAGATAATAACTATGCAAGAAGTTAGAGATCTTCTTAAGTTAGTGAAGCATACTGACACTATCTGCAAGGAATGTCAGATGGGAAAGCAGAGAATAAATTATTTTCAGAGAAAATAGTATAATTCTAATGGAGTTCTAGATTTGATTCATAGTGATCTATGTGGTCCATCCAAAATTAGAAGTATACAAGGTGAAAAGTATTTTATGTTGCTCATTGATGATTATTCTAGAATGATATGGGTCATTTTCCTAAGAGAAAAACATGAAGCATTAGAAAAGTTAAAAAGTTTCAAAGCTATAGGAGAGAATGAGATAGGTCAGAAGATAAAATATCTAAGATCAAACAGAGGTGGTGAATTCACTTCACAGGAATTCAATTCTTTCTATGAAGAGAATGGAATCCAAAGATAATTATCTACTCCTCGAACCCCTCAACAAAATGGATTTGTTGAAAGAAAGAACATAATCATTCTATACACTGCTAGAACCATGATGTTGGAAGAAAATGTTCCTCATTTTTACTGGAGAGAAGTTGTAAGTACTATTGTGTATACCATTAACAGGGTGTATGCCAACAGTAATTCTAGTAAGATACCTTTTGAGCTATGGTTTGGTTATAAACCTACTATCAAGTATTTCAAAAAAATTGGAAGAAAATGGTACATCAAGAGAGATGATGATATAAAAAAATTTGATGCTAGAAGTGATGAAGGAATATTTTTGGGCTACTTTACTAAAAGTAAACCTTACTAGTGCTTTAATAAGAGATTAAAGAAAATGGTTGGAAGTGCAAATGTCAAAGTTGATGAAAATATTGTTCGACCATCCAGATATAGTGGAAATGGTATAGATGATAACACTAAAAATGATGTTCAAACACACAATCAACTACATATTGTTCCAGTGAACCAAGGGAATCAAGAGGCAAAGACTAACAAAAGTGCAGAAGAAAGAACACAAGAACAAGAAGTCAAAGAAAATCCTAAAACTCCCAAGTATATGAGGCAAAATCATTATGATACTCAAATCATAGGAGATAAGAGAAAATGTGTGCAAACTAGAAGAAGAATTCTAGAAGAATATTGTCTAATTTCTAAAGCTAATCCTAGCAATATCAATGAAGCATGCAAGGATGAACATTGGATGGAAGCCATGAAATAAGAACTAATTGAGATAGAGAATAATGATACATGGGATCTTGTTCCTAGACCTTAAAAAAAAAATATGATTGGAACCAAGTGGGTTTTCCAAAATAACCTGAATGAGCAAGGTGAAGTGGTCAAAAATAAAGAAATATTGGTTTGCAAAGGGTACTTATAGATGGAAGGTATTGATTTTGAGGAAACTTTTTCCCTTGTTGCTATAATTGAAGCAGTAAGATTATTTATTGCTTATGATACATTCAAGAATTATAAATTCTATCAGATGGATGTAAAGTCGACATTTTTGAATGGTGAGATAGAAGAATTCTATGTTGAACAACCAAATGGATTTCAACTGACTAAAAAATAAAATATGGTATGCCAATTGAAGAAAGATTTGTATGGAATTAAGCAAGCTCCTAGAGCTTGGTTTGCTAGATTGTATAAATATTTATTGAAGCTTGGTTTCAATAAAGGTACTTCTTATAGTAATTTGTATTTCAAGTTGGATCAGAATAAAGAATTCATCATTGAAGTCTTTGTTGATGATATTATTTTTGAAGGCGAGGATGATTTTTGTATGAAGTTTGCTGATGAAATGAAAAGTGAGTTTAAAATGTCAATGATAGGAGAGTTTAAATTATTTTTAGGATTGCAAATCACTCAGTTAGATGATGGAATTTTCATATCTTAGTCTAAGTATGTCAAAGAGTTACTGAAAAAGTTTGGCATGGAAGATTCAAAGCCAATTGGTACACCTATGATAACCAAATGAAAACTTACATAGAATGATGATTCTCCTAAATCAAATCAAACAAGATACAGTTCAATGATTGGTGGATTACTCTATTCTACTGAAACCAAGCCAGATATAATGAATGTTGTATGCATGGTTACTAGATTTAAAGCTAATCCTATAAAATCTCATGTAACTACGTTGAAAATAATTTTTAGATACCTAAAAGAGACAGTTGATCTTGGTCTTTGGTATCCTAGGGATGATGATCTTATTCTAAGTGATTTCACTATTATTGATTGGGTAGGAGATGTAGATGACACAAAGAGTACTAGTGGTGGTGCATTCTTCTTAGGAAAGAAGTTGGTATCTTGGCTAAGAAAAAAGTAGAACTCAGTTTCATTCTCTACTGCTGAGGTATAATATATTTCTGCTACAAACAGTTGTACCCAAGTATTGTGGATGAAGAAAATGTTGAGAGATGTCAGAATTGAGTATGAGGAACCCATTGCCATGTTTTGTGACAATTCAAGTGCAATTAATATTTCCAAGAATCCAATGTTGCATTCAAAGACAAAGAATATATCCATTAAATATCACTTTTTGAGAGATAAAGTGAGTGACAAAGAAATTGGATAGGAGTACATACCTACCAAAGATAAAAAGAAGATATATTTACCAAGTCATTTCCTAAGGATACTTTGCATACCTTGGAGGAAAGTTATGGGTGTTTTCCCCTCTTGATCATAACTAAGATGTAGGTCTTTGCATCAATCCATGAATTCATAGACATATCCTATTCCAGATTGATGGTTTGGCTGCTACTCAAGGGGAGTAGTCAGATGATTCAAATTTGTGATTAGAGAATGTCTACATTTTCCATTGATGTCAAAGGGGGAGGGAAATAATGTGAAAAATGTGGGAGAGAAGAGCAATGAAGAGTGCACAATCTGAGAGAGAGATTGTTGGAGAAGAGTTAGTTAGGTTGATGGTATTGTTTTCACATCATGTGTTGCCATCAATGCCAAAGGGGGATATTGTTGAATGTTGTGGTTGCATTGATGATATGTGGATGTCATTGATGATGCTTAAGGTTGTATATATCGAGGACATTGAGAAAATTGTAAAAATAATATTATTGGCAACTAGTGAAGCTGAGAAGGTCAGAATGTTGGAAAGTCATCTACATTAAATATCAGAAGGTGTGCTTTAAAGGGATTGTTGTTGAATCTTTCTAGTATGTTATTGAGTTTCTATAGATGGTGTTCTTGGATGAAGCAAATGAAATTCTGGTAATTTCATGTGTTGTGCATGTACTTGTGACGCTCATGGATGAGTCTAGATCGTGTTCTATCCTTGATGTACATTTGCATTGATCGAAGTGTTCATGATTAGAGATTATTCCGATGTGCTCTTCAGTTTTCAAGTTCTTGGCCGACATGATGATGTTAGCGTGTTATAGATCCATGAGGATTAATATTTTATTTTTTGGAATGTTTGAAGGTATTTTTTTGGGTCCTCACTATGTTGTGACCGACTTTTGCTGGTGTGCATTG
Organism: Sequoiadendron giganteum; assembly: GCA_007115665.2. Lineage (NCBI taxonomy): Eukaryota > Viridiplantae > Streptophyta > Pinopsida > Cupressales > Cupressaceae > Sequoiadendron > Sequoiadendron giganteum. The sequence goes on along the minus strand of CM021104.1, from coordinate 563,068,951 downwards.
AAATTTATTCATGTATTGAGGCTGACAGTTGTAATTTATTCTTTATTTGTGGTTGAGTGAATAGTGGATGTAAATCCGTATAGTGGATATATATAAGTGTTTATTTTCCTCATTTGGAGGCAATTATCAGTGTGTACAAGTGATGTAAATGTGTGAATAAAAGTCAGATCATTCAAAGCAAAGTGTGGAGGAGATTGAGCAGAGTGTTGAAGGGCTTGTAGAAGTTTTTGTGGGCCTAACTATAACTGTAATCAGGATTTTGTAGAAGCTATTTTCTCAGTTCAACTTCATCTAATGGATTTAATTTGATTATTTTATGTAAGGTAGTGAGCCTTCCCTTTGACCAATATTGTTTAGGCAGTGCAGTTGAATGCAAGTGCATTCCCTTTTATTCTTCATTATACTTCTAACAAGGTATAATCTTGTGGACTAACATCCATCATGGTTTTTCCCTTAATAGGGTTTCCACATATAAAATCTTGGTGTTCATGTGTCTCTGATGTGCTCTTAAATTAGGATTTCACTTTTGTTTATCGGATTTGATATTTAAGGTGTATTAATGTTGTATAAGTTTGATTTTGGTAACAACTGATTCACCCCCCTCTTAGTTGAAAATCCTTGCTTTTCCAACACTCTCCTACCAACCTCTTAGAATATTAAAATGAAAAATGAAATAGAGTGGGGGCATGACAAAAGACCAAGATCCACTTGTAGTGAGTGAATGGTCATCATAAAACAAAAAATTTGTACATTCCAAATGTTATTGTATACGACTGAATTTGCACCCCTAATAAAAATTCCCCTTTTTCCCCTCTCCGCTTTAGAAAACCAAACATAGAGGCTTAATTTCACATAATCCCATTCTTCCCATTCCACTTGGCGATTTTTTTGAGTGTTGGTAGAGGAATTTCTATCAATGATGCTCATGTGGAGTGCAGATGTTCGCACAATGTCCTTACGTACGTGGAAGATTCCTATGGCTAGAGTCTCTAGAGACATTACACTTTCTAGTGGAAGTCAAATTTTAATGCCTCCCTTTAGTTGGCCGACCCAAATATGGTCATTTCTTTATCTCCCTTCTTCATATTCACCTTTCATTTATTCATTTGGGAGTTATTTGATCTCTACATAATTTCACCAAACATTCTTGCATTCACTTCAAGCAAAGGTGGTAAGCTCCTCACTCATCTTCTCTATTGCTTGGTTGAGTTAGCACATTAATTTTTTGTAGTGTTTTGTGCACTTTTCTTGTATTTCCTTCTTTATCGCTTTATTTCTATATCATGGAAAACTTGGTTGTCAATGGAGGTGGAAACACTCAAACAAGGGTATGACTGAGGCATACCCCTAAACATCCCCCCAACATTTTCGCACCTTTTGTGTGTAGGTGAAGATATCTTAGAGTGAGCTAGAAAATAAGTTATTGTGTGAGATCATCTTTGTCACCGTTGCAGTAATATATTTGCTTTATCACATCCATTTTTATGCTTCACATTTTATAATGTTATTCTATACCTTTATAAACTCTTAAATAGGTCGTGAGTTCATTTTTTAGAGGTCAAACCTTGTCTCCCTAGGTTTCTGGCCATATGGATGCCATCACACTTGAGAGATACTAGCACGTCCCGCTGTCAGCCTAGAACTGTGCTTCTATCCTCTGAGAGAGAGGTATTTGAGACACAAAGTTGACCCTAGAAATTGACTTGCCTTGTCTCTTATCAACCCTTGGGTTTGTAAAGTGCTCGAAGGACCCCACAATCCTCATCATTCTCATCCCACCTATCCTAACATTCCTCTAAACTGAGGTAAGTTAGGGAATCCATACTACTCTCATCTTTTGTGACTTGGGGACTTGTAGTGGTTGGTCCCCCTCTCTTACATTTTTTTGAGACTCTCACCTTGCAACCAAACTAGCAACCCCTAGTAGGCATAGTTGAAAGGTCTAAAAAGTGTTGTGTAGAAAAACCTTGATTGGGTCACTATCTTATCCCGTAAACTTTAGGAGGCTCTATGAAAATATTCTTTAGTGTGTGTGATGGCCTGTTTCTTAAATCAACCTATTCCCTCTATGCAATTTGTGAGTAGTGGTACTATTATAACCTTCACTTCATAGGACCTCTCAATGGATTTAATAGGGAAGCATCTCCTCTTTACATTCCTACAAGGATAATTGGGAGTATCGTGTTAGGTGTCCTCGTCGATCCAACATCTCAAGTGAATATCATAACTGAGGAGAGGGTATGTGCATGATCATCATGAAAAAATAGGTCCTTAAGTGGCAATAAAATTCAGAAAATCGTAGTTAGGAAACTTAACATTAAAATTTGAATAAGTTATCTATATTATTTCAAAAATATGTAGCAATAGAATCTGTATAAAATTGAATTTAGTTTCTAAACTACTAGGTTTATTTAAAAAATATTAAAATCTATTCGGTGAATATTTGAATTTTCAATGTAGTAGGACTTAAATTTCATGGAAAAAATAAGAAGTAGGTGTTTGTCTGACCACCCTAACCACAATCAAATGATAATATTTTTTTGTAAGATTTTAGATATAAGTAGACGACTCATGCCTCGATGTGATGCATATTTTTTTGTAATTTCTTTCCAAGTAAATTATTATTTATGGTTTTTTTATTACAAATATTACAAAATATAAAAACTCGTATGTCTTACCACCTTAACTTGGTCAAAACTTCATGAAATTAAATTTTTCTTTTTTTAATCCTATAGTATGCGAAGCATAGAATGTGATGCATGTTTTAGATTAAAAAAATGTGATACTGTTTGAAAGCTATAATTTTTTTTCAATCAAAGTATAAATCACTACTTTAGTCCTAATTCAAATAGAAAATGAATAATAATAATTTATTAAATTTAAAGTAAATAATAATTCATATTGGTGGAAAGCTAAGAATCTCCTTTAACAACCCTTTTCTTTTCATCAATTTTTGGTAAAAAAAAGTCATCAGCCACATGGGCCATCATATCACTTACATATTGCCACCTTTTGGCCCATCATGATCCTATACATACTCAAGATCAGGTTAATTAACTTTCCACATAAGGATGGATATGAAGCACTTGACAATATCATCCACACACACATCGTACTTTTCATACCTCCTATAAGGAGTATTGTCCTATCAGTCCTCATTAGACCTATATCTATGAATCTTAATTTTGACATCATCTTGGGGTCTAAAATATTTAGAGTGAAGCTAGGCATCCCTTGGATGGTAGCTATAAATGTAGTTCCCTTGGTTGTGCATGAGTGTTTAAAATTCATTAATGGGGGTTTGGTACATGTTGTTCATGACACCAGATATAGACCATCGATTGCGTGTGGAAGCTATGCCTTAGATTAATTTTGGCCTACACCTATTGGTCTGCTCCTACCTAGGGAGGACCTCATGTATCACATGTATTATAACTATAAGAATGGATTTTCTAGGACAAAAGTGAGATACCCTCCTTCACCTTATGTTGTTTCACATAAGGCTTTGCTAAAAGCTGATAGCAATGTCACCAATGCACATAGAAGAATAGAAGAGAAACCTTCCTGAGATCCTCCTTCTTCTTCCGTCATTCAGCCTGATGCTTCGTCTCGCTCTTCTATGGTACCATCTACTTCTACCTCATATTTGTGAGAGAATCCCATGGTGCCCGCTTGGCGAAAGGCCAAGTGTCCCGTGTTCAAGCTTCCTATCTTTCCCGTGTAGTATAGGCCCATTCGATATGGTAGAAATAAAGCCCCCATGGGGAATTCTCTATGTCTTAGCCTTTAAAGCCTCCTATTTCTTCTACTCATAAATAAATGAATAGGAAAAAAGTCACCATTGAGGTCCTAGAATCAATTGCCCCTACCACTTTCGAACCTGCTCCTCCTAATCCCATCCAAGAGTTATGGAGGAAACTCCCATGGCTGAGCAAGAGCCCTTTATTCTTTCACAACCTCCATCTTTTGGTTTGAATATTCACAAAAACTACCTTACATGCAAGCACAAGTGTCAATGAAAGGCTCTTTTGGCTGAGCAAGCCACCTTATAGAAGAAATGAGAAGAGATGAGTGCTCCTATATTAGGACCTCCCATCCTGTCCTTCTCTGTCTTCCCTGATGTGTTGGTCCAAACCAACTTTATATCACTTCAAGCTTCTATTGCAAGCACACATGCACCTGGAAAGGTGCAGATTTCATCACTCCTTTAGTGGAGTCCAATTTTTTGGCATTTGTTCTAGATGTCTCACCTTTCCTAAAGCTCATATATCTGATTAATACTATAGTTTTATCTACAAGAGTTCTTTCCTCCTCTCCCTCTACCCTTCTTTGTTCATCCATGTGGATTTCGCCTCCTCCGATGAATAAAAAGGTAGAGAGTGGTCCCTATAGCAATGAAGGATGAAAGAGGAGTCCACCTTCTCTAAAATGTGGTCCCATAGTGACTTGTTTTATCCTAGTGATGAAACCAGTCCTAGCATATCTCGATCTCATCACCGCTCTTGAATATCTCAATGAACTTAGCGGTGAGACTCTGGCACTCTTGTAATTTGCATTTTTAACTTAGTGGATGAGGTTATGACCTTTTCAGTGATCTTCACAAAGTTGGTGACCTTGGAAACACAAGAGTTGAGTGATAAAGACTTCATAGGTCCTTCCTTCTTAGCCCTCATTGTGGGAGGGATAGAAGCTCCACCCCTTAGCATTAGACCATTGCAAGCTCATTATCCTTCCCCCTACGATGATCTGGTGTGGGAATTCGATGACCTCTTAGTTGACCAATGTTAGGAGGAGACACTCTTCTTGATCTTCAGATTAGATATGTGTGTGTTGCAATGTGATTGGATGACCATCCTCACCCCTGTTGGTGCTTTGATATAGGTGTGAAATTTATGTTGTAAATATTCTTCTATTTGTGTCATCATTCTTCCATGTTTGTGATTGAATTTCAGAAAATTGGGGACGATGCAAAGCATTGGGGGTATTTAGGATTCCATTCCATGTTGACCCAATTTTTTATTTTTACTTTGTCTTCCATACATTCTTCCTAGTCTATTTGGGGATTAATGATCTTTCACCTCACACCCTGGTTACCTACTTTGTTTTTGTTCTCTTTCATGTTTCTTTCTCTTTATCTTTCTCTCTTATTTTCTCGAGTTTTCCCTCTTATGTGCAACAAAAAAACTTTTTCATTACTTGGTCTTTAGAAAATACATTCATTGCCAACAAATCTTTCCTCAAAGACCTTCACACACTTCCTTTTTAGAATTGAATTCTTGACTTGAAATCCTAAGGAAACATGTTTCCTTCATAATGGGTTTGTAAAGAAAGGACTTGGAAACCTTCCTTCGAAGCGAGAAAAAAATTGATCTTCCCCTCATGTGGGGGCATATTATTCCTTTCAAATTCCTTGATGAACTCAACATCTTTCAAAAGGATTCCTTGATGATGGATATATTTGAGAAAGAAGACACCAACTTCTGAATAATGTGTCCCTTCAAGTGGACCTTTTATTTTCATATCGGATTCCCAAGGGACCCCTTTGAAAGCCTTTGCATGTTGGCATCTAACTCAAGGGAAAATGGAGTAGACTTACTTCACATCCTTATTTCTATCTTGGGGGCAGCCTGATTTGAATTCACTTTCCAAATAGTGTGTCCCTTGAGTGGACCTCTCTTTCTTTTGAAGGATTCCCAAGGGACCCCTCTAAAATTATTCCAACTTGGAAATGGTTTGCGTGACTGTCAGTTCACTAGCTTGTGTGACTACTTCCTGATGTGTTTTATCTAAGGGTAAACATGTCACCATTTTTGACTCTACAGACTCCGCTTTTCTAGGTCTCCCTCATTTGAGAATTCTTGAGGGATACCTTTCCTTTCAGGTCTATGGGTCTATAAGGTTATTTTTATAGTTTCCTTCATGTGAGAATTCTTTAATGATACCTCCCTTGTATCTCTACGATCTTGTAAGGAACTTTCGTTCTTTACCTTTATAGTTAGGATGAGCTATGAGCTCCTTTCCTTGTCATGTAGTCTCGGGTTCACCAGATCATGATTTACTTCCTTGATGATTCAGGTATACATCTCTAACCCTATTACTCCTTTTATCTACTTTAACAAAGAAATCGTTAATATTCAAGCTTGCTAAAGGGGGGGGGAGGGATGTAGAGGAGTAAATTTGCACCCCTAATGCGAATTCCCCTTTTTCCCCTCTCCACTTTAGAATACTAAGGGAAAAGTCTTAATTCCACATAATCCCACTATTCCCATTCCACTTGGCACCCATTTCGAGTTTTGGTAGAGGTGTTTCTATCAAGGATTCCTATTTGGAACGTAGATTTCCACATGGTGCGCTTATGTCCCTAGTAGATTCTCGCAGCTAGAGTCTACATAGATGTTACACTTCCTATTGGAAGTCAAATTGTAACACCTCCCTTCCACTGGTTGACCAAAATATGATCGTTTATTCATCTCCCTTATTCATATTCACCTTTCATTTCTTCATCTAGGAGTGATTTGATCTCTATATAACTTCTCCAAGCATTCTAGCATTCACTTAAAGCATTGCAACACTATTTTGCATTGCAAAGGAGCAATCGCTTCACTACATAACTTCAATAAAGCAAGTGTAGGAAAACTCCATTGCATCAGAGGCTTTATTTCCTTTCATTTTCTCCCCTACAATCCTTGAGCACTTTGGGTACAGGTGGAAAGCTCCTCACTCATCTTATCTATTACTTGGTTCATTTAACACACTACTGTTTTGTAGTGTTTTTTGTACTTTGCTTGTATTTCCTTCTATATCAATTTATTTTTTATATCATGGAAAAATTGGTTATATGTGGATTTGGAAACAACAAAATGGGGGTTTGACTAAGGTAGACTCCTAAACAACCCCACAAAATTTTCCCACTTTCTGAATAGGTGGAGATATCTTGGAGTGAGCTGGTGAACAAGCTACTTTGTGAGATCATCTTTGTCACCCTTGTAGTAATATAATTTTTTTATCGCATCCATTTTTATGTTTCACATGTCATAGTGTTATACTATACCTTTATAAACTCTTAACTAGGTCGTTCGTTCATTTTTTAGAGGTTGGAACTGGTCTCCCTAGTTTTTTGGCCTTATGGACGCCAGTGCACAACATTGTCATCCCAAAACCATACTTTTTTCCTCTGATAGAGAGCTATTTGAGACACAGAGTTGACCCCAAAAACTAACTCACCTAGTCTCCTTTCAACCCTCGAGTTTGCAGAGTGATTGAAGGACCCCACAATCCTCATCATGAATACCAACCTATTTTAATGTAAGGTAATAATCTTACTGCAATATGCAATAACCAAGATTGTTAGGATTTAGGGGATGGTAATGGAATGGACTCGAGGACATAAGTCACAACTTAATTTACCAGGAACTTGTGATAGAATGTTAATGATGAAATATAAAGATTGCTAAAGATTTCAAACTTAAGGGTTCTAAGAAGGATTCCTAGAAACATAAACCCTAAGGCATTGATGAGAGACAAAACCATAAGCCTTTAAGACATGGGATTAACTAAATTTTTCTAAATTTTGAAATGGAACCAAAGTATTTTCAAGGGTTCCATTAGTGGCTCTAGTTGGGGATATTTTTTCCTTTACAAAAAATTGAGATCCAAGAATTCTAGGTGAAGTAGACTAAGCACAAAGAACCCAAACTAGGACCTACCCAAATAGGGAAAGAGAACTAAACCAAAAAAAACCAGCACATATACAATATTCAGATGACTGTACAAAATGCTCCAACTTCAAATTTTCTTAGAAGCTTGTTCTAGATATATAAGATTTTAGCCTTAACTTTGCAATTCAATAAGCTTGGACTTCAAATTTGTGGCCCCAAGCCCCCAAAACTTAAAACTATTGTTTGTCTTTGTCAAAAACTTTGTTTTTAACTATCTGTACTAGGCCAAACCTAAAAACAATTGTTACGAATTTCCCACCAACTAATCATGTTGTGACAACTATAATTAACCACTGTCGACACGTTCTTGAACTTGTAACTATTATCATCATCAACCCTATCCAACTAAAAATTATACTCAAACACAGACTAGAATCCATAACCCATGTGATATTCAACCTCATTCAACTCAAAACTACATTTTATCAAATAATCCTCCAATTAGACTGTAAATTGAAAATATTCATAATGCATTTGATCATGAACATCATAGAAGTTGACATCAAACTCCATTTGTACATAAAACTGAAAACCTTCATAAACACTTTATTCAATAGTTTCATCTTGAAATACTTTCCCTAACCCTTTTAAGTCACATTTCAATTTCACTGTTGATAGTCGAAGATTAATAGAAGGCTCATATAAAACCTTGGGGTCATCCTCTAGTTTTTGTTCCATGTGAGGAAAGCTTTCATCCTGTGTGATGAAAGAGATATTTTCATACATAGGTATACTTTCAAACTAGTATTCATACTCATCTGAGCATTGTAAACTAATTACATTGTGATGAGCTCCACTATGGAAAATTAGTTCATCGGAACTCATAACATCTTTACTATCATCTAGACTAGGGGCATTACCACACACCCCATTTCCAGTCATATCTAATTCATCAAAGAATAATTTTAATTGAAGATTAGTATCATATTATAATTTACCCTTCAAATTATCATTTAACTCAAAGAAAAATGTTTCAAAAGATGATTCAAAAAAATTAGATTTAATAGGGTCAACAGAAAATCACTCATGCACCTCACCCATTGATAAGTACATTGAATCAAACATGAAAGGTTCATTATAATTTGAATGTTGTTCATAAAAATTTGAAAAATATTTTGCATCCCTTTCATATTTATTACATTCCTCATTGAAAACAATAATGTTTATTTTCTGCTACAAAACTAGAAAATTCCATATCTACTTCATGTAGACAATAAGGAACAACTAGGACATGATCCTACTAGTTAAAACTATAATTTTCATCATTTTCAACACTATGCTTAAGGTTGAGATACTAAAAACCTATGTTCTTATCTTCAAATTTTTCATCCTCCACAAAGCCAACATGTTCTAGTTTTGACATGACTAGATTGCACCCCTAGTATTCATCACATGGATTTTGTTCACCTGGTTGTAAGGGAAAAAAATCATGATCATCAATACCACTCTCGCATCCCTCATTCAAATAAAATATTTCTAAATAATCTTCATAAAAATATTCATAACCTTTAAAAAAATAATTAGAGACCTCATTTTCTTTATGATCATCATCACCACTAGGACATTCATTACCATATGTACTAAACTTAGAGTATTAAAAATAAAAATAAAAACTCTCATTCTTAGTATCTTCACCATTGATTTTTGATGAGATATTAATGATACTTGTAAATGCATTTTCTTACTTTTCACTATTGTATTTATTTTCACCTAAACTACTTGTGAATTGGTTATAATCACTCTACTCATCCATGCCACAAGAAAAATGTTTATTCTCTGATACACCCTCTTCACTTGGTTGAGGTGTCTCATGATCTTCCTTAATAAGACAATCTCAACTAACACTTTGGGATCTCATACTTTGTGCATAATAAAATTTGGTCTCCTCAATAATTCTGAGAAAATCAATTAATTGATCAATACCATGAGGCTTAATTGATATACAAAGGAATGATACATTTTCTTATACCTCTTTACAAACATCAAATATCAACTTCACAATTGATAATTCATTGCCTTTCACCTTGATTTAATCATGATTTTAGAATGCATAAATCAAATAAATTTATGCCTTATATCTTCTAAGAGATTTTTTTAAAACTTACATACTTCTTTATCATACTACAAATATTTCAAAGTATACCTTAGAAGTAGGTAAAATTACCACTACCATTTACTTTATTAGTCCTCAATTGACTTAATAGGGAAAAAAAAATTTCTCCAAATCATTCAATATGGTTTTCACACAAATTCATGCCTCTTGAAAACCAAAATAGGGGAAATACTTGAATACACTGTAACTACTTTCAAATATGCTTATGGCTAGAAAACTTTGCAGATTTGAAGCTATCATCAGGTTCTTTGCATAGAGTTTCCACCTCCTTCTAGAGAGAAATAAACATCAACAAAATGAAGTTTTCTTCATAGGTTAATTTCAATTTGAGCTTCTCACAATCTGAGTCTCACATGAATCCTTCATATTTTCTTTGGCCTTCATCAAGGAACTTCACCATGTGATATTAGGTCTACCTTATCCTTTCTCAGAAAATTCCTCATTCTATTCTTGGAACTTCTCAAATGATGCACACTGGTGTAGAGATCTCAGAGTCACCACCCACAGCTAGTAAGAAATTAGGAAATACTCGTAGCATTATAGTAGACCTTGGCAATGTTTTCAAGTTTCAAGGGAAATGCATCAAATTCCTACAATATTTTAAGAGTGTTTGAAACTTTAATGACTCTTTAAGGAAATATGATCTTCTTACAAAAATTTCAATAGTTCATCCCCAATGGAATCACCAATTTTTTTGCTATTTTTTTACAACCAAAATTGATCTCATTGTTTACCTATGAATTTCCTAGAATCCAATTATAAGTAAAGGCAAGGATTGGCCAATGAACATGTACTAGCTTGCTAGGCTATACCTCTACTCTTCAGGCTCTATGAAACCCAAGAGGGTGATCCTAATAATCTTTACATGATATTTTTCTGCAACTTTTCTCTTGAACAATACAACACACAAATAATTCTCATACAATGGCTCAATGAACATAATATATGAAATAAATTGGTTTCTTCTTAACAATAGTTCATATTAGAGGCCCTGGAATGGTAAAACCTAACATAGTTGTATCACATTTTAGAATACTTTGATTTATTAAATGGTTTTCTTCTAAATTAATCAACAAAATGCAACATGATCATCTCAATTAGATCAGTGCCTCATTGTTGGAATGGAGTCGATTTTAACATTTACATGATTTGATAGAAATTTCATACATGGCAATATTTAAAGCCTTGAGAATACTATATTACTGTACTTCAACATTATATATTAACTATTACTTCTTACTAACATCCTAGCACATGATTTGACATAAACCTATAGCTCCATTGCAAGAATAAAACCATACACCCATTTGAAATCAATAGAGAGAAATAATATAGCCCTTGATTTTATTACTTATAGTTTATAAAAAAAATACATGGGAGAGAAAACGGTGCATAACTCAAACTATTTTGTTCTATATTGTCATTGTTACTATCCAAACTACATGTGCATAATATCATACTCAAACCTAAGACTTAATGCTAAAGTGTTTAGTATATTCTTTACAATCCTTAGTGTGATTAGTTCAAAAACAACCAACCCCTATACCCAGCCCTAAATTACCATTTATAAATATATGGGAGCAAACAAGCCACGGGCTGAATTACAATTTCAGATATTCCTCCAGATAGTTATAATTTCATCATTGAACAAAGTGGGGGAAAGAAAAAGATGAAATTCCATAAATTATGTCGTAGAAGAAGACCAACTGACCTTCCAAAAAGCATTATTCTTCATTATAGCAGCACCAAAATCTCTCATCCACATCAACCAAAGAAGATTATCCATGTTAGCACCTAATATGTAAACCCATATGTTTTTTGAAGAGAAAAAACATGTTATTATTGTAGTGGTGTCATCGAAAAAATAGAACCGAGGTGCTACTCTAATTCATCAAAATTAAAGTAGACACACTAGCTCTGCAAGTTATAATCACTCTTCACACCACCCTTCTTATATTTCTTACAGGTTTTCTTCTTTTCCTTTGGTGTGGCAAGAGCTCCTGGTGTGTCTAGTTCAGTTTCAAGAACATCATCCTAAAATTGAAGCATGATTAGTCTCCTAGACCTTCAAACTAGCAAGACAGACTCACTTGGCTTACTCATTCTCATAGAGAACACTAAAATAGCTTACAAATTTCCAAGTATAGAGAAAATTTCCAAATTTTTAGGACAAGGACACTTCACGACTACATATAAATTCTATCAACCCATGAAACCTCAAGTAACTGTAACCTACATAGCCCACAATTATTTTTCTAGATTAGAAAACTGATACTCAGTCGACACACAAGAAATGTGCACAACATCTTACCAAGAGAAACCTTCTCACCATCTTTATAAGCTTTTAATTGTATTTGTGAAGACAAATATGGTTTCCAACTCTCATTTGTTGAGCACTTTGAGCATGTCGACCATTAATGCTCAAGAAATGCCCGTGCAAGTGAGTTGATAATCAACAACCTGATTTTGAATCTTAGTTGTTGATCATCTATCGAGATGGATCGACAAATAATCAAAATCAAGGAAATTAATTATGAAAACATTCACTACATGTGCCTATTTCCTTTTTCTAGTTAGAAAAGCCCATGTGGATATGGATCCACTCTATTTTCACACATAATCATCTACTTAGCATTAAAGGAAACCTGTCGTGTAAAATATTCCCACTCGACCATTAGAATTAATCCACTTGTATCTTTGATCAACAAGAAAAAGGGGAGGAGTCAGGATTTAATCTTAATCCACTGACCCGTACTTTCCCTAACACAAACTACATGGTCATATTTATAAAATTTTGATAGAAATGATGGGCGAGATCAAAAATTCCCATCATATCTCAAACACGTACAGGAGAAAATCAATAATTATCTCACACCATTTAGCGTTCATGCACACTAGGAAAATTTGATTAATAATTTTCCTTTATTAATGTCCCTCTAGTCCCTTAGATAATTCCACATGGCACCCACCCACTTCCCCCCTAAGAAACAAGAGGCACAAGTGGGTCCTGCATGGGATGGTAATAAATGGTCAAGATTGAACCATGCAACTCATCATCAACCGTCAATGCTTGCTCAATAATATATCTACTACCTTCAAGGCTCGGTGGGTCCCTCCACGAAGGGAAATATATCTATAGCCCGCTAGCCTGTGTCATTCTTTTAAGACAAAATAAAAAAAGATGGGGTGGCAAGGAGTAGTCCCAATGAAGCCACATCTTTAAACAACCAATATTAATCATACCAGTTCATCACCCACTATTCTTTCAAAAGTTTTGGGCCTACTAATGAAGATGGCATGTGGCACTTTCCCACTATCCCACTAGAATATTACAATGTAAAATTAAATAGAGTGGGGGCATGATGAATGAAGAAGATCCACTTGTGGTTATCGAACGGTCATCATAAAATCATATATCTACACATGCTAGAAGTTAGTCATTAAAGAGGACCACCACTAGGCATATGGTAGATGGGGACATAAAAATTAAGGTTAAAAAATTAGGCATCCATGGAAAAATATTGAAACCCGAACCTAGACGCAAACAAATATTTTCATGAATACCAACCCATTTTAATGTAAGGTAATAATCTTACTGAAATGGGAAACAACAAGGATCATTTGGACTTAGGAGTCTGTAACAGAATAGACTCGATGACATAAGCCACAACTTAATTTTCTAAGAACTTGTGACAAAAGGTAAATGATGAAATATAGTGACTAACAAAGATTTTAAGCTTAGGGGTTTTAAGAAGGATTCCTAGAAACATAAACCAAAAGGCATTGATGAGAGACAAAACCCCAAGCCTTTAAAACACAAGATTAGCCAAATTTCGCAGAATTTTGAAATTGAACCAAAGTATTTTTAGGGGACACTCCATCAGAGCATTGAGGGATGAGGGTTTGACGGTTGGGGATTGAGAGATTAGGATTTTATTTTTGAAGGTTTAAGGGTTGATGGATTAGGTTCTGTGGTATAGGGTTTATGGATTAGGGTTGAGGGTTGAGGGCTCAAGTTTAAGGGTTGAGTTTTTAGGGTTGATTTTTAAGGGTTGAGGGTTGAGGAATTAAGGGTGGGGGATTTAAGGGTTTAAGGGTTGAGGGTTGAAGGGTTGAGGATTGAGTGATTAGGATTTAAGGGTTGAGAATTCAAAGGTTGAGGGATTAGGGTTTAAAGGTTGAGGGTTGAGGGATTAGGGTTGAGGTTTGGGGGATTAGGGTTTAGGGTTGAGGGTTGAGGGTTGAGGGTCAAGGTTTTAAGGGTTGAGGGATGAGGAATTAAGGGTATAAGGTTTAATGGTCCAGGGTTAATGGATTATGGATTAAGGATTAAGGGTTGATGGATTAGGGTTTAAGTGTTAAAGGTTCAATTTTTGAGAGTTGAGGGATTAAGGTATAAGGTATAGGGTTGACGGATTAGGTTTTAAGTGAGGGGGTTTAAGATATGAATATGAAATTTTTTAAGATTTCATGGTTTAAGGGTTTAAGGGTTGAGGGGTTAAATATTGAGAGTTTAAGGGTTTTAGGGATTAAGGGTTGAGGCTTGAGGTATGAGGCTTGAGGGTATAAGGATTAAGGGTTGAGGCTTTAAGGTTTGAGAGTTGAGGGATAAAGGATTAAGGTTTAAGGGTTTAGGGCTTAATGGTCTAAGGGTTGAGGGTTGAGAGATTAGGGTTTAAGGGTTGAGGGGTGAGGTTAAAGGGCTGAATGTTAAAGGGTTAAGGCTTGCATTTTGAGGGTTATAGGATTGTGGGATTATGGTTTAAGTGTTTAGGGATTAAGGGTTTATAGTATTAAGGTTGAGGGATTGGATTTTATGGTTGAGGCTTTAAGGGTTGGTGGTTGATAGGTTTAAGGTTTGAGGACTTAAGGTTTTAAGGGTTTGAGGATTAAGGGTTGAGGATTCAAGTATGAAGGTTGAGGGTATAGGGATTCAAGGTTGAGGGTTTAAGGTTTGAGGTTTAAGGGATGAGGATTTAAGGGTTGACAGTTGACGGTTGAGGTTAAAGGGTTGAGGGTAATAAGATTTAGGGATTATATTTTAACAGTTTATGGTGAACTATTGGGGAATGGATGCTTTATAACTTTGGTCATAGAAAACAAGTTTTCACCAACAATTATTCATTCAAGGAGGAAGGATTCCCTAGGATCCCAAATTGGATTGACTATCAACACAAAGGTGAGTCAATTCTCAACAAGGATGACCTAGGGGGGTTCTTGCAGGATTTGAAGGGTTCACCACCAAGAAAAATATTGGAAAAGATAACTTAATATTAAACTCATAATTTACCTACTAATGCAAGCCAAATGATGAATGCAGATGACAAAATTAAGTAATAGAATGTTAGGATGTGTATACCTATGAAGTTTGAAAATGTGATGAGGATTTTGGAAATACAAAAATGTTATAAAAATATGCTAGTGAAGACTAAGATTTCCTTACTATTGTCTTAGTCTTGCAATTTTTTTTTAGGGAAATGCAAAATCTTTGGATGTCGAAATAGAATTTGAAAGAATCTGTGCAAAATACCCTTGGGAGGACTAAAATAACCTTACCATTCTCTTAGTCCCGATCTAAATTTCTGAAATCTTTGAATTTGATCCTAAGTCTCAGTGTATGCACTTCCTTCTAAGATCTCAAGTTCTAAAACTTCTAGATTTGGTGTATTGGTGAGTTTTAGTGAAGATGAAAACTTTTCTATGCAACTTTGGAACTTTTAAAATTTTCACTTTAAATGATCTTCAAGTGTTCAACCTAAATCTAAAAACATAAACACACAATACATGAAAAAATTTATAATTTCTAGTAAATTGGGGTTTAACTTGATCAAACCCCTTGTTGGTAATTGAACCCTAGAATGAAATGAAATAATGAAGGAAAATGATGAATGAAAAAAGTGTTATGTTTCAACTTACAAAACCCTTGTTATGAAATCTACAAACTTGTGTGAAGTGGCTATCTTGAATGTATATATTGAATGAAAGGAATGCTTGATAGACCTTGAATTTAATTATTTGCTTGAATTAAAGCCATACATCACAAATGTTAGTTCAAAACACACATGATGCAAGAATATATTTGACATGATGCTTTAATCTTGATGATGGATCCAAATTCTTGATCAATTGCTATTGAACTATCTTGTGAACTCCAACATGATATTATGAAAGAATAATCAAGTTTCTAGGATGAAAATGAATGAAAGAACCTTGTATTTATACTTATCCATACTTAATATCTCAAAATTACACCAAAACAAGCCAACATATGAAATCTTTAATTAAAGAAGTCTAAATCTACCAAGATTTGAATTTAAATCCCATAAAATAACTTGAGGTGGACTAAGATTCCCTAGGTGGAATCTTAGTCCCAAGGCTTAAAAATTGAGGCACAAACTCCAAAAAGGGGCCCATTTAAGGTGCCTTTATAAAGAGGGTCCCAACACCTTTGTGGGAAAAAAGAGGCCCTAGGTGGCATCTTAGTCCCAACAAAAAAATCAAGGACAAACAACTAGAAACATTAAATTAATATTTACCCTTTGATGTTTGTCGGGATTTTCCATCTGAGGGACAAGCAAGGCAAGTCCAAACAAGTGTGAAAATGCAAGGGTATGAATTTTCCTACACTACATAGGGATTAAGGTTTTAATGATTGAGGGTTGAGGGATTGCAGTTTAATGGTTGAGGATTGAAGGATGAGGGTTTAATAGTTCAGGATTGAAGGAATAAGGTTTAAAGGTTGAGGGTTGAAGTTTGAGGGTTATATGATTAATAAATTAGGGTTTAAGGGATTAAGATTAGAGAGGTAGAGGGTTGAGGCTATAGGTACAAGGATAATAATTTAAGGGTTGAGGGATTAGCGTTTAGGGGTTGAGGGTCGAAGGATGAGGGTTTTAGGGTTGAGGGTTGAGGATTCAGGGACTAGGGTTTAAGGGTTGAGGCTTGAAAGGTGGTTGTTTAAGGGTTGAGGATTGAGGGATTAGGTTTTAAGGTTTTAGGGTTAAATTTTTACGGTTATCAGACTAATGGATTAGGGTTTAGGGGTTGAGGGTTGAGGTTAAAGTGTTCAAGGTTAAAGGGTTGAGGGTTATATTTTAAGGATTCAAGGTTGAAGGTTATAGGAATTATGGATTAGGGTTTAAGGGTTAAAGGTTTAAGGGTTGAGTGTTGAGGGATATCTCTCCTTCCCTCTCTATTCTCTCTATCTCACCTCTCTCTCTCTCTACCCCTCCCTTTCCATATTTATATCTCACTATCTCCTTTCTGAGCCCTCTACCTACATATCTCTCTCCTATTTATCTCAAATATCCCCCTTTACCTCTACATCTCTCTTTCTCTTCCACAAATATTTTCTCTCTAATTATCTCTACCTACCTATCCCTATATCCCTATTTCTTTCTCCCTCCCTCCCTCCTCACTTCTCTAAAATCTCTACCTTCTCCCTTATTATTATATCTCTCTATATTTCTCCCCTTTCCTCTCTACTCTCTCTATCTGAATTCTCTCTCTCTCCATCCCTCACTCCCTCCCTCCATATCTCTCTCTCTCTCTCTCTCTCTCTCTCTCTCTCTCTCTCTCTCTCTCTCTCTCTCTCTCTCTCTCTCTCTCTCTTCCACCAACCTCTTACCTCCACTTATCTCTATCTAACCTATCCCTACATACCTCTTTATCTCTCCCTTCCTCCCTTCCTTTATACCTCCCTTCTCTATATCTATTTACCTTCAAATATACAAAATATCTCTCTCTCCATACCTCATTCCCTCCATCCCTCTCTCCCTCTCTCTATCTCTATCCCTCCCTCCCTCCCTCCTCCGTACCTCCCTCCCCCCCTTCTCTCTCTTCCACCAACCTTTTCCCTCCACTTCTTTCTATCTAACCTATCCCTACATACCTCTTTATTTCTCCCTTCATCCCTCCCTTTATACCTCCCTTCTCCCAATATATTTACCTTCAACTCTAGAAACTCTCTCTCTCTCCCTCCCTCCCTCCTCCCCCCTCTCTCTCTCTCTCTCTTCCACCAACCGATCCCCCAACTTCTCTCTATGTAACCTATCCATACATAATTATTTATCTCTCCCTTCATCCCTCCCTTATCTCAATATATTTACCTTCAACTCTACAAACTCTCTCTCTCTCCTTCCCTCCCTCCCTCTCTTGCTCTCTCTTCAACTATCCTTTGGTCTCTATTTATCTCTATATAACCTATCCCCATATACCTATTTCTCTCTCCCCCGCTCCTTCCTTCTCTCAATCTATTTACCTTTGACCAATTACCTCTCTACTTCTCTCTCTACCGATTCTCTCTCCACTTCCCTCCCTATTATCTTTCTATCTATATCACCTATCTCCCTAACTATCCCTCCCTCCCTCCTCTCTCTTCATCACCCACTCTCTCTCTCTCTTACACCAATATTTTCTATCTACTTCTCTCTACATACGTATCCATATACACCTATTTCTTTCTCCCTCCCTCCCTCCTTCACTCTCTTAATATCTACCTTATTCCTTCTCTACTTCTTTCTCTATCACTTCTCTCTCTCTGTGTAACTCAAATCTCTTTCTCCCTAAATTTCCATCTCCCTCCCCTTCTCACCCCTCATCCTCTCTCTACATACCTCTCTCTCTAACTCAACTCTCTTTCTCCCTACCTTTCCCTCTCCCTCTCTCTCCTATTTATCTAAAGTATACCTCTTTACCTCTCTCTCTCTCTCTCTCTCCTCTCATATCCCTCTCTCACTTTTCTCTCCATACCTATCCATTTCTCCCTCCTCTCTATCTTGCATCTCTCCTCTCCATCTCTCTCTATCTCCCATCTATCCCACCTCTTTGTCCCTCCTACCTCTCCCTACATACATCTTCCTCCATCTCTCCTTCCATATCTACTTCTCTTTATCTCCCCTCTCAAATCTACATACCTCTCCCTCTGTAACCCCACATAGCTCTCTCTACCTACTTCTCTACTTATATCTGCTCTCTCCCTCTCTCCACCTTCCTCTCCCTACCTCCCCTTTCTCTCTCTCTTGCTCTCTCCTCCCTATCTCACCATCCCTCCTCTCTCTCCCTCTCTTTGTATCTTTGTTTTCATCTCTAATGTGCACCAATATGTGATACAAAAAGTGGAGGAAGGTGGGGATATTTATAAAAATAGGGAAGGAGGGAGAGGTAGAGAATTAGAGAGTGAAAGAGAAAGAGGAAAGAGAGTGAGAGACATTGAAAGATAAAGAGGGGGAGAGAGAGAGAGAGAGATAATATATATAGGGAGGGAGTAGTGAGAAAGGTGATAGAATGTAGAATTAGAGAGAGAATGAGGAAGGTGGGGAGATTGAGAAAGGGAAGGAGGGATGGAGGGATAAGAAAGAGGTATAAATGGATAGGTAGGTAGAGATAAGTAGAGAGGGAAGGAGAGATGTAGGGAGAGTTAGGTGTTGAGAGAGGTGAGAGAGAAATAGATAGATAGAGGTAAGTAGAGATCAAAGAGGGAAGAAGAGAGTGAAATATGGGAGAGGGAGGGAGAGGTGAGACAAAGGTGATAAAGAGAGATTAACAGAGGGAAGGATGAAGGGAGGGAGAGATAAATGCATTTAAATGGATAGGTCGATAGAAATAAGTAGAGGGAAGGAGAGATGGAGGGAAAGGTAGGTATAAAGAGAGAGGTGGCATATATCAACAAAGATAGAGGTAGGTAATGGGAGGGGGAGGTACAGAGAGTAGAGAGGGAAGGAGAGAGAGAAAGAGGGGAGAGAGAGGGGGAAGTGAGAGAGAGGTGACATAGAGAGAAGTAGGGAGAGGAGGAAGGTGGAGAGATTGAGAGAGGGGAGGAGAGACATAAGGAGATATAAAGAGGTATAAGGGGATATGCAGGTAGAGATAAGTAGAGAGGGAAAGAGAGATGGAGGGATAGGTTGGTATGAAGAGAAGTGAGAGAGAGAAACAAAGAGATATAGGTGGGTAGAGAGGGAGGGGGAGATAGAGATAATAGAGAGGGAAGGAAAGAGGGGGGGAAATGGGAGAGAGAGGTGATAGCGAGAGAATTAGATAGAGAAGGAGTGTTAGAATTGGCTATGGATGCTGAGATCTATGGACCAAATAGAAAGCACAAAGAAGAGAGAAAATAATTTGACAAGAATAAACTGTATTCAATGTCAATGATAATGGAATGAATCAATGTGTGTACAAATGTAGTAGAGACCTCTTGGTTATATAGCCAAGGTGAGAACATAGGAGTGCATAAGATTATGACAAGTGTCATAATCCTATGGCATGAGACAACAATGAAAAGCTATCACTCCACCTAAAGTGGAAAGGTGATAATGTGATAACCACCACAAATAGTGGATCTACCACAAAAGGTGGAACCCTAATCACATGATATGTCCATGAAAGGTGGAGGTGATAGAGTGATAACATGATAAGTACACCAAAGGTGGAAATTCTCCAACAACTCCTATGTGGTCCCTAAGTAAACTTAACTAAGGTGTAATTATGACCTAGGACAAGGTACAAAACATTTAATTACACCAACAAGGAGGAAGGTGGAGAGATTGAGAAGGGGAGGAGGGAGGGAGGGAGGGGGAAGGAGTTGTAAAGAGATAGGCAGGTACATATAAGTAGAAAGGGAAGGAGATATGGAGGGATAGGTTGGTATGGAGAGAGAGGTGAGAGAAAAAAAAGTGATAGAGGTCGGTAAAGAGAGGGAAGGAGATGTAGAGAGAGGAGTTATAGAGAGAAGTAGAGAGGGGAGGGAGGAGATAGAGGTGAGTGAGAGAGAGGGGGGATAAGGACAGAGTGAGAGAGAAAAATATGTGAGAGATGAAGGGTGAGAGAGAATGAAAGTAGAAAGCGAAGGGAGAGAGAGATAAATAGAGAGTAGAGAGTGAGGGAGAGAGTAAGAGAGAAATATGGGGGATGAAGAGAGTAGTAGAGAGTGAGTGCTAAAGAGTGGAGGGGGATATAGGTAGAGAGAGGGCATGAGAGAGGGAAAGAGAATAGGAGGGATATGAGGGGTAGGAGGGATAGGAGGGAGAGGAGGGAGGGAGAGTGATATAGAGAGAGTGGTGAGATAGAGAGAAGTAGATAGGCAAGTATAATGAGAGAGAGGGGGGCAGGGAGGTTCGATGGAGGGACAGTTAGAAAGGGATAGGTGAAATAGATGGAGTAAATGAGGGAAAGTGGAAAGAGAGAGAGAGAGGAGAGAGGTGATATATAGATAAGTAGAGAGGAAGGAGAGAGAGAGGAGAGATAGAGATAAGAGAGGGTATGTTGGGAGGGAGATAGAGGTGTTTGAGAGAGAGGAGAGAGAGAATAGTGAGATAGATAAAATATCAATTGAGAGAGAAAGAGGGGGGGGAGGGAGGAAAAAAGGGATAGAGACTAAGAGGAGAGACAAAAATAAGGATATGGAGGTTGAAGTAGATAGAGGGAGGGAGAGGAGAGATAGAGAGGCATCGAGAGGGATGGGGGATAGAGGGAGAGTTAGGGAATGAGATAGAGGTGTGTGTGTGTATCCATTAGAGAGAGTGTGGTGAGATAGAGAGTGGAAAGTGAGAGTGAGGAACAAAGAATTATGAGCTAGAGAGGAGAGAGTTAGAGAGAAATATGGGGAAGAGAGGGAGAGAGAGAGATATAGGTAGAGGGAGGTAGAGGAGAGATAGAGAGTAGAGAGTGAAATATGTAGGGAGGGAGACATAGGTGAGATATAGAGTGATGTACTGAGAGGGAAGGAGATGTGTAGAGAGGGGATGGAGGGAGTAAGAGGTAGGGATGAGATAGAGGTGAGTGTGTATTCGAGAGTGAGTGAGTAATTGAAGGAGAGAAAAGGATGGGAGAGATGAAGGGGGAGAGAGAGAGAGAAAAAGAGTAGATAGGGAAGGTGGAGAGAGAGTAGAAAGGGAAGAAGAGAGTAAGAGAGAAAGAGGGGGGATGGAGAGGGAGAGAGGCAGAGAGAAAGTGGTATGGAGTGGAGGGAGAGGTATGTAGAGAGAGGGAAGGAAAAAGGGAAGGAGAGAGGGAGGGATAGGAGGGAGAGAGGGATGGAGGGAGAGTGAGATGAAGAGAGGCAATGGTGAGATAGAGAGGAGAGAGGTAAGAGAACGTGAGAGATAGATGGAGGTTGGAGGGAGGGAGAGGTAGAAAGGATAGGTGAGGATAGAGAGAGGGAAGGAGGAAACGTTGAAGAGATAGAGGAGGAGATAGAGGAGAGTGAGAGTTAGGGATAGAGAGAATGGTGGAGACAAATAGGAGAGGGTGAGATAAAGAGGTGGAAGGAGATGAGACAGTAGATAGGGAAGGAGGGAGAGAGGAGAGACAAAGAGTAGAAAGGGGAGGGAGGGAGGGAAAGGTAGGGAGGGAGATAGAGGTCTGTGTGTGTGAGAGAGAGAGAGAGATAAGGAGGAAGGGTGAGGTAGAGAGGGAAGGAATGATGGAGAGTGGAGTTAGGGGAGGGAGGTAAAGGTGTGTGTGAGAGAAATATAGAGAGAGACGTGAGATAGAGAGGAGATAACTATGAGAGAGAAAGAGGGGGGAGAGTGTGAGAGAGAGAGGTAGGTAAAGGGGGGAGGAGAGATAAAGAGTATAGAGGGAAATTGGTAGGTAGGGAGACATGGGTGAGATAAAAAGTGATGGAAGGAGAGGTAGGTAAAGAGAGGGAGAGGCTAGATAAAGATAACTAAAGAGGGAAGGAGATGTAGATAGAGAAGAGATATAGAGAAGTAGAGAGATGAGGGAGGGAGGGAGAGAGAGGTATGGAGGAGATAAAGGGGTGTTTTTGTGTGAGAGAGAGAGAGAGGGGAGAGAGGGAGGAATTGAGAGAGGGAGGGAGATAAGAGACAAAGACTAGAGAGGGAAGGAGTGAGAGAGAAACATGATACAACTTGTTGACTACTAAAATTTGAGCTCCTGATTACTAAAATTTGACATGTTGATTATTGAAACTTTACTAAGTCTAAAAAATTATAAGGTCTTCAAAAAAATAGAATTTGCATTATAACTCCAAGATATTTGAAACCACTCTCAAACATCTTGAAACTATGTACATGAAATATAACTTAAAGTATGAGAAATTAAATGTCCACATGTAATGTCAACTTAAATTTTTATCTCATGTATATAGTCTCCCTAGAAAAAATGAGAAAAATAAAGATTTAATGCAAATGTATTGGAAAAATTCATCTTCACATTTGGCGGACACAAAATTTAGCACTATCAAAATGGAGCACTTCATTTGGCGAGCGCCAAATTTGGCACTTGCCAAATGAAGTGCTCCATTTGGAGAACACCAAATTTGTCATTCACCAGATAAAAGTGCCAAAATTATTTGAATTTTAAAATATTGATCCTTTGGCTCAATCATCTGAGCCATTTAGCAAGTGGAAAATTCAGAGAGCGTCAAATTTGGTGCTCACCAAATGGTCATTTTGAGTAAACAAAAGTGGCATCTTTTTTTCGTCACAAATTTGTGCACAAACCTAAAGATTATTATCTTAACCATAATATTTATAATGACATTCTTTAGTGTTGTGGTCATTTGACTCTCCACCAACCTTGTATTAGATTAATTTGACCTTTTTTGGATACAGTCTGGAGGTATAGACCTATAACATTTTTTTTTCTCCCCTACTTCCTTGGGACATTCATTTCTAATATGACCTTATTTTCCACAGTAGGTACACCATATGTTAGGTTTAGGTGTATATATTTATTTTTTCCATAATATATTGTTGGAGTCTTATCTATTCTATGCCTAGTATATGTTTCTCCAATTCCTTATTTTCTCTCTCTTTATCTTGTTTATACCATGATTGTTTAGTATGCAAATATAACTAATTCTACATATTTGTTGTTCAATTTCATTCATCAAGTACTATTCTTCTTTCAAGTGGGATTTTGAAGATTAACCACTCAATCTTTTTTTTATTACATTAAAGGTCCATCCATTCATCTAGTGGGATATCTGCATATTTTAGATCATCTTCCTATTGTATTAGTTCCCAAATTTTACTTACTCCTTCTATGGGTAAATATGGGGTGTCATTTTTTTCTAAGAATTGATGTTTTACTATTTCCCAATCTTTATTATAGTTAGGATAGTTATTTTGATACCACTATAATATTTCTTATCAAATTGATCCAATAAAGTCAAATAGTTTTGTCATCCCTAGTTAGATTTTTTCTTTTCCATAAAAATTCTAGGATGAACACATATTTAGTTGCTCCATTTGTGTCTTGTCAAAAAATGGGCAATTTTATACTGGCGTTCATGATCGGTTCTTCTTCTAAGTCACTAAATTGTATATCCTATATCAAAAATATATCCACTCAGTATGTCTATATTATCTTCCTTGTCCTTATTTTTCTCCCATGCTTTGTTGTCCTAGATATTTTTCTACTTCCTCCATTGAAATCCCTCTTTTTTTAATTCATATTAGGGGTGACTTCTAGTTCAAGGGTTGCATTTGTTCAAATTTTATCTTCATTCTTGGGGATATCCATTTATTAGTTAGTGTCGTCTTATTATTTTATTTTTTTATTCTTTTATAAGGTGTTGACTTCATATAATTTTATTTATTTTTTGCAACACCTTCGCTTTTATGAAATTCCATGAGTCACATTGTATCATTGAAATCTATGAGAAAATCATAATATATTTTTGAAAACTTATAGATGGGGAGGAAAATTAAATGAGTGATGACAATCATGGTATTAAAAAAATATTTAAGGGACTCTAGTCAACATGTCTTAACGCCTTAGCCTGATGTAAACTAGACAATACATCATCCTAATGTTATTCTATTGACATAATCATAATAGACATAGTTACTCATATGATGACTGTCACGTACAAATTTTATTGATTATTTAAATGCAATTATAAATCATGATAATTTCAATGTTTATGTTACATGAATATATAGATGTAAATTGAAATTGAAACTGCGATTTAAATGCAAATGAAATGATTTTTATTCATTATTATGAAATTTGGGGATTGTCATTGTTGAGAGAAATTGAGTGCAAGTGAACGCAAGAACAGGTGAACGAGAATGAAGGTGACAACATTGATCAGGTAGAGTCATTTTATCCATTAGATGTTTATGAGGATGATGGAATCTCACACACCTCTTAGTTGTTATAATGTGTTTTTGTGATGATTCTTGTTTGGAAATGTTTAACAAGTTTGTTTGAATGTTCAAATTTATGCAAAAATAAATAAGTTTGATTTTTGGAATGGAAATATTTATTATTTATGATGAGTTTCAAAAATCGAGAAAATAATGTTATTGTTGTAAGAAAATGGTTTATTTATGTATAAAGTGTGAAAAATTATGTTATTGATTTATTTGTTATTTTCTCATTTTATAAATGAAACAAGAAATATACATTTTAAAATAAGAATATAAATTACATGTGGTTGTATGAATAGAAAATAGATAAATATCAAAAATAAGTTATTGGCAAATAAATTAGAAAACAAAATATGTTGAAACTTGAAATTGAAATCAAAACAGTAGTTATCAATTTGGAAACAATTACTTATCATTCAATTTCTCATGCAATCAAAGAGAGAAACTTGGAGTTCTAGAGATCAAAATGAGAAAAGTGGATCTGATTTATTGTTGAGTCCACCATTTATGCATGAGATGGGGGGGAGAGGAAATGGGAAGAAAAAATGATAGGAGAAGAAATCTGTTTTGAGAGTGTTAAGAAAAAAAAACATATGGAATTTCTTATCTTTGTTGGAGGGGAATCATCCAAACACGGCCAAAGTAGAGAAGCCTTGAGTTTTTATTTTGATATGGTTTTTATATTTCCATTTCTCCTCATACCCCATGCACATCCAGGAGAAGCATGAAAACAAAAACAAAAATTTATTTTACCTAAACTCTGATGTCTCCCAAGTGTGCATGAAAGGAGGGAGAGAGGTCTAAGAAACACACAAATAGAAGGGAGTAGATAGGAGGTGAAGAGGAGGAGAGAGGTATGCATGGAAAATAGGTTAGAAGAGTCCAAGCATCCAACAAAAAAGATAAGAAATCTCTCTCTCCATTGGGCGCATGTGAAGCGAGGAGATGCGCACAAACAAAGAGAAGGAAAAAGGGAGTTTTTGTTGAATGTTAGGGAAGATAATAAAGGACTGGGAGACTCTCCCTCATATAAAAGTGAGGAGGTGAAGGTGCAGTCAGAGGAGAGGGGAAATACAAAATCAAAAATATAAAAGAAGAGGATTTGGAAGGGTGTGTATAGGAAGAGAGGGAAAACAATAATTTTTTTTTGTCTTCCATCATATAGGAGTAAGAAAATTAAGAGAAGAACAACAAGAAGAAAAGAGTAGAGAACAAAAGAAGAGTGAAGGAAGAAAAGTTGTAGACTTGAGGAAATAGGGATAAAAAATTGCTGACTAAGATACTTGCATAGGCACAAACAGAACAAATAAACAAGGAATCATTTCCAGATTTAGGAAGCCAAGCAGTTACAAAAGATTCACAGGTAGGATTGATGTAAAATTACAATTACCAAATTTATAATATTAATATGCTGATTTTAATCATTTTATGTTATTTTGTATTTTATCTATTGAAAACATATTACTATTTTAAATTCAATTTAGATGAAAGATCAAACACTAAACTGTGTTTTTATCAGAAAACCATTGAACAACTTGAACAAAAAGTAATGAAGAAACAAGAGATTGATTCATTTTAGAAATTCAGATTTAAATATAGTGAAGATTTCCATAGAATACAACATGTTCTAGATTCCAAAAAAAAAAAAAAACTCCGAAAAGAAAACTACATTCGATAAACTATATAGTCAGATAAATTATCAAAATAATGAAAATAGGAAGGATATTGATTTTGATTTAAATTAAATTTTTCATTATTATTCAGAATGAAAGGATTAAATAATTTTGTGTATAAAATCTGCTTGAAAAACTTGAGTGAAATTTGACAATTCTCTAGGATTTATAGTAAATTGTAAGGAAATCGAAGTGTAAATATGAGGTGTTCATGTTTTGAAAACACATTACTTTAAAGGGAAATATTAAAATGAGAAAAGAAAAGGAAATAGAATTTAAAATATAATTACTTGAAAATTAAACGAATTAGAAGAGGATTGTATGGAATTGTGATTGAATTTATTGAGTAAATGAACCAAAAGAATGTGTGCTCATTTAATTCTTGATTTATATGTACTTAGTTACATACTTGAGATATACCTTCTTCATTTTATTTTAAAATTTGAACATAATATTAGTTGTGAATTAAAAAATGTGGAATTATTTTATTGAAAACCATCTTTGCTTGAAAAATAAAATTGTATTTCATTTGTTTGAGAAAGATTATTTTTTATTTTGAATGGAACCATGCATGCTTTATAATTGAATACGGATGAAATGTGTTTGGAAAGTTACCTTCCAGGACGGGTACCGAATATGGGTTTATAGAGAGTGTAGATTTCCTTTTCCAAAATTGCTTTTATTTGTCGTGCATAAAATTTTACTTGGCCAAGTAACTTAAGGAACATTAAAATAGATGGAATATTTATAACTCTCTACCATATCCTAGTATCAAACTTTCTTGTTTCTTAAATGAATTAGAAAAGTGAAAATGCTTGTGGAATTACTAGTTATAATAGGCACACATTAGATTCCATCCTACTTGTCAACTTATTTTTGCTAAGAGATTCATGCAGGGTCGGGTATTCTTTAGATGAGTAAAGAATTTTGGGGAAGCTTAAGCTTCGAGGTTGGGTGGAAAAAGTGATTGAACCTTGTTCTCATCTTCATGTTTGAAGATTGGCTATTGGATTGAAGAAAAAAGGATGATTTCTTCATTTATGTATTATTTATTTCTTGAATTACGTATTGTAGGGCTTAAGGCAACATAATGCCTAAGTCACGAATTGTAAAATTATGTTACAAATACTTTGTATTATTATCATGTTGTGTGACATGGCACGTGTATGAATTTTATGAGAAGTATTATGAATCTATTTATCGACTTTAAGTCATTTTGAAAATCAATTGGATTTTATGATGTCTAATGAATGAAGTGTCGACTTTATTTTGAATATAAATGAGTTTATTTAAAATTATTGTCGTTGTTTGAATTGAATAATTTCGCACTTTACATTTGGTATCATAGCAACTAGGTTCTGCACTGCAACCTATGAGCTCATTACGCAATAATGCGTAAACCTTATCAGAAGATAAAGGTTGAAAATTTATTGTGCCAGAACAGAAAGAGAAAAGAACTTAAGGAAGACGTAAGCATTAGTAAATTGTGTAGATTGGGGCTAGTTAAAGATTCATCCCTAGAATCAGAATTCCTAAACCAACAACTTATGATAAAACCTAAAATTGCGGAAGAGTATGCAATTAGGTTATGTAGGAAGGTTACGAAGAATAACTTGTACATACATGACGCTAAGAAAAAGAGAATGAATAAGAATGAGATAAAGTGAATTGTAGAAACCTACAATTGTAAAAGAGTCAGGAACTCTTGGACTAGTGTAATTACTAAGAATCTGCGTATGCAAATTCAACATAATTTTAGATTGTTCAAAAGTAGGATATGGACGACGGAATTATCCTCAAGGGTTGGGGAACTCATGACTTAAAATATTTTGTTAATATAAAGATCTTGTAGGAAAATAGTTACTACAAAGGAATTGAGAAAAGACCAGAACAGTCAGAGGAAACAATCAATGACATGAGCAAGGTTCCTCCAAACAAGATTAGTGAACTTATTGAATTTTTTGGAATCAGACAACTTATGAAAAATGGTTCCAAAAAGGGAAATGGAATGCAACATGGTGTTATTTTTTATCACACTAGAATTTGCAAGGAAAGCGACACTATAAGTCAAGAAATACATCAATAAAAGAGGTTTGTGAGTATGGATATTCCTCCATTAAAAATGATATTAGAAAGAAGATGGAAGATTATTAGTTTCTGACTATTTATTGGATCTCCTACTGAATGATCCAATATGTTGAATCTGTGAGATAAAGAAAACAATGAAAAATATAACTTTGAGAAAAGTGTAAATAAGTTATGCCATGAGATAAAAGAGAAAAACAAAAAATTCAACAAGAAGGAATGACAAACCCTTTCCAAAGAAGCTAGTAAATTGCTAGAAGTTCAACGTGAGAAGAATGAAAGTTGTGGAAACACTAAGGGGTTGAAGGAAGAGAGTGGATTGACTCAAGTTAAGTACCCCACCCAACAAAAACTTGGTTATGAATTATTTGCAAGTCATAAGGACATTTAAATAATACATTTTATGACCATAAGGGAAAAATGACAAGTGGAAAGGTTAAGAACTATGACCTTTATATCTTATGATTATTTGATCTAAAGATCAAAGCATACTATTATCAATTCCTTAGAAAAGGATAGGAAGATAACTTGATCATGATAAGGAATATCATTGTCTATGGATTGACAAGGAAAGATCTTAGAGACTCATGATTGGAAGAAACTGTCTCTATACTCCTATATACTTAATATAGAGAATTTAAATAACGATGTTAAGTCTATGTGAAAAATAAAGTAAGATGTGATGTTATGTGAACCTCTCCAAAAATCTCTTAATGAGAATGATTAAATCAATTTAAATTTACCTTACTCTTGAATGAAACCTTGGGTTAAATATATCCTAATTGGGATAAGAAGTTTATTCAATAAAGAGAGAGATCATATGATAAGACTAAAACCTATTAAGTTGGATTATGTATTGGAATAATTGTTTAAAACCTATAGGTAGGAATTAAAATTGAATGAGTTGTACATTGGGTCTTGAATATAGCCATATAAAGTGGAGAAATTTATAAACAATCAAACTAGTCAACAATTAAGGATTCCATCCTAAGAATTTTGTCAAATATGTCACTTAGGGCTGCTATGTGGTCATGTCTCTTCTTTGATTTTTTTATTATGTCATCCACATTATATTTGACTATTTTATGGATCATGTCATGGAAGATCAGTGTCATGGCTCTTTGGTATGTTTCCCATACATTCTTTAGCCCAAATGGAATCATATTCTAGCATTAGGTGCTCCGCGGACATGTTAATGTCATTTTATGTTGGTCTTCTTTTGCAATCATTATCGGGTTATACCCCAAGAAGCCACCCATCAATGATAGCCTCTCATTTTTGGTTGTCATTTCCACTATCATATTGATGTTAGGTAGTGGAAAATAATCCATGGGACATTGGTTAAGGTCTCTAAAGTTAGTGCAGATGCAGATGCCCCCATTTGTTTTGTTAGACTGGTACAAGATTAGATACCCATTTTGGATAGTCAATCGGGCATATGAAGCCCAACATCCAGGAGCTTTTGTAACTCTACCTTGACTAGCAAGGCTATCTCGAGATGAATTTTTCACAACTTTTGTCTAATCGGGTTCGGTCTAGGGTAAACAGCTAAATGATGAACCACAACTTCTGGATCCAAACCCAACATGTTAGCATAGGTCCATGCAAAATTTACCTTCCTTTCCTTTAGAAACATTTCCAACAGTTCTAGTTCTTCTATCAGGAGAGAATCAATGTATAAAGTGGTTTGTGGTGCCGCCTTCATTCCCAAGTTAACAGGATTACACTGTTTAGCCAGAACTGTTGATTTTTCTTGATGTAGTGCAGTAGAGGGCAGATTGAATCCTTCAACCTCTGATGCCTAAAAGAGGCATTCACCATCAGAAGCATCCTTTATTTCTACTATTTTGTGGTTAGAGAGTGCCACAATGTGGTTTTCACTCAATAACTTTGAGCTTATTCTCAATATTTTTCTTTTGTGACTGAATGAATCAATCGTCTCCCTGTAATATGCTTGGTTGTCTAAAGTGATGTTGAAATCGGCCTTGTGATCTCCACATAGAACTATATCCCTTGGTCCCATAAATTCCTAGAGAGCCTCATCATTTTTGAATGAGTCCTAAATTGGTGGTCCTTGTTGGTCATGATCGATGAGTTGAGGGTATACTAATGTGATTTGGTGGGTTTGTTGGTTTGAATCAGCAGGTGAGGCACTAATCATAAGTAAGGAAAAATCCTCAAACAACATGGGTAGCCTGTTATGGTATCATCATTGTCACTACTAGCATAGACATCAATGACGTGAAAGGTGAAGTTGTCAAGCGGGATGCCTATCCATACGGGTGGTCTAAGTGTGGTTTCCGGTACCTGAGGGGAGCACCTGAATTCCCTACTGGGAGTAGATTTTCCACACACGATTATACTCGGGGGAGTACGTCCAAGGCCAAGGTTCTGCATTCCTCTTTCTGCAATGATGGGCTCCAGCCATCCATCATTGTTTGAAGGCTTTGGTTTCTATTATAGCCCATACCAAACAATATTTGTAACCCTCTCTTAGTTTCATCCATGGGTAGAATGGGAGTGGGCCTTTCATCTCAGTATAATGTGTATGAGATGTATCCCTCATCCACATTTTCCCAACTGAGATCCCCCCAATGGTGGAATCTAGAAGGGTCTGCCCTAATAGTGTGGATAGGTGTTTCCACTAGCTGAGGTTGCCCATGCAACCTAGGAAATTATGGTAACTCTCCTACAACAAATGCATTCTTATTCATTTTGTAGTCTTTGCATCTATTGTCTTGGATCATGTTTTTGATGTCAGATATGTCAAGGATGGTAGGTGTCTCTACCGCAGAAGTGGAGGCGAGGTTAGCTAGGTCAATGTATGCAGTGGATGGGCCTTCATCATTTTTCAACACTTGGGGGATTTTATAAAACTTGGCTTCCAAGTTTTTGCAGTAGGTGAATGGTTCGAGATCCCCATGTATACTGACCTCCTTATTTTGGTGCAAGAACTTGATGCATTGGTTATATGACGAGGCCACTCCTTTCATTCCATGGATCCATGGACATCCTAAGAGGATGTTATATGGTAAGTCGAGTTTGAGGATCTAACAGGTAGTCTCCATTCTTCTTGGTCTCACTTGGATTGGGATTTTAATAGTTCCCTCAGACACTCTTTCTTGATCATTATATTCTCTTATTGTGATACTCTTGTTCTTGTCAATTGAATCCTTGAAAAACCCCAAGTTCTTAATAATCTTGAGAGAGAAAATATTAAGGCCAGCACCTCCATCTACTAGGACTCTTTTAACTTTCTTTTTGTGGACCAACACTTGAAGGTGAAGTGCACGGTTATGAGATGGTTGTGGGGGAAAGTCTTGATACGAGAATGTTAGGAGATTCTGGGTGATGATATTTCCAACCATAACTTGAAACTACTCTATGTCAAGGGTGGCGGAGATGAAGGATGTTGCTAATGCTTCATCAAGAATTTTCCTATGGCCATCATAAATTTTTAACAGTTCCATGATGGAGATTTGTGTGGGAGTTCTCTTCTGCTGGTCAATAACATTGTAATCATAGGGAATGACTCTTGTATTTGAAATGGGGGTTTTAGATGGCTATGATGCCCCTACAATAGTAAGCTTTTTCTTTCATGTGGTGACTCCACAATCAACATCGGCTCCTCTGACGTTGATGATAGTGACCATTTCATCTACACATGGGACAATGTCTTCATAAACAAGGTTTGCGCTAATGAACTTTTTCTTCCCTTTTTTATTTCCTTGATTATTCCCTTGATTATGATTTGGCATCTGATGGTGTATATCTTGAGGTCTTGATTACTAGCCACTTGTTCGACATTGATGATCTTGTCCTCAATGAGATCCTGGATGATTTTTTTCAACTTCATACAGTTGGCAGTTGTGTGTCCCTTGAATTTGTGAAAGTCACAAAGGAGGTTTTCCTTATACCATGGCAGTTTCACCTGGGGTTCGCTATAATTATCATGGGTGGCGACCCTGATGATGTTCTCATTGACCATATTTTTCATGATGGACTCGATTGACTCCCCAAGGGCTATGAATTTCCATTTGGGGGGAACTTGTTTTGTGGAGGTGGTCCTCCTTGATTATTGATATTATTGATTTTGTTTTGGGGTGGTTGTTGGTTTACCACATTGTTTTGCATGTTATACCGGTTTTTGTTCTATGGTTGGCGATGTTGCATTTGATTTTTTCTTAGGGGCCCTGATGAAAAATTTGGCATCCACTACACCATTGTTGGTGACATTTTGATGCTTCACCCATGTGCGAGGTTTTTCATTGAAACTAGTGGATGTGCGACTGTCATGATGTTCATGATAAGTGGGTGTACCCCTTGGTGTAATGAAAGATCATTAAATAGTGAGCACCTTGGGGATAAGTTGATCATATGTAGTGATGCATTGCATCTTCAAATAGAATGCCAAGGTTTTTTCTATATTGGCGATAATGGTACACACTTTTTTCTCTTCTGGCATGGCCCACTTACTTCGATTAGCTTCCACTTGCCATTGTTGGAGAAAGGCGGTGAATGATTCTCCCTTACTCTATTTGAGCATCGAGAGTTCTTCCAAACTAACATCCAAAAAAATGTTGAATACATAATTTTGGAGGAAAGAATCTTTTACTTCTTGAAAGGTTTTGATTCCTATAGGCAGACAAGAGAAACATTCAATATTGTCACCAGACAAGCTTTGAGGAAATAAATGCATTAGATATGTGTCATTGTAGGTGACTTCCATGCAATGTACTTGGAATTCCCTGATGTGATCTTCAGGGTTTCCTATCCCATGATATTTAACGAATTTGTGGATTTTGAATCCCTTTTGGAATGGTACCATTTCCAAGCTTCTATCAAAAGGATAAGGGCACAAGTTTCTTAGTGTCCTGAATGTCTTCCTAGACTGAAGATATAGAACTTTTTGTGAAATTTTTTTTATTTGTGCTATCACGTCACCTTGCCGATCGAAAGGTGGGGTGAATATGTTCTGAGGTGTGGGATTGATAGATGGGATGTTGATATGGTTTTGTTGCAAGCTTTTCTGAGCAAGTGACGCCTATGCTTGTTGTTGAGCCAACAATGCCTCTTGTTGGTCCTGTTGTTATTGTTGCGCCAACAATGTTTGTTGTTATTGCACCAACAAAGTTTTGTGTTGTTCATGTTGTTGTTGTCCCAATAATGCTTGTTACTGGTCGTATTGCTGCTATAATTGGTAGTCTTGCAAGGATTTTTGATATGCTTCTTGTTGCGCTTGCAATTGTGCTTGGTATTGTTCTTGCGCTTTCACTTGCTGAGCTTGGAATTGCACTCGTGCTTTTTGGATTGCTTGTGCAATTTGAGCGGCATGTACGACTTGCATAGCTTGTGTAGATTGAGCAGCTTGAGAGACTTGAGCTTTATGTGCATCTTGTTTGGCTTGTTGTTGTTGTAACAAGGCTTGTGCTTGTGTGGCCTATTGTGTAGCCAGTTGTGCTTGCACTTTTTGAACAACTAATTATGCAGCTTGATGATTTTGAAGTGATTTTTTCTAGGTAGCTTGTCGAGTAGCTTGCAACATCATGGTGAATGAATTGGTTGCATAGTGCCTTCGTGGTAATTGTGGTGGATTTGGAAGAATGCAAAATATTTTGTGATGAGCGAAATAGTCGTGTTAATGATTGAGGTTTGAATTATGGATGGTGCAATTGAGGTGCTCGGTCCCTGAGAAACCATGCTTTGAGGAATGGTGGATGTATTGATCAATGTGGTGACTTGGACGGTTCCCATATGTTGTTATGATACGGATGACATGGTTGTTGGATTTGATAA
This sequence comes from Sequoiadendron giganteum, assembly GCA_007115665.2. NCBI lineage: Eukaryota > Viridiplantae > Streptophyta > Pinopsida > Cupressales > Cupressaceae > Sequoiadendron > Sequoiadendron giganteum. The sequence continues at coordinate 563,034,447 of CM021104.1, read as the reverse complement.
GGTGCTCTGATTTGAATAGTTAATGGCGGAAAGAGGAGGAAGACCCAACCCGAGTGATGATGCAGATGCAAGTGGTAGGGGTGGAAGCAATGCAAAGATAGGTCATGCAATCCTCAAAAGTGAAGATGATGGATCCAAGATTCCCCCTTCTCTAGACAAGTCACTTTCTCCTTGTGAGATAGGGAGAGAAGTTTCAATGTTGAGAGGATAATCCAATGTTGCGTCGAATGAGGATGAATTGGTATAATCATCAAATCTGAGAGGGACATAAGGGTGCAATGAATTTACTAGGATGGATTATTTTGATGTGGTCCCTACATTCAACCCTCGATTTTTCACAAGGCGATGTTTTTGAAGTTCACGAAACATGGCAGTTTACTTGTTAACGATCGGTAGGGTTGAAGCGATAGATGATATGATCTGGGGGATGTCGTGAGTGACATTTTTAAGTGGAAGGGTTGATGCGGGTGAGGGCATGATACTGAGAGATCTCTTTACAACAGTGCTTACATCAAAATCATAAGGGAGTTTAGCCCCTTCTTTTGCTAACTCTAACTTGTATTGGGATGGATACAACTTTAGCATGGCATTGAGAAGTCAGTGACTCTTGGGATTTTGCACCATTTCTATAATTTTTTATTGTGTCATTCAATTGTCAATGATGTCCTCAATATAACCCTCCTCTTGAGAAATTTGAGGCATTTGAGGTGGATTGATTGGGAGTTCAATTGTTATTGTTGGATTGAATGTTGTTTCAGTTTGGCTTAAAATCTCTTGAAATGGATGTTTCTTTGTTTTTCTCCATGTTCTTCTTGTGTTGAGATTGAGTTTGAACCATAAAATGAAGAATGTAAGAGATGAACCTCTAATCCTTTAGATTGGTTTAAACCTTAGGTTCAAAGAAGTGAAGAACTAGGATAATTGAAGGATCAAAGCAATGATGAGGATGAGATAAATGAAAGATGAGTGATATGGATGAATGAAACTCTTAAAAAACTTTGAAGGAAATGATAAAATTTCTAAGGCTTAATTTGATCGATTGTGATGGATTGATGGTTTGACTAGGTGTGTTAAGTCAAAAAAAAAGTGATAAATGCACTTGTAAACCCTAGGAAGTTGTGTTATACTAGAGTGGACTTGTACATAAGAGGATGGTTTGACTTAGTGTGTTAAGTCAAAATGAGCTGATGTTTTGATAATTTGGCTAAGTTTGTTAAGCCAAATAAGATGAAATTAGAAACCCTAGGAAGTTGTGTTATTCTAGAGAAAAATCATGCAAAATATGATAGTTTGAGTAGGTGTGTTAAGTCAAAGTGGTTTTGATTTCACCTATAAGTTTAGCATAAAAGATTGTTTACAAAATTTCCAAGAGTTGTTGGTGAGGTGAATTTTGAATGATTTGGATGGTTGATAGGTGGATGAAAGTGATTTATGTTGACCCTAGACTTGACCTAGATAACACTTCTTCTTACAAGACCTTAGTTTTGAAGAACACGCTTGACTTCCTAAGTGAGAAAAGCAAACCTTTCAAAAAGCTCATAATTTTGCTGATAATAGAACACATACACCTCAGGGTTGTTTCTTGAAGCTTTCTTGTAAAACTTTTAAACCAATCTTTCTCTAAATTTGAAAAGTCTATCAAGATGCTCCTCATGAGCTTTCAAACTAAGCTTCTTGAACTTTTTTTTTGGGATTTTGACCTTTTGGGAAATCATTGAGAAAACACATGTGAGGTTCAATTTGTTTTTTATCTTTTCTTAGTGAGTTATTTTTACCAAAAGCACCTGCTTGATTATGTTTTCAAACTGTATGTCTAATTTACCACTTTTATTTTCATCCCACAAGGTCCATTATGTGTGTTGAAACTATGAAATTTTAGCAATTTCATTAACCCTTCATGATTATTAGTCTCCCAAAAGGTTCATAATACAAGCATAAAAATCCTCACATATCATCTTTTACCTAAACCCGGTTTAAATTTTTTCATAAAGCCCCATAAATTTCATCTGGCATTTAAACATTAACATATGAAAATATCGGCATAAGTTGATGCAGGTCTCATCAATGATAATATACATATCCTCAATATATGGGTGAGACATCAAACAGGTCATACCGATAAAGTTATACACTAAGAGAATGCGGATTCGTATTACTTATTGGTAAGACAAAAGGTATCAAAGTGATAGTGTACGGTCATATCGAGCTAAGTTACCTCTTTCTGATTTGAGTAAAGTAAAGTCTATCGGAGAGAGATTTCAAAATACTAACTGAAGTGTTATTAGTCATGCTGATACAACAAAGGGAGGACTCACTCGGTGAGACAAATGATGCCAGGGAGAGTTCATAAAGTCTTATCGACCACTCAGGTTATGCCGAAAAAATTGAGCATAAGGAGATAAAGGGTGTCGAGAAGATAATGCGTATGGTCTCGCTGAAGAAAAAGTGTATCGGAGAGACATGTCACCACGGGGAGATCTAAGAGACACAAAGATGAGTATAATTTTGTCGGCAGGACAAATACTTGGTCTCGGCGACCTAAGTCAATAAAGTGAACATCTCGGTGAGACGAAAAGCTTTCAGAGTAAGGTGAAGAACCATTGGCCCAATTCATTAAGTTTGGATGATAGATGTTTCGATGAAGGTCATGGGAATAAAAAAATCAAAAAGGAAGAAACTATCAGGGAGACTTGTGACGTTAGAGAAACTGCAAGATGTCTTAGCGGATGGGTGAATGTTGAATAGATGGATCGGCTAGAGATTTGAAATTTCTTGCCAATATGAGCCCTAATGTGACTGCAAGAATTTCGAAAAACTTGCAGCATTCATGTCTTAGTAAAGACATTGATGGTGACACGAAGTGTAGAAGATTTTGCATATTAGGGTATGCTCAATTGAAATAATTGTCTCATAGAATTCAAAGCGGAGGAGAGCAAGGGAACCAGTAGAGCAATTAAGGAATTCACCTGGCTTGAATTTGCAAGAAAGTTACAGTAAGTTTCTTATCCTCTCAAAATTCGTAAAAATTTAAATTATGGAAGGCACTAGTTCAGGAAAACTAAAAGGAAGAAAACCCGGGGAGGCTATCCAATCAAAAGAAAAAAAGAAAAAGATCAAATTGCAACCAGAGGGCACTAAAAGGAAACTAAATCAAGACCTCATAGACCAGTTACCTGTATCTCGGCCTAAATCTACGCGTTCTGCATAGCTCAAAGTGAAAGTTGACAAATTGGACGACAAATGCAAATTTATAGGGGATGTTTGGACTTTGATTAGGGGCTATGATTTATTCAATTTCCATTAACATAGGAGAAATCGCTTTAAGCCAGTATGCAATCCATGGAGGCTCAATTTAGGGAAATTGGTGTGCTATAATGTTTTTATAGATTTCAAGCCGGTAAAATTGCTAGCTGGACATTATGATTCAAAAAATAAGGCTATATGTGATTTGTCAGGGAATCCGTTGATACATGTATCTGAGAATGCAATTGCTGAGGTTTTCAAGATGGAGGGAATATACAGTGAGAAAATAATAAGTGAGGAGATCGATAGTGAGTTCAGAAGGATGGACACCATATATAAAGTGTGGATATTACACCTACGGAGAATTAGGTTTAATGGAAAGCCTACTCCAATTGAGGATAGCGAGGGACCACCGTTTACAGTAGATCTCTTCGAACCCTACCTGAAATAGACTTACTTTTAGTGGGAAAAGTATTGGGGATGGACATACCCAAGCATATCATGGTTGTGCCCATGGTGATTGCTGCAGACATTTAGTATCACAATTACAAATCATTTGATTATGTTGCACATGTATTTATGGAGTTGGATGTAGGCTTGATGGCGATTGTGAATGGTGCTTTTGTTCTCCATCTTAGGAATTATTCACTGCTGATGCACTTAGTGTTGTATTTTGGACAAGAGTTAGGTTTATGGCCCCAAGAGCTGAGGATTTCACAATCGGATATGGAAAGTAGGCCATTTCTTATTCAATTATGGACTAATATTTTGGACAACAGGTTTGCTAATTAAAACATCTTGCATTTTGAAGATTTATTTGTGAAACCCTTGTCTAAATTTTTCAATCAACCTTGTGATTATTCCTTATTTGAAGAAGTAAAAAGGTTTCTTAGGCCTAGAGATTATAATGGACCAATTAACCACAATTGTGGGGATTGGTATTTCTTAGAGAATGCCACAATGATTAGGGTTTATGGTTTTGAAGATACACCATTCATTCTACCCAAAAATTTCCTAGATAGAATTGCATATATAGAAATTAATAAGAAAATTGATTACTCCAGTGTTATGAACTTAAGTTCATATGGGAAATAGGCCTTTATGCCCAGTACATTGTATTTTAGTGATTTTATTATATCAGCCAAGGAAGGTTACAATTCGATTCTAGATAAGTTATTGCACTACAACATGAGAAGAGCACCAGTAAGAAAAAAATTTGATCGAAAAGGGTATATTTGCTTTGCCAGGCAGAAAATAAACTTTGGAGGGTAACATCATGTGCCATATAAATCTGATGACATAATAAAAAACCTGGAGGCAGAGGAAGCTAAAATAGTGATTAAGAAAGATTATCAAGAATTTGTGGATGTTGAGTTGTTATCCTCCATTAAAGGGATATCAAAAGTAGATAGGCCACAAAGCTCATTTGGGAAGGTATCAAGAGTGAAGACTCAAGATTATGCCTATGTTGCCAAAGAAACAGATGTTGAGTAGACCATGGATGTAGATACAAGACATGCATACTATAAGTCTTTTATATTAGATGATGAATTTATAAAGACCTTGGAGTTTAAGAAATTTTTATATAAGCAAAAAGGGAAAGAGATAAAGGGACAAGTTCACAATGTCACTCCAAGAAATGAAGATCAATTGTTAAAAAGCCTAAAGGATGAGGTAGACAAAGAAATGATTAACATGACCACTAAAAAGGGAAGGGAGATGCTAGAAAAGGTAGGTGTTATGATTTTTCTAGGTTTGGATTTGAATTTTGCATTAGTTTTTGATAGTTTCTTAAAATATAACAATGCTACCTATAAGCTCAGCATAGAGAAGGTGACGAAGGTGTACACAAGATCAAGATACAATCTTGATGATTTTGGCCTTGTATCCTCCTCACACGAAATCAATTTTTATTGATACTAATAAGGCATTCGGACATGTCATGACCATAATTCTAGGGAGGTTGATCCTATAGCAACTAGAGATATTGGGATAACTATAGCCAAGTTGAATAAAGCCAAAATCGAAGCATTGATCAGGGAAAGGGAGATGTATAAAACCAATAATTAAAGGATGTTGAGAGAGAATGAATGCCTGAAAGACTTTGTAGGTGCTATAACAAAGCCAACAAAGATGCTCACCCAAGGTGAGAGCCCACAGATAAAGGACCATTGGGAAGGATCAACTGCATACTCTCGAGGGAAAATGGATGCACTTTTTGTAGTAATCAAAAGAAGGAAGGTCATTTTAACCACCTAATTAAATAAAATCTGGGGAAAAAATTCACAATACATGGATGCAATAAAGGAGCATAGGAGAGTGGATAGCAGAATCCAGGAAAAATTTGTGGAATTAGAGAAAAAGGATACTCCTAGTGGTACAGAGATTGAAAATGCTAATTGTATCATGGATAGGCATAGGGAATTCTTTGAGGAGTTGCAAAGAGATGTGCAGAGATTGACAGAGGCTGCCCAAGATAAATTGACCAGGTTATGTGATGATGAAGTAAAATTGAAAGAAGTGACTACATGGAAAAGTGAATTCGAAACAATACTCCAAGAGATGTTGAAAACAACCACTATGAAGTACGTGATATTGGATGAAGCATGTGAGAAGAATGCGCAAATGATCATGATGGAGATTGTGATCCGTGATGCGTTGGGAGATGCTGATACTCATGAGCGCTAAGATTATACAAAGCATATGTCTGTAGTCAATTTGGGGCTTCGCAAAAATTAGTTATTAGTGAATTTGTTAAACCATTATGCTTTAAACTTTTTCAGAAAGGCACATCCTTTTGCAAACTGATGTATAAGTATTTGTTGTTGGATAAATTAAATGAGGGAAGTAGAAGATAGAATTATAATAATAGAATAGATTACTGTAATCACTATATTTTCATAATGATATTCAAGGAGACTATGTTGCATGTATAAATTCTAAAGGAGATAATGAAATACTGTTGATTTGGTGATTTCATTCTGGTATCAATTGTTTGTTGGTTTCCTACAATTATCTGATTGTCTCCAATCTGATGTTCCTTGATTGTTTAAGTTGAAGTATCAAGTATATTTTGGATTTATTAGTGCACATTTTTTGTTTCTGTGTGATGTGATTTATTGGATTCTTTAATGAAGATTTGAATTCCTTTTGATCAATTACAATAATCTTGGAATGTTATTTGGATCAGTAAGAAGAATTAGATAATTAGATTTGATATTCTGCCTCAAGTAGGGTTTATCAATTACATCCTTGCATGTTTATACTAGGTATAAACTCCTAATTGTATTTCCAAATGATTAGAGAGTTTGCTAGATAGAAACCACTCATCATAGGATTTCATTTGAATCTGTTATACCCAGTAAGGCACTGGTCTCCCTTATTTGAATAAAATTAGTTTTTTTGACATTTCTTAATTAAAAATATTAATTCATACCTTGATATTGCATATACAAGTTATACCAAATTATGATCATATCTTTCCACTATCAAATTGCAAATTGTGAATAGTTAGATCAAGTAGGAAACATAAGTTCAAATTTTGTGTTGCTCATATAGGTGTACCCACCTAGGTCTAGCAGAGCCTTAAGAGTAGAGGGTTTGACCATATTGGTTGGCCTTGTTAAGTTGACCAATAGTGTAGTGAGAGTTTGGCAACCTCTCGTGGTTCATTCAAACCAGCGTTTTTGAGACCCAACAAATTGGTGACTCTACTGTGGAAAAAATCTAGAGAATTGTCTAGTAGTAGACAACCTTTCCATGTAAATTCACTAAAAGAAAACCATAATTGGAATTTGAAAGAAATTGACTCCACTGGGTAAGATAGCCACAAAATCTTTTCTCACTTTTAGAAAAAATTGGGTGGCGACTCTGAGTGAATAAAAACATTGAGACTAATACAATAATATACAAATTAGAAAGGAATCAACCTAGAGTTTAGACCATCAAATTTTTTCATAACATGCAAGGAAGGAGATGTTTGTACAAAGAGGGCGATGGTCTTGAAAATAAAGGAAAGTCAAACTACAAAAATAATCAAGGCAAGAAAGTGTTTAACGACTTGGACACAACAACAAAAACAAAGCGTCAAGTGTTTTACTAGAAACACATAATTCATATGATATGATTTCAAATGAAAAGATCCCATCTAAGGAGCTCCACACTCCTGAGGGGAGGAGAAATCCTTCTCACTCAGTAGACCTTGGGAAAGATGATGAGCACATGGCTAAGTTTGAAGCTAGAAAAAGGAGAGAATATGAAGATGAAAAAGGATCCGTACTCTATGAGGGAGGTCTTGAGTATGATGTGACATTCGAAGAAAATAATGAACTTACGGCATGAGATGAAGAAGATACACAATGGGAGCAAATAAGACAACATGCAGAAAGATTAAGGGTAGAGTACGAGTAACAACTTCAAGCAATGGAAGAATTGAGAAAGATGAAGTTACACAAAGTTCAAATCAAAACATCAGTGACTAAATCACCCAAATATACACCCCCCCATAAAAGAAACAATATGAAGCCATCGATTCCCCCTCTAGCCCACCGAAATCAACCTAGAAATCAATATAGAAACACAAATGCTCCACCAAAGAACTGAAATATTCAACCACCTCCTCATGAACAATATGCAACCCCACAAGGCCCACAATATATGGCAAACAACAACCCACTTTACCAACACCAACATTTCCAACCCCCCCCCCACAATGCACAGCTATGATTAGACAATTTGATCTCGTTGGATTTGAAAGCTACCCTTACCCCCTAGACAACAATTGGAGGAACTTAGGGATTGATTGAGAATGCTAGAAACTGGTTTAATAGTCTACCAACAACATCCATTTATTCCATCCAAGTATTCCATGATCAATTTCTTCAATAATATGGAAATCAATGTGCATCAGATTTTTCCTTACATGAGTTAGTGACAATCCAAACACATCAAAATGAGTCATCCTTTGAATTTAACCAAAGGTTTGTTAAATTATATAATAAAATACCTCAGGCATCCAAGCTGGTTGATCCTGTTGCGTTGAGTATCTATTTGAAGGCCTTTGACCCCAAGACAAGATATGAATTCAGAAACAAAGGTCCTAGGAATCTGGATAAGGCCCTAAAGATAGCCTTAACCATTGAAAATAATAGAAAAGTTGTAGGGATGTTTTCTTAAAGGGAAAACCCCAAGGTTCCTCAATATGTCCCCCCAAATAGACAAGAGAAAAAATATAGGAATGAAAGATCAAGGTTGCATGACATGCCTTATAATACCAATTGGAAAGATGGGAAGCCAGTAAATGGTAGGCCTAGAAATAAAGAAACACCAGATCCATTAAAAAGAAAAGGGGCATACATGGTAGATAAAAGTCCCTGGTGTTCAGTTTGTTATGCACCACATTCCCTTGGACATTGTGTAACAGCCCAGTCAATACCGAAGGAAGACACACAGAAGGATGATGGTGGTGAAGACCAGAATATCTACCTAACTTCCCACACCCTTAACCCTTTAGGGCAGGAGTATGCATCTTCATAGGAGGAAGGATATGAATACAATGTGGTTCACCAAAAATACAATGTTCATATTGTAGAGCAACATCTTTTCTTCGATCATGAAGAAAATGAGAATGAGCAAGACCCCCTTGTTGCATCAAGTAAGACTAATAGATGCAATATAAGAAGACCTAGTGAAGAAGAGATTAAAAGATTGACAATTGTAGTAGTGGAGGAAGGTAGAAGCAAATATCATTTGAGAAACTGAACAGTGAATAAAGATGAGGGTGTCCCAAGAGGGATATTTATAAAAAATAAAAAGGCATCACATGAGACATGAAAAGGAACTGATGATAAACAACCAAATCAAAAATAACAAAAAGGATCCCCTAAGGAGGAAAGTAAGAAAATTTCCCATTGAAAAGAAAAATCCAGACCAAACATCCAAAGGGGAAAAGGAAGGAAACAAAGGAGAATGCACTGAACCTAAAAGGACAATCGAAATTGAAGGTACATCGTTTGATTTTTTACAAGCTTTATCTCAATTGAAAATGTTTGTACCATTAATTGAAATGGTGAAAATAAAGGAATATAGGGAAAGTACCATACTATTAATTTCTAATGGAAACCAGAATATAATCCTTGAAAACAAAGAGGTCTATGAGGTAAATAATAAAAGGAAGGAGGTAAAAATCCCATAGGCCTACCTAATGAACATACCCCAAATTGACCCATTTTTCACCACTTTACTCATAAGCGACAAACTAGTGAGAAATTGCATGATAGGCTCGGGTGCCTCTATGAATATCATGCCAGTAGGGGTAATGAATCAGCTTGGTTTATGGATAGATGTGGAAGGAGGTAAATGCTACGCCATGGATAGCAAGCCTGTCCCAGTTGTGGGAATCATGAAAAATGTGGAACTAAGGTTAGCAACTTACCCACAAGCCACTTATGCTATTGACATAACTTTAATTGATACACCTCCCCAGTTTGGGATGCTTCTATTGAGATAGTGGACTGTTGCATTAGGAGGCAATGTACAACTTGACCTATCATATGCCACCATACCAGTGAATGGAGAAGAGGCAAAATTGTATAGAGAACCTAGAGTGAATCAAATTGTTGAATATGCTCCTCAAGAGCCACTGAATTGCTTATGTGATGTTGATTTGGGAAGTCTTAGAGTGGAACTATCTCAACCTGAGTTGGAAAGAAAAGATCCAATTGATCATAATATTTTTGAAAATCAACAAGGAATATGGTAAATGTACTCTGATGGAGCTTGCAGCCAAGAGGGTAATGGAATTTGTATAGTTTTTATATCTTTTGATGATTCAACTTATTAATATTCATTTATGTTAGCATTTGAATGTATAAACAATGTAGCGAAATATGAAGCTTTGTTGATTGGATTGAATTTACCTGTTAAACACAAGATCAAAAGCTTAATAGTTTTTGGAGATTCGGAACTGGTTGTATCTCAGATCAGGTCAAAATATATAGCAAAAAATAAAAGACTAAAATAGTACAGAAATGCAATATGGGATACAATTGAACTATTTGATTTTTTTCCCATTGATTGGGTGGATAGATTAAAAAACATAATGACAGACTTCTTGGAAAATGTAGCATTAAAACAAGATGATATCACATTAGTAGGAGTGTCTCAAGTGGAATTCAAAACAAGACCTGAAGTACCTGATAATATATATAGTTGGCAAGTTTTCAATGAGGCACTGACCTTTTGAAATTCCTTCAATGTATAGACCAGTATGAGGCTCAGGAAATTGATTTCAACATTTTTGTGGAAAAAAAAAATGGAGAAGAGACAATATTTGGAAAAAGGGTCTTTCAACTTAAGACTAATAAACTTCCCAAGGGGTTGGAAGCATTGGAAAGAGTGTACAATGGAGGTGATCAATCCCTTATAAAACAAACACCAATCAAAGGGGAAGATATTGAAGAAATAAACTTGGAGACCAAACTATCACAAAGGAAGGTATATATTGGAAAAAAGATAAGCCCTACTATCGGAAGAATGCTGATTTCACTGTTAAGAAAGTATAAACATGTGTTTGCATGGTCTTATGAAGACCTCAAGGCATATAGGGAGGATTTATTTCAACATGAAATTCCATTGAAAGTAGATGCAAATCCATTTAGATAGAAACAAAGGCCCATTAACCCCACTCTGGAACCAATAATGCAAGAAGAATTGACCAAGATTAGAGATGGAGGTATCATCAAACCTGTGAGGCACTCAACATGGGTATCAAACCTTGTTCCTGTTAGAAAGAAAAATGGAGATATAAGACTGTGTGTAGATTTCATAAATTTGAATGTACCATCTCTTAAAGATAACTACCCACTGCATAAGGTAACTAGATGTGAGTTGTTGTCTATGATGGATGATTTTTCTAGTTATAACTAGGTTAAGGTCAAGGAATGTGAGTAGTACAAAACAACTTTCACAACCCCATGGGGAACATATGCATATGTGAGAATTCCTTTTGGTCTCAGTAATGCGGGAGTAACCTTTCAAAGGGCTATGGACTTAGCATTTGCTGAACTGATCAATGCTATAATGGTGGTGTATCAAGATGACCTCACGACTTACCCAAAAAGGGTTGAAGATCATGTAGGGCACCTTGAAAAAATATTCATTAAAGCTTTAGAATATGGCATTAGTTTGAACCCTAAGAAATTTCATTTTTCTGTTATATAGGACACATTGTATCAAAAGAGGGAGTTAGGATAGATCTTGAGAGAGTTGAGGCTATAGACAAGGTTCCTATCCCTAAAAATGTTAAAGCCATCAAGTCATTCATTGGGTGAATTAATTTTGTTAGGAGGTTTTCTATCTAAGTTTACTGAGTTTGTCAAACCCATATCAAAAAAGTTAAAAAAGGGACAAAAAATTGAATGGACCCTAGAAGCATTAGAAGCCTTTGTATGCATTAAAAGAGTGATTAAGGAAGCCCCTATCCTCAAGTCTCCTGATTTCACAAAACCTTTTCAGATATTTTCATTTGGTTCTCTACATACAATAGTTGTTGTCATGTTACAGAAAAATCAGGATGATCATGAGCAACCTGTATCTTTCTTTAGTAGATCTTTACAGGGATCATAATTGAAGTATGACATAATGGAAAAACAAGCCTTTGCACTGGTAAAGGCCACCAAAGATTTCAGGTCATATCTTGTTGGAGCCAAAGTAATTGCATATGTTCCTCATGTAGCAGTCAAAGACATCTTGACATAATCAGAAGTGACAGGGAAAAGGTACAAGTGGATTAACAAAATTCAGGAATTTGATATGGAAATACAAATTAGTAAATTAATAAGAGGCCAAGGATTGGCCAAATTAATGGCAAAAACAAACATTGAGGCCAATCAAATCTGCAATGTACAAGGAGAAGGAAATGCAGTTACAAGTATTGAGCATACACCCTGGTACATAGACATCATGCCTAACCTTAGGAACACAAAATTCCTAGAAGGACTCAGTGATAACCAAAAAAGGAACTTTAAAACTGTAAGCTTTTAAATATGTATTTATAGAAGGAGATCTATTATGGAAAAACAAAGATGGAATGTTGCTGTTATGTTTGGATGAATCACAAGCTGATCATGTTTTGAAAGAAATGCACGAAGTATTCTATGGAGGACATTATTCAGCAAAGACAACTACACATAAAATCCATAGGGCAGGTTATTACTGGCCAAAATCTTTCAATGATTGATTTTCATATGTAAGGAAGTGTGAGGCATGCCAAAAGTTCTTAGGGAAAATGAAGTATGAGGGAGCTCTACCACTCAGACCTATGCAAGTTGAAGCCTCTTTTCACCAATGGGGGATTGATTTCATTGGAGAAATACAAGAGAAGTCGAGTGGAGAACATAGGTGGATACTAGTGGCCATTGATTACTTCACCAAATGGGTGGAGGCAGTCCCAACCAAGCAAGCAACAAGTAAAGTTGTGATCAAATTTTTAATGGATAACATTATTACTTATTTGATACACCATTGCAAGTGATTACAAATTGTGGCATGTGTTTCATGTCTGATGAGTTCAAAGATTTTTGTAAGATATATGGCATCATTGTTTCTTATTCTGCTCCATATCTTCTACAAGCTAATTGGTGCAAGAGCACCTAGGTTACCATAATTTGTCTAGAAGGTCATGTTTGGGCAACTTGTGTTAGCCAATTTATCTATCTCTTCATGTTCTTTATGTTTTTTCTTTAATGGAATTTATGATCATGTATTGAGATGATAAAGGTCATGTTGACCATTGGATAGGTTGAGGTTTTGGCTACAAGTATGGCTTAAGACCTTTGTAGACCTTCTTAGGTGTTAGATTTTCTAAATTTTGAAAATATGGCTTAATGAAAGCTACTAGCAGCCTAGGAGTGACCTAAGGGAAGGTAAATTATTTAGAGACCCTATTTAAGGGTGCTCTCGAGATGAGAGAAAGGTTGGAAAGCATTTAGTTTGATTGAAAATTTGAAATTAAAGTGAGAGCCGTTGTGTTAAAGTGAGAGTTACAAATTTTTTCTTGGAATAAGAGCTTTAATGGATTGAATGTGATACAGTAGATAGCATATGATGTAGAGGAGTTTCCTTCCAATCTTTTTTTGGAATTAGGTTGTTAGTTTGATTCAATTTTCAAGCACTATTTGTAGTTAGTTTTCTTTCAATTGTTGATCTGACAGATTGCTAAGCATGGAGGTTTAGTTCACATTCTCATTGTACATATTGTACGGCCCTTGGGAATTGTGACTAAAATCCATGACTATAAATATGGTAGAGTTAGGAGTCTTTGGTAGCAATGAAGATACCATGGGAGTCTTCTTCTAGGTGAGCTAGGAAGTGTCTGGCTAGGGAATACAAGGAGTGCACAACACTTGTATTGCAGGGGTGACCATTTCCTATCAAATCATGGTGTGAAGAGGGTAATTATGAAACCCTGCCATCACATAGCATGGAGGAGGAAGCTCCACCAATCCATTTGGTGAGAGAAACTCATGATAATCTGCTATGTGGTTAGGGAAAGGCTCAAAAAGGCCAAATTTGCTAAAATTGAAGGTTCAACTTGTGTACGGATAGTTGAGGGTTAAGACCACTAAAATATTATAGTGGTGGGCATGGGGACCAGGAACCCCAAGGAAAGATACTATGTTCTTTAGAAAACTTTGGAGTACTAACTTGTTTTCTCGGAGAAGGAGGGCTAAATGGGGCTCCTAGGGCTAGTAGCCTTTTTAACCCTAAATGACGTTATGGTGGAAGCGATGAGAAAATGAAGTTAGGTGGACCCTCAAGAAACATAATTTGATGGTTTTAACCTTTTAGAAATATCTCCACACCCCTGCAAAGGTAAATTCTAGTTATTGGAGTTTGTTAGTCTTTAGGGTGGATTAAGGGCTAATGGAAGATTTGAAAACATTGCACCAAGATTGACTTGGTTGGAAGAGTTGTGATGGTAGTTAGGTTGGCCAGGAGAACCAGGGGAGTCTAATCAAGAGATAGGTCCAATAGGTTAAGGTGGTGGATTGAGTCACCATTGGGGTCTTCCAAGTTAGACCTAGAGCAAGAATCAGTGATTGATTCCTCCAACATCCCTATCATATTGGTATCAAAGCAACAAAATATTTGGGATAGAATGATGTATGTCAGAACTTGAGTCTAGTAGTTCTAAAACCATGGTGATAAATATTTAGTTGGCCAAGAACATTGAAGATCAAGAGGAAGACAATAGGATATTGAGAGAAAGAATAGCTCAACTTGAGCAAGCAATGAACAATGTGCAAAGCAAGACCGATGAGGTTAGTGATAGGTTGGAAGGTAGGGTACCAAAGAGTGAAGAGGTTGCAAAGGAAGAAAAGATCCTTGAACCTTACCTTGCTCTGCAAGAAGAACCATTCTTGAAGGCATTGAAATCTTTGAGTGGAAAAGCACTTGAAGGCATACCACTGTTTAGTGGGAAATTGGAATTTGATCTAGTCATGGATTGGATAGAGGGCATGGAAAACCATTTTGAATGTGATGGAGTCACTAAAGCATAGAAGGTGAAGGTGGAAAAATTAAGATTGAGAGGATCTACCTTGACATGGTGGAAATTCATTCAGACAGAGAGGGAAAAGGAAGGCAAGAAGCCTATCTCAACTTGGAAGGGTATGGTTGCCAAAGCAAGAGAACCATACATGCCAGATGATTATGAGATTTAGTTGCATAAGAAGAGATAGAGCTTGAGACAAAGAGACCAAGATGTGAACACCTACACTGACGAGTTTCAAAAACTTTTGATGAGGTCTAATGTTTTAGAGGATGAAAGTCTTAAGGTGGCTAGACATCTTAATAGCTTGAAGTGGAACATTCAAGAGGAGATGACTCTTTTAAGTCCCAAGATAGTACACCAATGTTACCAATTGGCTATAAATATTGAGGAAAGAAGAGAGAGAAAACAAGATCAGGCTTCTAAGAGTAGAGGCTAAGGCAGAGATCAAAGAGGACATAGAGGTGGTTACCAAGGTAGAGGGAGTGAACAAAGAAACCAGGGAGAATCTAAACTCATAGATCATGGAAGTAAAACACCTTCTAGAGGAGGCTATGGAAGAGGTAGAGGACCTCAAGGAGTATCAAATAGAGGAAGAGGAGCAGGCAGAAGAAACTCATAATTTTCTAGTATGAAGTGTTATAACTGTGGTCAAGTAGGACATCCAGCTTATAGATGCCCGAAGAAAGCATCTTCATCAAATACAGAGAAGAGAGTGGCATATGCTCAAGAGGACACCATGAGTGCTAAATCACTTGAGGTTAATCACATTGAATCAGAAATGAGGGAGAACCTAATGTTTAGAAGAGTTTTGATCAGACAATCGATCAAGAAAGAGCCAAAGAAAAGGAGACCCTTGTTCAGGGTAAGATGCAAAATACTTGGAAAGGTGTGCAAGGTTATTGTGGATTCAGGTTCAACTGATAACATCATCTTAGAGGAGGTAGTAAGGAAATTGAAATTGGAGAAATTACCCCACACTAACCCTTACAAAGTGAAATGGTTGGATAAAGGATAGAGTGTTCTTGTCAATTAGGAAACAATGGTGGAGTTCTGCATTGGAGGTTATAAAGATATTTTGCTGTGTGATGTTGTTCCCATGCATGCATACCATCTTCTATTGGGCATACCATTACAATATGACAAAGGTAACATATATGATGGTAAGGGGAACACTATCTCTTTCAAGAAGGATGGAAAGACATTCAAATTATAGTCACTGTCAAATGAGGAAGAAGGACAGTCAAAGACCCCTAGTGTCTTATTAAGCAGTGGTAAGGAGTTCATTAACATCCTACATCAAGGAGGTGAAGGATATGTGATCATGGTGCAACCCAAAGAAGAAGACAAGGCCAAGAAAATAGTCATACCGAAAGCAGTCCAAAAGTTGTTAGAATAGTTCAAGGACATAGTTAGTGATGGTACACTTGCAACCTTACCTCGGAAGAGAGCCATTAGTCATCAAATTGAATTCATACTAGGAGCCTCATTTCCAAATAAAGTAGCTTACAAGCTTACACAGGATTAGAACCTAGAGGTAGCTGGGCAAGTGTAGGAGTTGTTGGATCAAGGATTAATTAGGAAGAGCATCAGTCCATGTGCAGTACCATTTGTCTTAGCAACCAAGAAAGGTGGTAATTGGAGACTATGCACTGATTATAGAGCTATAAAAAAAATCACAATCAGGTATAGGTTCCCTATTCCTAGGATTGAGGACTTGATGGATTGTCTTGGAGGAGCTCAATACTTCACCAAGTTGGATCTCAAGAGTGGATACCATCAGATCAAAATCAAGGATGGAGATGAGTGGAAGACAACCTTTAAGACAACTGATGGGTTGTATGAGTGGAGATTTATGCCATTTGGCCTCTCTAATGCCCCTAGCACATTCATGAGGCTCATGAATGAAGTGCTCAAAGACTTTATAGGGATATTTGTGGTGGTACATCTTGATGATATACTCATCTTTAGCAAGACATCAAAAGATTATCTCAAGCACATGGAATTGGTTCTTAAAAGATTGCACGAAGAGAGGTTAGACATCAACCTAGAGAAATGTGAGTTCTTCAAGCAAGAGCTTGTGTATTTGGGGTTTGTAGTATCCCAAGGATAATTGAAGATGGATCCAAGCAAGGTGGAAGCTATCCTAAGTTGGCCTACACCAACCACAAGGACAGAGGTAAGAAGTTTTCATGGATTGGCTCAATTTTATAGGAAATTCATAAGAACTTTAGTGGCATATGTGCACCAGTCCTTGATACAATCAAAGGTGGCCTAAAAACTAAGTTCAAGTGGACTCAAGAAGTTGAGAAGGGATTTGACAAACTGAAACAAGAAGTGAAAGCTCAACCCATCCTTTTGTTACCTAGTTTTGATAAGTTGTTTACTGTGGAATGTGATGCCAGTGGAGTTGTAGTAGGAGGAGTGCTAAGCCAAGAAGGTAGGCCTATAGATTTCTTTAGTGAAAAGATCAACAAAGCTAAGAATAAGTATTGCACCTATGACCTAGAACTTTATGCTTTAGTATAGTCACTTAGGAAGTGGAGGCATTATCTTCTACCCAAAGAATTTGTAGTCTTTACTGACAATTGGGCACTTAGCTATATCAACACTCAAGAGAATTTGAGTAATAGACATTTGAAATGGATGAAATACATCCAAACCTTCACTTTCACCATCAAGCACAAGAAGGGATAGTTGAACGAGGTGGTAGATGCACTAAGAAGGAGATTGCTAATGGTGCAAAATATACAGATAAAGAGCATTGGGATAGAAAGTTTCAAGGATCTCTATGGGGAAGATGAAGACTTCTCGGAGGAATACAAGGTGTGTTCTAATTTTGAGAATCACTTTCATAGTCAATACTCCGAATATACATTGCAAAGTGGACTGTTATTCAATGGGAATCAATTATGTGTTCCAAGAGGATCAATGAGAGAGAATCTCATCCAAGAGAAGCACAATGGTAGTCTTAGTGGTCATTTTGGTATCAACAAGAAAATGGAACTAGTCCAAAGGTTCTACTATTGGCCTAAGTTGTCAAGGGATGTGAGGAGGTATGTGGATCAATGTGTAGTCTGTATGAAAGCCAAAGGGGGATCTAGTAATGTAGGTTTGTATCAACCCCTACCTATTCCTAACCGACCATGGGAATGTATTAGCATGGACTTTGTGGTAGGACTCCCTAAGACTAAGACATGGTTTGATAGTTTCTATGTGGTGGTAGATAGGTTCAGTAAGATGAGTCACTTTATCCCTTGCAAGACCACCCATGATGCTAGCTATATTTCTCACCTTTTCTTCAAAGAAATTGTAAGGATCCATGGATTTCCTTTGAGCATTGTTTCATATAGGGATGTGAAGTTCATGAATCATTTTTGGAAGACTCTATAGAGCAGATTGGGTACCAATTTATCTTTTGGATCAGCCTACCATCCTCAGACCGATGGGAAAATTGAGGTGATCAATAGAGTGTTAGGTAACCTTCTAAGATCCCTAACCAAGGAGAATGGACAAACATGGGACATGGTCATCTCAAAAGTTGAATATGCCTACAATGACAGTGTGAACTAGACCATAGGTAGAAGTCCCCTTGAAATAGTGTATGGAATGCACCCAAGAGGTGAATGTGAAATTATAGATTTTGGAGCTATGGAGTATAGGAGTGGCCAGGATGAGGATTTCTCTCAGACCATGAAGGAGATACAAGAGCAAGTGAAAAAAATAATTGAAGAGGATACTCACAAGCTGAAAGCTAAGGTGGATTTATCAAGGAAGGATCTACAATTTACATTAGGAGATTATGTCATGGTCCACCTCAACAAATCTAGGTTGCAGAAGGGAACATCAACCAAATCTAGGATCTCTATGTGGAAGATGAAGAATTCTTGGAGGAATACAAGGTGTGTTCTAATTTTGAGAATCACTTTCATAGTCAATACTTTGAATATACATTGCAAAGTGGACTGTTATTCAAGGGGAATCAATTATGTGTTCCAAGAGGATCAATGAGAGAGAATCTCATATAGGAGAAGCACAATGGTAGTCTTAGTGGTCATTTTGGTATCAACAAGAAAATTGAACTAGTCTAGAGGTTCTACTATTGGCCTAAGTTGTCAAGGGATGTGAGGAGGTCTGTATGAAAGCCAAAGGGGGAGCTAGTAATGCAAGTTTGTATCAACCCCTACCTATTCCTAACCGACCATGGGAATGTATTAGCATGGAATTTGTGGTAGGAATCCCTAAGACTAAGACATGGTTTGATAGTGTCTATGTGGTGGTAGATAGGTTCAATAAGATGAGTCACTTTATCCCTTGCAAGACCACCCATGATGATAACTATATTGCTCATCTTTTCTTCAAAGAAATTGTAAGGATCCATGGATTGCCTTTGAGCATTGTTTCAGATAGGGATGTGAAGTTCATGAGTCAATTTTGGAAGACTCTATGGAGCAGATTGGGTACCAATTTGTCTTTTGGATCAGCCTACCATCCTCAGACCGATGGGAAAACTGAGGTGATCAATAGAGTGTTAGGTAACCTTCTAAGATGCCTAACCAAGGAGAATGGAAAAAAATGGGACATGGTCATCTCAAAAGTTGAATATTCCTACAATGACAATGTGAACTGGACCACAGGTAGAAGTCCCCTTGAAATAGTGTATGGAATGCACCCAAGAGGTGTATGTGAAATTAGAGATTTGGGAGCTATGGAGTATAGGAGTGGCCAGGCTGGGGATTTCTCTCATACCATGAAGGAGATACAAGAGCAAGTGAATTTTTTTTTTGAAGAGGCTACTCACAAGCTGGAAGCTAAGGTGGATTTATCAACGAAGGATCTACAATTTGCAATAGGAGATTATGTCATGGTCCACCTCAGCAAATCTAGGTTGTAGAAGGGAACATCAACCAAATTGCGGATGAAGAGAGTGGGAACATGTAAGGTGTTAGACAAATATGGTAAGAATGTATACAAGGTGGAGTTACCTACAGATTTAGGCATCTCACCAATGTTCAATGTGGCTAATTTGATCAGGTATAAGGAAACAGTCACTAACATGAATGAGAACAGCAAGGATATCTTAAAGGATGTGAGTAGCATAGCCCTACCTATTAGAGACAAGCTGCAAGAAGAGAGGATCTTGGAGTCAAGGGTGAAGAATTCTACCTAGCATAATGAATACATGGAACATCTCATCAAATGGAAGGACAAACCTGAATCTGAGGCTACATGGTTGGATGAAGCTCAGTTCAAGAAGTAGGGTATTGATTTATCTCTAATCTGTACTAACATTCCTTAGTGTTAGTGCAGAGGGGGGAGAATGGTGTAGGAGCACCTAGGTTACAATAATTTGTCTAGAAGGTCATGTTTGGGAAACTTGTGTTAGCCAATTTATCTATCTCTTCATGTTTTTTGTGTTTTTTCTTTAATGGAATTTGTGATCATGTATTGAGTTGATAAAGGTCATGTTGACCATTTGATAGGTTGAGGTTTTGGCTACAAGTATGGCTTAAGAACTTTGTAAACCTTTTTAGGTGTTAGATTCTCTAAATTTTGAAAATAAGGCTTAATGAAAGCTACCGGTGGCCTAGGAGTGACCTAAGGGAAGGTAACTGATTTAGAGACCCTATTTAAGGGTGCTTTCAAGATGAGAGCAAGGTTGGAAAGCATTTGGTTTGATTGAAATTTTGAAATTCAAGTGAGAGTCATTGTGTTAAAGTGAGAGTTACTAATTTTTTCTTAGAATAAGAGCTTTAATGGATTGAATGTGATACAGTAGATAGTGTTAGATGTAGAGGATTTTCCTTTCAAGATTTGTGTGGCATTAGGTTTTTAGTTTGATTCAATTCTCAAGAACTATTTGTAGTTAGTTAGTTTTCTTTCAATTGCTGATCTGACAAATTGTTAAGAATGGAGGTTTAGTTCACACTCCCACTATACATATTGTACAACCCTTGGGAATTGTGACTAGAATCCATGACTGTAAATATGGTAGAGTTAGGAGTCTCTGGTAGCAATGGAGATACCATGGGAGTCTTCTTCTAGGCGAGCCAAGAAATGTCCGTCTAGGGAAGACAAGGAGTGCATAGCACTTGATTTGCAGGGATGTCCATTTCTTATCAAATCATGGTGTGGAGAGGACAAGTATGAACCCTGTGATGACATAGCATGGAGGAAGAAAATGGACCAATCCATTTGGTGAGAGAAACTCAGGACAGTCTATTTTGTGGTCAGGGAAAGGCTCAAAAAGGCCAAATTGAAGGTTTAGCCTGTTTATGGATAGTTGAGGGTTAAGACCACTAAAATATTAGAGTGGTGGGCATGAGGACCAGGAACCCCAAGGAAACATAATGTGTTCTTTAGAAAAATTTGGAGTAATAACTTGTTTTCTCGGAGAAGGAGGGCCAATTGGGGCTCCTAGGGCTAGTAGCCTTTTTAACCCTAAATGACAGTTTGGTGGAAGCGATGAGAAAATGAAGTTAGGTGGACCCTCAAGAAACATAATGTGATAGTTTGAACCTATTAGAAACATCTCCACACCCCTACAAAGGTAAATTCTAGTTATTAGAGTTTGTTAGTCTTTAGGGTGGATTAAGGGCTAATGGAAGAGTTGAAAACATTGCACCAAGATTGACTTGGTTGGAAGAGTTGTGATGGTAGTTGGGTTGGCCAGGAGAACCAGGGTAGTCTAATCAAGAGATAGGTCGTATAGGTTAAGTTGGTGGAGTGAGTCACCATAGGGATCTTCCAAGTCAGAACTAGAGTAGGAACCAGTGATGGATTCCTCCAACCTCCCTATCACTAATGGTCAGGTAGAATCTAGCAACAAAAGTCTTTTAAAACTCATAAAAAGGATGATCGATAAGAACAAGAGATCTTGGGATTCGAAGTTAAGATTGGTTGTATGGGTAGACAAAATTACTATCAAAAAGGCAATTGGGAAATCCCCATATAAATCAGTCTATGGAACACAAGCTAGGATGCCTTTGCAAAATTTATTGCCACTTTACAAATTTATCCTTCAAGAAGATATAGATGTTCCTGATCAAATGGAGGAGAGAATGGAGCAACTTGCAAAAATTGATGAAATATGGAGAATAGCTCAAAACCAGAACATGAAATTGCAAGCACAAATGAAATATTTGTTTGACATAAAAGCAAAAAATTAAAAATTTGAAAAGGATGATCTGGTATTGATGTGGAATGCTAGGTGCCAAGAGAAGGGAAAACATGGAAAATTTGAGGCACTATGCTTAGGACCTTTTGTTATTATTGGTAAGCAAGGAGAGGATTCATATTATTTACAAAACATGAGTGACGAAGAACAAGAGTTGCCTGTACATGGGAAATTTCTAAAAAAAAAATCTCTTAAAAGTCAGAGGATCAACGGTTGCCAGTGCATGGACAAATTTTGAAGAAAATTTTCTCTTAAAACTTTCCATGCACAATAGTATAGGAAGCAAAGGATACAGGAAATTTCTAGTACATCGAGAATCCTAGAAATTCTTATTTGATATTTTCCATGTACATAGTTTAGGATTATTTTCCATCTCCACTTGCTCTCATCCATAATGTTTGGTGTACCCTCCCAGAGATATGGATCCTTGCAATAATCTCACAATCATTCATCCCCAAATGGAGCCACTATTGGAACTGTGAAATTTTGGCAATTTCATTCACCCTTCATGATTATTAGTCTCCTCAAAGGTTCATAATATAGACATAAAAATCCTTGCATACCATCTTTTACCTAAACCCGGTTTAAATTTTGTCATAAAGACCAATAAAGTTCATCTGGAATTTAAACATTAACATATGAAAATATCGGCATAAGTTGATGTAGGTCTCATCGATGATAATATACATATCCTCAATATATTGGCAAGACATTAGACGGGTCATACTGATGAAGGTATACACTAAAAGAATGTGCATTTGTATTACTTATCGGCAAGACAAAAGGTATCGGAGTGACGCTATAAGATAATATCCAGCTAAGTTACCTTTTGCCGATTGGAGTAAAGTAAAGTCTATCGGAGAGACTTTGGTTGTCGGAGATAGATTTCAAAACACTGACCAAAATGTTATTGGTCCTGCCGATAAAACAAAGGGAGGAATCACTCGGTGAGATAAATGATGCCGAGGAGAGTTCAAAAAGTCTTACAGACCCCTCAGGTTATGCTGACAAAACTATGCATAAGGAGATAAAGAGTGTCAAGAAGGCAATGCCTATGGTCTCATCGAGGAAAAAGTGTATTGGTGAGACATGTCATTGCGGGGAGATCTAAGAGACATCACGACGAGTATCATTTTGTCAGCAGAACAAATACTTGGTCTCGGCGACATAAGTCAATAAAGTGAACATCTCAATGAGACGAAAAGATTTTGGAGTAAGGTGAAGAACCACTAGCCCGATTCATTAATTCTGGGTGATAGTTGTTTTGGTGAAGGTCATGGCGATAAAAAAGAAAAGTGAAAGAAACTATCGGGGAGACTTATGATGTCGGAGAAAATGCAACATGTCTTAGCAGATGGGTGAATGTTGAATAGGTGGACCGGCCAGAGATTTAAAATGTCTTGCCAATATGATCCCTCATGTGAGAATGAGAATTTTGAAGAACTTATAGCATTCATGTCTTAGTAAAGACATTAATGGCACCACAAAGCGTAGAAGATTTTTCATATCAGGGTATGCTCAATTGAAATCATTATCTCACAGAATTCAAAGCGGAGGAGAGCAATGGAGCCAACAGACCAATTAAGGCATTCACCTAGCTTGAATTTGCAAGAAAGTTACAGTAAATTTCTCATCCTCTCAATAAAAAATTGAATAATGGAAGGCACTAGTTAAGGAAAACTAAAAGGAAGAAAACCCAAGGAGGGTAGCCAATCAAAAGAAAAAAAGAAAAAGACCGAATTGAAACCAGAGGGCACTGAAAGGAAACTAAATCAATAAATCATAGACCATTTACCTAGTTTTGGGCCTAAAGCTAGGCATTCTCCATAGCTCAAAGGGGAAGTCAACAAATTGGATGACAAATACAAATTTATAGGGGATGTTTGGACTTCGATTAGGGGCTATGAATTATTCAATTTCCATTATCATAGGAGAAATCACTTTGAGCTGGTATGCAATCCATGGAGGCTCAATTGAGGGAAATTGGTGTGCCCTAATGTTTTTATTGATGTCGAACTGGTAAAATTGTTCGTTAGACATTATGATTCAAAAAATGAGGCTATATGTGATTTTTCGGGGAATCCGTTGATACAAGTATCTGAGAATGCAATTGCTGAGGTTTTCAGGATGGAGGGAATATGGAGTGAGAAATTAATAAGTGGGGAGCTCAATAGTGAGTTCAGAAGGATGGACACCATATATAAATGGTGGAGATTACCCCTACACACAATTAGGTGTCGTGGAAAACCTACTCCAATGGAGGACAGTGAGGGACCTCCGTTTCATGGAGATCTCTTTGAACCCTACCTGAAATACACTTACTTATCAGTGGGAAAAGTATTGGGGATGGAGGTACCTAAGCATGTGGCAATTGTGCCCATGGTAATTACTTTAGACATTCAGTATCACAATTCCAGATCATTTGATTATGCTGCACATTTTTTTAAGGAGCTAGATGCAGGCTTGATGGCGATTAAGAATGGTGCTTTTGTTCTCCATCTAAGGAATTATTCACTACTAATGGACTTAGTGTTGTATTTTGGAAAAGAGTTAGGTTTATGACCCCAGGAGCTGAAGATTTCACAATCGGATAAGGAGGGTAGGACATTGCCTATTCAGTTATGGACTATTGTCTAGAACAACAGGTTTGCTAATTCAAACTTCTTGCATTTTGAAGAATTTTTTGTGAAACCCTTGTATAGATTTTTCAATTATCCTTGTGATTATTCATTATCTAAAGAAGTAAAAAGGTTTCTTAGGCCTATAGATTATAATGGACTAATCAACAACAACTGGGGGGATTGGTATTTCTTAGAGAATACCACAATCATTAGGGTTTATGGTTTTGAAGATACACCATCAGTTCTACCTAGAACTATCCTAGATAGAATTGCATACCTACAAATTATTAGGAAAATGGATTACTCCAGTGTTATGAACTTAATTTCATATGGGAAACAGGCCTATATGCCCAGTACATTGTGTTTTAGTGATTTTACTATATTAGCAAAGGAAGCTTACGATTTTATTATGGATAAATCATTGCACTACAACATGAGAAGACCATGAGTAAGAAGAGACTTTGATCTAGAAGGGTATATCCACTCTGCCAGGCAAAAAATATAATTTTGAGGGTACCATCATGTGCCCTATAAATCTGATGACATAATCAGAAACCTGGAGGCAGAGGAAGCTGAAATAGTGATTGAAAAACATGATCAAGAGTTGTTGGATGCTGAGTTGTTATCCTCCACTAAAGGGATATCAAAAGTAGATAGGCCACAAAGCTTATCTGGGAAGGTATCAAGAATTAAGACTTAGTATTATGCCTATTGTTCCAGAGAAATAAATGTTGAGGAGACCATTGATGTAGATACAAGACATGAAGACTATAGGTCTTTTATATCAGACGATGAATTTATAAAGACCTTAGAGTTTAAGACGTTTTTATATAAGAAAAAAGGGAAACAGATAAGAGGACAAGTTGAAAATGTCACTCCAGGAAATGAAGATCAACTGTTAAAAAGCCTAAAGGATGAGGTAGACAAAGAAATGATTAACATGACACCTCAAAAGGGAAGGGAGATGCTAGAAAAGGAAGGTGTTATGATTTTTCTAGGTTTGGATTTGAATTTTGCATTAGTTTTTGATAGTTTCTTAAAAGATAACAATGCTACCCATAAGCTCAACATAGAGAAGGTGATGGAGGTGTACACAGGATCAAGATACAATCCTGATCATGAAAAATTCATGATTTGGGCCTTGTATCCTCCTCACAAGAAATCAATTGTTATTGATACTGGAAAGGCATTCTAACATGTCATGACCCTAAAGGATGGGGAGGTTGATCCTGTAAAAACTGCAAATATTGGGATAAATATAGCCAAGTTGAGTAAATCCCAAATCCAAGCATTGATCAAGGAAAGGGAGATATATGAAACCAATAATGAAAGGATGTTGAGAGAGAATGAATACCTAAAAGACTTGGTAGGTTCTGTAATAAAGACAACAAAGATGCTCACCCAAGGTGAGAGCCCACAGAAAAAGGACCATTGGGAAGAATCAACTACATACTCTCAAGGGAAAATGGATGCACTTGCTGCAATAATAAAAATAAGGAAGGTCATTGTAACCACTTGGTTAAATAAAATTTGGGGAAAACATTCACAATACCTGGATGCAATAAAGGAGCACAGGAGAGTGGACAACAGAATCCAAGAAAAAATGGAGGAATTAGAGAAAAAGGATACTCCTAGTGGTACAAAGATTTAAATTCTAATTGTATGATGGATAGGCACAGGGATTTCTTTGAGGAGTTGCAAGGAGATGTGCAGGGATTGACAGAGGCTACCAAAGATAAATTGACCAAGTTATGTGATGATGAAGGGAAACTGAAAGAAGTGACTACGTGGAAAAGTGAATGTGAAACAATACTCCAAGAGATGTTGAAAACAACCACTATGAAGGACGTGATATTCGATGAAGCATGTGAGAAAAATGAGCGAATGATCATGATGAAGATTATGATCCATGATGCATTGGGAGATGCTGATAATCATGAGCACCAAGATTATATAGAGCATATGTCTATAGTCCATTTGTGGCTTAGCAAAAATTAGTTATTAGTCAATTTGTTAAACTTTTATTCTTTAAATTTTTTTGAAAAGGGACGTCCTTTTCCAAATTGATGTATAAATATCTGTTGTTGGATAAATTAAATGAGGGAAGTAGAAGATAAAATTAGAATAGGATAGATTACTGTAAACACTATATTTTCATAATGATATTCAAGGAGACTATTTTGCATGTATAAATTCTGAAGGAGATAATGAGAGACTGCTAATTTGGTGATTTCATTATGGTATCAATTGTTTGTTGATTTCCTCCAATTATCTGATTGTCTCCAATCTAATGTTCCTTGATTGTTTAAGTTGAATTATCAAGTATATTTTTGATTTATCAGTGCAGATTTTCTGTTTCTATGTGATGTGATTTATTGGATTCTTTAATGAAGATTTAAATTCCTTTTAATTGATTACAGTAATCTTGGAATGCTATTTGGATCAGTAAGGAGAATAAGATAATTAGATTTGATATTCTACCTCAAGTAGGGTTTATCAATTACATCCTTGCTTGTTTATAGTAGGTGTAAACTCATAATTTTATTGCCAAATGATTAGAGAATTTGCTAGATAGAAACCACTCATCATAGGCTTTCATTTGACACCGTTCTACCCAATAAGGCACTCGTCTCCCTTATTTTCATTACATTAGTTTTTTTGACTTTTCTTAATTAAACATATTAATTCATACCTTGATATTGCATATACAAGTTATACCAAATTAGGATGATATCTTTCCACTATCAAATTTCCATTTGTGGATAGTTAGATCAAGTAGGAAACATAAGTTCAAAAGTTGTGCTACTCATATAGGTGTACCTGCCTAGGTCCAACACAACCTTAAGAGTAGAGGGTTCGAACATACTGGTTGGCCTTATTAATTTGACCAATAGCGTATTTAGAGTTTGGCAACCTCTCGTGGTTCATTCAAACCAGTGTTTTTGAGACCCAACAATGTGGAAATCAAGGAAATTAGGGAGAATGTTTCCTAAGTTTAACCTTAGTGAAAACAAATGATGATAACATTCAAGCACTTAGAAACCTCTAAGGATATGATCCCTAGGGAAAGCAAGAGTACTTAAATTCTTCAAAGGTATTTGTTTCTTCCAATGGGTTTGAAATTTGGAGTTCTTTGTGAATGTTTGTTTTTCAATTTTATTAAGCACCAAGCAATGTATTTTTCATTTCCAAGCACATGTACAAACCTAGGATGATGAGACAATATATTTTTGGGTTCCCACTTGGATGAATCCAGTTGCGCATATTCTGTGCGAATGAATAGATGCTTGAACACACTGGCTCCCCTCCATGACACACACTTCTTGGGCCAGCCAAGCATAAGTACCCATGAATATCCCATGGCATACTTTCCATCTCTACAACAAAACTGCATGTATAACGTGGGGCGGCTTCAAAGGATATGACCTTTTGCACCAAAAAAATATGTAAGGATTTGGCCTTCTAAACAAGGGGTTTTAGTTCAAAATTTCTATTCATGGAGGCTGAACCATGTAGAAAGAGAACATTGCTTCCCTTCTCGTCAGATCCAACCCCGTAATATTGGATTTTGTTCCAGTACCCACTTTTATATCCTTGCTGGAAATACAATTGGCTTTAGCATGTTACCAGTTGGGTCATTCCCTTGGGTGAGTATTTTTTCGCACAAGGCAGGCCCTCTAAGATAAACAAAAGTGAGTAAACATATTCATAGTTCGATCAAACTTCATTTAGAAACAAAGTGAGAGCACACACAATAGGTTTACTCACACTTGCAAGATATTTTGTTCAATTTTAAGTTCCCAAATCGAAATGTGAAGACAATATTTTTGACAAGTTAATATCACAAAAGAATTTTGATTCTCAAGATCGCCGTGAGGCACAAGAGAAGCACATATTCCTTTTAAATGATATTAATTTGTGAAGAATATTGCAAAACATGAAAAACACTTGTTAATTTTACACCTCAAAAGCGGTGATTTTAATTCGTTTTAAAGCACCAAAATGAGATGTGAATTTTTACTTGTCCAATTTTAACCCAAATTGAAATCTAGTAAATGTCTAAGGTTCCTTTTTAACCAACTTTGAAAAGATCAAATTAGTGCTTGATTTTAATCCCAAATCAAAAAGTGAGTTGAATTAAAACAAAAAACAAGAGTAGAAAATGGAAGCTCTAGATTGTTAAAACAAGCATTAAAAAATGCTTTTTTTCCAAGTTCAGATTTCAAGAAAATCTCCAACTCCAGTCTATTCACCTTCATTTTCACTTGATTCTAAAGTCAACCTCGAATGCTAACCTTGATGTCAACCTATTCTATGATGGATTGGTGCTCCTTGAATATGTTAAAGATCCCTTTCCCAATCCTTGCTAAGCTAATGAGATGATAGACAATGAGGATGCTCTAAAATGTAGATGAAAAATGAGAGAGAAGGAATTGAATTTATAGGAAAGATTGAGCAATGTGGGACTAAAACCTAACAAATGAGAGAGAGTCACTTGTCACAATGGGATTGGCCCATGATTGTGCAAGTTTTGGCTAATGTGCCCATTTCAAATTTGAAAATGGAAATAAATGAATATGGTTGAGGGTTTTGGGGGGGATTGTGTTTGGCCAAAAAATTCAAACATGGGAGTTAATGAGGGCATAATCCTTGGGAATATTCATTTGTGAGGAAAATAGGTGTTTTAATAAATCAATTTAAATGATTTACTGTGCAAGTAGATGAATTTAGATGATTTAAGTGATTAGGATTAAATTAATCAAGATTTTATTAATCTACTAGGAGGATAAGTGATATGACATTTGATTTGAAGTTTTGTTTTTGTTTTAATTCAAATAAGAGGAAAATGCATATGAGTGATTTAATTAAATCAGGAACTATAGGAGATAATTAAATATTTTGATTTATTGAATTAAAGAAATAAGCTTAGTGAATTAATTAAATTGGTTTATTTAATTAATAGATGAAATAATGTTGAATGAAGAATTATCAGATGCATGAGTAATTTTTGCATGTCTACAGGGTTATACTAAGGATAAATTCATGGACTAATGAATTCCAGTCACTAAGTATAATTATTATTATATATTGGATGTATTTATGAAATAAAGCTCTTCCATAGAGTAAGTATGTGTGAAGCATATGAGATTTCCCTATGTGATGGTAAGGACACTTGAAGCAAGGTCTAGAAAGGACAAGATTACTGTATAGGATGAATGTTATGTAAATCTTACGTATTTTGGGAAATGATCAAATTTCACTCAGAGATTTATGGGACCCTTTGATCCACTAGAAGTCATGAATCCAGTTGCTTATAGACTAGCGTTAACTAGGATAGTACTTAGTATAAGGTCCAATGGGACCAATATACTGAGGATAGTGCTACATGGGAGGATTTTGTGACGATTGACCATCATTTTCCTCATTTCCCTTGTTAAAATATTATTTTCTTAATGCATAAGATAGTTGATACTCTTGTTTTTGATTCACATGTTGTGAACTTGGATAGCATGGATCCCACTATGAATTGCTTATACTTATAAATTTTTGAGTTAAACTATGATGTTAATTATTATTTCATTATAATTGAGATAGTATGTTTTATTGATTGAGATGCTATGCTTTATGAATGATTAATAAGACATTGAGACAATGTCTCTTCCAAGAGGGGAAGGATGTCACGTACAAATTTTATTAATTATTTAAATGCAATTATAAATCATGAGAATTTCAATTTTTATGTTAGATGAATATATGGATCGAAATTGAAATTGAAATTGAGATTTAAATGCAAATGAAATGATTTGAATTCATTATTATTAAATTTGGGGATTGTCATTGGTGATGATAAATTGAGTGCAAGTGAATGTAGGAATAGGTGAACGAGAATGAAGGCGAGGACATTGATCAGGTAGAGTCATTTTGGCCATTAGAAATTTATGAGGATGATGGAATCTCACACACCACTTAGTTGTTATAACGTGTTTTCATGATGATTCTTGTTTGGAAATGTTTAACAAGTTTGTCTGAATGTTTCAATTTATGTGAAAATTAATAGGTTTGATTTTTGGAATGGAAAGATTTATTATTTATGATGGGTTTCAAAAATTGAGTAAATAATTTTATTGTTGTAAGAAAATGGTTTATTTATGTATAAAGTGTGAAAACTTATGTTATTGATTTATTTGTTATTTTTGCATTTTATAAATGAAAAAAGAAATATATATTTTAAAATAAGAATATATATTAAATGTGGTTGTATGAATAGAAAATAGATAAATATCAAAAAATAGTTATTGGAAAATAAATTTGTAAACAAACTTGAAATTGAAATCAAAATAGTAGTTATCAATTTGGAAACAATTACTTCTCATTCAATTTCTCATGCAATCAAAGAGAGAAACTTGGAGTTCTAGAGATCAAAACAAGAAAGTGAATCTGATTTATTGTTGACTCCACCATTTATGCATGAGATGGGGGAGAGAGGAAATGGGAAGAAAAAATGATAGGAGAAGAAATCCGTTTTGGGAGTGTTAGGAAAAAAAATACATATCAAATTTCTTATCTTTGTTAGAGGGGAATCATCCATGCGTGGATAGAGTAGAGGAGCCTTGAGTTTTTATTTTGATTTGGTTTTTAGATTTCCATTTCTCCTCATACCCCACGTGCAGCCAGGAGAAGCATGCAAACATAAACAACAATTGATTTTACCTGAACTCTAATGTCTCCCAAGTGATCATGAAAGGAGGGAGTGAGGTCTTAGAAACATGTGGATGGAAGGTAAAAACTAGTAGGTGAAGAGGAGGAGATGGGTACGCATGGGAAGTAGGTTAGAAGAGTCCAAGCGGCCAATAGAAAAGATAAGAAATATCTCTCCATTCGGCCCGTGTGAAGAGAGGATATTCACATAGGCAAAGGGAAGCAAAAAGGGAGTTCTTGTTGAATGTTAGGGAAGATAATAAAGGAAAAGGAGACTCTCCCTCATATGACAGTGAGGAGGTGAAGGTGCAACTAGAGGAGAGGGGAAATGCAGAATAAGAAATATAAAAGAAGAGGATTTGGAAGGGCGCATACAAGAAGAGAGGGAAAATTGTATTTTTTTTGTGTTCCATCATATAGGAGTAATAAAATTAAGAGAAGAACAATAGGAAGAAAAGAGGAGAGAACAAAAGAAGAGTGAAGGAAGAACAGTTGTAGACTTGGGGAAAAAGGGATAAAAAATTGCTGACGAAGATACTTCATAGGCACAAACAAAACAAAAAGACAAAGAATCCTTTCTAGATTTAGGAAGCTAAGTAGTTACAAAATATTCATAGGTAGGATCAATGCAAAATTATAATTACCAAATTTATAATATGAATATGCCGAGTTTAATCATTTTATGTTATTTTGTATTTTATCTATTGATTCAAACATATTATTGTTTTAAATTCAATTTAGATGAAAGATCAAACACTAAACTATGTTTTTATCAGAAAACCATTGAATAACTTGAACACAAAATTATGAAGAAAGAATAGATTGATTCATTTTAGAAAATCAGATTTAAATATAGTGAAGATTTCCATAGAATACATTTTTTAGATTCAAAAAAAAAAACTCCAAAAAGAAAACTACATTCGATAAACTATACAGTCAAATAAATTCTCAAAATAATGAAAATAGGAAGGATAGTGATTTTGGTTTAAATTAAATTTTTTATTATTATTCAAAATGAAAGGATTCAATAATTTTGTGTATAAAATCTGCTTGAAAAACTTGAGTGAAATTTGACAATTCTTTAGGATTGATATTAAATTGTTAGGAAATCGGAGTGTAAATATGAGGTGTTTATGTTTTGAAAAGATATTATTTTAAAGTGAAATATAAAAATCAGAAAAGAAAAGGAAATAGAATTTTAAATATAATTACTTGAAAATTAAATGAATTAGAAGAGGCTTATATGGAATTGTGATTTAATTTCTTGAGTAAATGAACCAAAAGAAAGTGTTCTCATTTAATTCTTGTTTTATATGTACTTAGTTACATACTTGAGATACACCTTCTTTATTTTATTTTAAAATTTGAATATAACATTATTTGTGAATTAAAAACTATGAAATTATTGTATTAAAAACCATGTTTTCTCGAAAAATGAAAGTGAATTTCATGTGTTTGAGAAAGATTATTTTTTATTTTTAATGGAACCATGCATGCTTGATATTTGAATCTGCATGAAATGTGTTTGGAAAGTTACCTTCTGGGATAGGTACCGAATATGGGTTTATAGAGAGTGTAGTTTTGCTTTTTCAAAATTGCTTGTATTTGTCGTGCATAACATTTTACTTTGCCAAGTAACTTAAGGACAATTGAAATAGATCGAATATTTATAACTCTCTACCATATCCTAGTATTGACCTTTATTTTTTCTTAAATGAATTAGAAAAATGAAAATTCTTATGGAATTAATAGTTATACTAGGCACACATTAGATTCCATTCTGCTTGTCGACTTCTTTTTGCTATGTGATTCATGCAGGGTCATGTTTTCTTTGAATGACTAAAGAATTCTAGGGAAGCGTAAGCTTCGAGGTTGGGTGGAAGAAGTGCCTCAACCATTTTATTGTCTTCATGTTTGAATATTGGCTATTGGATTGAAGAACAAAGGATGATTTATTCATTTATGTATTATTTATTTCTTGAATTATGTATTGTAGGGCTTAAGGTGACAAAATGCCTAAGTCTCAAATTGTATACTTATGTTACAAATTATACTTTTTATTATTCTGATGTCGTGTAAGATGACACATGTATGAATTTTACTAGAAGTATTATGAATCTTTTTATCTTCTTTAAGTTGTTGTTTTGAAAATAAATTTCATTTTAAGATGTATAATGAGTGAAGTGTCAAATTTATTTTGAATATAAATGAATTTATTTAAAAGTATTGTCATTGTTTGAATTGAATAATTTCTCACTTTACAATGACCACAATCATGATTTTCCTTGACCTTAGAAAAAATATTATCACATGTTTTATATGGATCTTCTTAAGTAAAAATCATCAAGGTAACCATTAAATTTCTAGAAATATACAAATTATTTTGGAACTATTATAATTTCCTACCTTAGTAATGGGAAATTTCCATCATCAATACTAATGCTAGTCATGGCACTTGGGACCTTGCTACCCTCAAGCTATAACATTGACCTCTAGATATATTGATAATCATCATTATCTCAATGCCTATTTTTGGTAAGAATAATGGGGAAGCACCATTCAAATATTTGTAACCCAAGACCGATTATGTAGTTAGTTTATACCCTAGTAGATACAATAAGAGAAATAATCATTTATGGTTAAGTTATTAAGATGAGCATATAATATCTACTATGTTAAGACCAAAATATTCCATCATCCCATTATAACACATGCATAGATAAACCCTTATATCTCCTTATATTATATTATAACCATATACTATATATATATATATATATATATATATATATATATATATATATATATATATATATATATATATATGATTTACATTTATATATATGCTCTCTTGTGAAGGGACATGACTCCTAATTATATCTAATGTATATTCCTTCTTCGGAAGAACCTTTACGGTAGCCCATGGTAAGATTTATTCTGGCCCTTAATCTACTAACAATTGTCATAAATGAGAGAAGTATTATCATGATGAATTCCATGCACCTAGTCATACATTGGAAAATAATATCTCTATTATTAATCCCATACCATTGAATAATTCTCATCAAGGTAAGAAAATATCATTCTTAAAGACAAGAGAATCTACTTAAATACAAAATCCTGTCAAACAGATAAATTATGTCATCAAGGAAGGAAATAGCCATTACAACATGAGACATTTGCATAGTTATTACTTAACTGCATTGTGTAATAATAAATAATTATCCTAAAAGACTAATAAACTATGGTCATAAGAATAATCACACCAATATTTTGATAATAAAAAACTACCTATATACCCTAATATTTTCATCAAGCCATGGGAACTATCATGATCCATTCTAAAAATTAATTAAGGGTAGTAATCATGTCTTAAATACCAAAGGACTATTAATTCAATTGATTTAGTGAGTGTTTCATGGAAGAAATGGTGTCATCAAAAAAATTGACAATTAAGGACGATTTTCCTATATGTAAACCATTATTGCCTACATAAAAAGACAATCTTCAACATTGAAAGGGACTTCAAAAACAACACTAGATTCAAGTTTAATTACACTTCAAATAAAAATACCAGGTACACCATAATGATGAAAATTGGTTTTCCAAATATTGTCAAATAAAATCAAGTGGCTACCTTTAAGGTAGAAGAGAGTTATTGTATTAATTTAGTTAATGAAAGATGACAAAATTTCAAATATTTTCCACTCATTATGTCCTACCATAATAGGTAGAGGGGTGATTATGTACAAGGTTATAAATTTTTTTATTGTTGCAAGTAACAAATAAGATAATCATATAACCTTTATACACTATCATGTATGTGTAGATGCTCCTAGTTAGTGATTCAATTATTTAAATTCCCACATATTATGCACTTAATTTCCCCTTAAATTGATTTATTATGTCGCATTCTAACACTTAGTCCAAATAAAAGAACTATAAAAAATAGGAAAGGGTAATTGTGAGCCCTCCTCTCTTATTTCTTGCTACTCAAACATCTTTAAATTTACTTGATGTGTTCCTCACCTTTTGATTATCTTTCTCCACATCCTCCAACTTCTGTATATTAATGAAATAAATTTAATTAAATTTACATGTTATCAATGTCTTTAACAGATACCCCAAATATGTATATGCACTCTAAGCATCTAATTTTACAAAACCAACACCATAATATAGATTGTCAAATACTCAAATAAAAACAAAACCAAAATTTTCTTTCTAGAAATTGAAAATTAAACCTTCATCCTTCAATATGAGTATAGATGTGATATGGTGAACATTATTATACTAGGAGTCTTTTTTGAAATCAATTCATTTAGCATAATCAATAATCTCAACAAGAACATTCTATCTATTTAAAATGATGGAAATAGTTTGCATCTCTGATAGTAATTTCGCTTGCAACAATATTGCAAATAAATATTATTATAATGTGATAATCAATATATATTGAAGGCTCTTAACAACTACAATAGTTGTTCTAGGGATGCAGCTAATGAACCAAAAGAAATTGCAAAATTTTCAGTATGGTGGTAGAGAAATAATTATTTTTTCTCCCTTTCCATGTAATACCCCTCCATTCTGATTCTTCTTCAAGTTGGTTTATGCTATGTTTGGTTGCAGTTACTTTGATACTGGATACATTTTGTTATGATGTTTTGATCGCTACTATTGAGCGACAACTATTATTTTGGGATGTAGCTATCTGATTATTATTTCACATGCATTATGGATTAATGATGTTGTAGAATTAACATGAGATGTTATTATGAGATTACTGGATTATGATGGAGGTGTCAGTTTCAATGAGTGTATGCGTGAAGAGGACAAGTTCACATCACTCGCTTGCGAGCGCCCTACGAATCCATAATTCCTTCTTCATAGTGTGTATTATATGCTAGATATATTGTATGATGTTGTTTACTTGGTTGCTGGATTGCAGGTACATGACACCGACTCCACCTGGTTTCATAGGTTTGAGCGTGTCGATCCAACGATTAAGTTGAACGGGAGATAGTAGCTAGGTAACATGTGTTAAGTCTACACCCTAGCCTTAGTGTGTCGTCAGTTGTGTGTGTTGAGTCATTGTCTGTCTTGCTTTAATGTTATTTATTTCTGAAGGATTCTTGATTTGGAAATAGATATTTAGAATAATTGCATTTAAATCATGTTGATGGTTATTTAATTTAAATAATACAATTTGGATAAAATTTTATATTTAAATTAATTAATTATATTTAATTTATTTAATTAATTAAATTTAATCCAAGGAGGTTGAATTTAGTTATTAAATAATTAAATTAATTAATTAAACATGATGCAAGAGAATGAAAGGAAATAAAATAATTGAAATTAATTTTGGAATTTAATTTAGACTTGTGGGAATTAAATTGGAAATTATAATTAAATGTTTATTTGAGATATTAGTCGTAACTTTGGAAATTAATTTATTATTTCAAATTGCATTTTAAATTGAAAGTGGGTTTTCGAAAATTGAAATTGAAATGGAAATTGAAATATCTAATTTGCATGTAATGTGAATTAGGGTTGTAAAAATTGAAATTGAAATTGAAATATCTAATTTGCATGTAATGTGAATTAGGATTGTATTAGGTATTTGTGATTTATAAAGAATACATGTTTTAATTTTAGGGCAGAAATTTTTTTTAGAAAAAAAAAACATTTTTACAGCAGGGAAGAAATTTTGGAAAATTTGCACAAGGGTTTGAAGAAAGTTTGATTGTAGAATTGATTGAAAGAAAGATTGTTTGCATTTGTTGGATTTTATATTGGATTTATTGGAGGATTGAAGAAAATTCAGGAAATCTTTGGAGGAGGCTTGCATCAGAAATTCAACTCTTCTTGTAGCTTCTTGTACCAGGTTTTCCTCTTTGTGTTTTATTGTTCTTGATTGTTTTCTTTAAAATAGTAGTGATTAAAGATCTGTTTGTTAAATCTATTTTAGAAAATAAATTTTATATTAGAGGAAAAGAATTACATAAATTTATAGCCTTTGCTTGTGAAAATTCTTGAGTGAAAATTGTGAAAACCTTAGTTGAATTTAAATTATTTGGGGAAATATATTTTGTTGTTATTGGAAATCAAACATAGAGATTGAAAAATGCATTTAGAATGTTTTTAGAAAATAAAACCCTCTGTTTATTATTAAAAAACGGATTTTAAAATCTGCAGTATAGTTATATTGTTCATGGTAAAATGGTCTGGTTGTGTCGCCTATAACTTTACTTTCACAAACTGGATTTTTAGGAAATTGAAAGGGTTTTTTCATTTTGAAATTTTCTTACCCCTATCCAAAAATCGCAAATACCCAGATCGTAGTTTTTGAGTTATGCTTGAAACATGAGACTGCTGTTAAGTTATTTTCCCATGGCTATTCTAAAAATAAAATAATAATAAATTGATATTTATAAATATTAATATTTTAGGTATTGTTATTATAATATTAAAATATTATTTGATAATATTTTATATTATAATTTATAATACTAAAGTATTATATTTATTTATATTATTTTAAATAAAATTTGTATATTAGATTAGTGGAATTAAAACTATAAACGTATGGGGAAATTGTTGTTTATTTTAAAATGGCATGTTAAAGTTTAATTGAAGGAGTTAAATATTTGATTTAAAGAATGCATAATTTAAAACTTAATTGTAGAATTTAAATTCATATGTAAAAGGTCCAATTATTAATTTGATTTAATTGGAAAAATATATTTATATTTTGGAAAATTAATGATAAGGGATATTTTATTTTGAATTAAACAATTTGATATTCTGTAAAGAATAGAAGATATGTTAATGATTAAATATATTTAAATATATTAATTTATATCTAGTATATATATATTGAAGGTATATATCCATTTGAGAGAATAAATAATATTTTATATTATTTTATTCTGTTGTTTGCAAAATGGGTATTATTAGTGTTTTACAAAAAATGATTAGTATGTGTAGAAAATGTATAGAGAAAAATATTTCATTATATTAAAGTGATTGCATGTTCTAAATAGGAAATTGAATGAAATGTAAGATTTGGTTAGGAAATGGAAAAAAGTTTACTTGCATGGATTTGTGTCAATATAAAAGTAAATTAAGAAGTTATTTTATTGATGAGGTAATCAATTATGTTATTTAATTAATTTCTATTTAGATTAATCGAATCATTGTGATTGGATTATGAAAGAGATATGGATTTAGTATATCCAAAAGTAGTATCTTCCTTATGATTATCTTAAAAGATTTAATTCTTTGTATTCAGTAAAGGGAAGTAAGTTTAATTGTTTTAGATTTTCAATAATGAAAAGGGAAATAGGGATTACGATTATTTTAGATGATCTAGTTATTGTGTCTTTGACTTTTTCAACACTACCTATTGAATGAGTATGGATTTAGGCAATCCAAATATTAGATTTGATTAATGACTTAAATGCTTTTGTTGCTATGTCATCAAGTTGCATTGTGGGTTTTGGGATTTAGTGTTAGTCCTAAATTATAAGTCTTCCAAAAGAACTTAGAGGATAAGGGTTGTTGAATCTTTATGCCATCCAGTTGTTTTCCCTTGAGTAGTGCATGGCATCTTTTCAGTTTTACCCGGTTTTCATGAACGGGGATGTTTGCACCTCCTTGGTTTAGGAGCGGATTATGGGATCCGTGTCTCCTTGTATGGAGTGACCTTGTGATGTGGTTTCATCTTGTTGCCTCCTGTGAAAGGAGTGGACTATGTGATTGTTGCCTCCAAGATTTTTGGAGTGAGTTTCTATTATTTGTATCCTCCTTGTGTTGGAGTGGATTATGATGCCTAGTTGGTATGCACTTGTGTTTCCCTTGGTGGATTATTTGGGTGTACGTTGTCCATTAGAAGAGTGGCTTTTGTTAGGGGCCGGAGCCCAAAGTGGTAAACCGGGTAACCTTCAAAAGTGAGTTAATCAAGTGATAATTAAATTAATGTACTTAGATGATTAGGATGCAGTTCACACTAATCAAGATAATTTAATCCTCACTCATAGACACAAGGGCTTGTTTAGACTTGGGATGAGTGAGAAGGCCTGGAATGGCAAGATCAACTATCTTGTCCTTGCGAGAGGTAGTTGATTCCGCATGAGTGAGTATGAGTGCCGGGATTCGGTTGAGGCCACTAGGATTACTTGTGTCGGAGCCTATGAAGAATTCCCAGAGGAGATCTCATGACAAACCTTGCAATGACACTCTATCTAGGACAACTGTTGTTAATTTTTTTGTACGTATGGTTCTGTGAACATACTTGATCTATTTTATGTCTGGAAGCAATGTGACCAATGTTAGTGATGTTGGAGTTGTACTTGTATTGTATTTGATTTGTACTTGTATTGTACTTGAGTTGTACTTGATTCGTACTTGTATGGTGAATGAGTTGTACTTGTTAATTCATTTGCTTGGTTATATCAGTATGAGTCGGTATGAGTCTGCCTTTGGTAAAAGGTAGTAGAATATTTTTCCATGTTACTTTGTTACTATCTCCTAGCATGGGGGGTGGGCCTTCGGGTACCACATTGGTAGGGTGGAACATGCACCAAAACCGTTGGTTCTCCATTGATCTTTAGTACCTGGTGGGGAGACATCCAGATGGACAGCTCGCGGTTCTTGTTGTAATTTCTTGCATTGTAATATTTTAGTTTGTATATGATACTTTATCCCTCTTTTGTAAGAGGTGGAGTTATGTAATTGTAATGCATTTGTACTAGTGTCTCATTCTGGGAATGAGTGATGTAACTATTGGTTTAAGATAATGTTTATGAGATTGTATCTTGGTTGATTATCTTATTATGTTATGTGGTATTCTTATGATGTATGATGTTTATTTCATACAGTTCATACTGCTATGGTTATATGTATTATATATGTGTGGGTTAAAGTAATCCTAACCTTGTAGCCTTAGAGGTTGTTGTTAATTAGTAAGTGAATGTGTATGTTAAATGCACTTTATAAAAAAAAAAATTGGTTCACTTATGATGTTAATTGCAACTTCCTTTTGGGTTGCAAGGCGGGGCATTACATTCCACATCACTACTTAAATATCTATAATTTAGGGAATGCCTTGTTGCCTTCATCTCCCAAGCCAATATCTCCAACTTTGCATATATCTTTTATGTTTGGGGATGCAATCTATCCCAAAAGAACATTTTTTATCATCTTCAATCCAACTACTTCCAATTATCTTTTTATTCCTTTCTCATTTATCAATATCCTTAGAATTTTAACATCACACCACCTGCCCATATCTGCATAGATGCTTGAGTGAAGAACATAATTCACAACATTTTTTGGATCCAAAAAAAAAAAAAATCACCTTAAATAATCCTAAACCTATATCTATATGTTATCTCCAACCCCAATCACCTAGAAAACACATCCAATCGACCACCATATTTTTAATTGGAATCTTAATTGTAAAATTTAGGGTGTCCTCAAGATACTCAATACAAACAGAAAGCTCAACCATACACAAAATTATCAATTGTACATGTAATGCAATATGAGTAACTTGTACAATTGAAATGTGTAAGACTCTCATCCACTAAACATGAATGATTGCACACACAACACTAATACAAAACAAAATTTATAATGTTAGGATATGTTCCTAAGTGCTTCATTAATTCAAACATTTTGAGAGTATCCCTGCGAAATCCATTTTGTACAAATCTTCCAAACATCGCATTCCATGGGATAACATTTCCTTGAGGTATTTTGTTATATAGTTCACGTTCCTTGTATATACTTCCACATTTTGGATACATGTCTACAAGAGCATTATTCCATTGTGCTTTGATGGATTTCCATAATGTGTTCCAAAGAGGCAAGAATAATGTTGGATTTACAACTACCAATTTCATTTACTTTGAAGGTTTCTAAATCTTTGCCAACATACCCATTTTGTGCATATCCTGCAATCATGGTGTTCCATGAGACCAAGTTTCCTTGAGGCACATTGTCAAATATTTGGCCTACCTTCTCTATGGTTCAAAATTTTACATACATGTCTACCAGAGCGGTTGCAACTACAACATCTAATGAAATTCCTCCATTATTTATGCTTTGATGGATATTCATACCTTGTTCCAAAGCTCCCATTTAACATAGGCTATGGAAATTCCAATTGCTTGGAAGCTTCTAAATCCTTTTTAAAAAAACCATTTTGTGAATATCTTGCAATCAAGGCATTCCAAAAGAACACATTTCTTAGAATCATTCTATCAAATAGTTCACTTTCCTTGTATATGCTTCCACATTTTAGATACACATCTACCAGGGTAGTTGCAACTGAAACATCTAACAAAACTCCTCTTTCCTTTATAATGTGATAGTTGTCCATACCCCATTCCAAAGATCCATTTTGACAAAGGCATGGATGATGCTGGCAAGGATTACAGAATATGGCTTTACAACTATGAGTTACATTCAATTGAAATTTTCTAAATCCTTTTCAACAAATGCATTTTTTGCATACCTACAATTATGGCTCTGATGTTTGATCTAGTCACAAAAATCCTCTTGTTTATCATTCAATGGATTTCAGATTCAAATTTTATATTCAAAACTCATCGATCACAGTTTCATTAACAATGAGGGTGACAATGCACGTCCAATATTTTGCAACACGGGGACATGAGTTTAAATTTGGTTTGGCTTATGTGCTAGACTGGTAATTATGACTTACTGTTAGTTGACAAGTCAAATGGATTTAATGGGCCCCACATCAGCCACCTAAACGGTCAACACTCATAGCGTGCTTGGGTATTATAACCAAAGAAAGCTAACTTCTAGACAAAATTAACCTATGTTTATAATATAGGATATGTCCCCATATTGCATGGAGAAAAGAGCCGCGACAGAAGAGGTGGGACCCATGATGGAAAAGGTTGCCAGATAGAAGGAAAGATGTGATGGTCAGACATCTCATCCCCCGTGCCATTTGTTGTCAAATCACCGAGAAATCATTTCAGCGCTGGCGAGTTCTCAAAATAATCATTCGGCATGGATGGAAAAAAAGCCAAAAACCTTGCATTCAAAACCATTAT
Source organism: Sequoiadendron giganteum (assembly GCA_007115665.2). Lineage (NCBI taxonomy): Eukaryota > Viridiplantae > Streptophyta > Pinopsida > Cupressales > Cupressaceae > Sequoiadendron > Sequoiadendron giganteum. Next base: position 562,992,063 of record CM021104.1, on the reverse strand, counting down.
TAGAAAATATCAATAATCCCCAACGTGGTCCCATTTTCTCCATTTTTGGATGATGAAATTTTGGTGGATAGCAAGGGAAAGAATTCCAAGCTTGCGAAGCTCCTTCAGGTATGTATATCCACTATGTGTATGTTCCATTTTTCCATTTTGCCATGAACACTGAAGAAACGAACGGGCATTCATTGTGGGGTTTAGGGTTTATTATTTTCAGTTGAGGTTTTTATTTTTTCATCTCCTCCTATCTACTAGTTTTAAAATTTTGGGGTTTCCAAAGAAACTACTTAGTTGAAATGCAGGTCTGATAATGTTTTTTTGTGTCGAGGGTTTTGAATTTTTTGTTTCGTTTCCTCCCTGTATGCTAGTTTTCAAATTTTTTGATTTTCAAATGAAATAAGTGACTACTTATTGTAGAAATATGAGTGAAATTACTAAATAATGTTTGTAGAAAGAAAAATCTATGGGTTCTACAATGAAATGCTATATTTCAAAAATCATGTAAAACCTAGAATGTCGCCATTGTTCGCATTGTTTATTGGAATGGATAGAAAAGGGCATAATTTGGAATTCAAAATCATAATTGGGAAATTGAAAAAATCCCACATCCAATCCTATTTTTTCTGCCATTTTATACAATGTTGTTTTGGAAAATACACCGTCTCCTAAAACGTGGACTATTGTAAAACCCACTGTTTCACTATGACATCTTATCATGTTATGTATGTATCCATGTATGTTCTTATGTATGTTTTTCATGCACTTTTAAATATGCATAGGTGAATTTTGTCTAGGAGTTAGTTGAAATGCAAGTCAAATAATGATTTTTTGTTGAGGATTTTTAAATTTTTGTTTTGTTTCCTCATCGTATGCTGGTTTTCAAGTTTTTCCATTTCCAAATGAAATAAGTGACAACCCATTGTAGAAATATGAGTGAAATTACTGAATAATGTTTGTAGAAAGAAAAATCTATGGGTTTGGCAATGAAATTCTATATTCCAACAATCACGTAAAATCAAGAATGTCACCATTGTTCGCATTTTTTTCAGAATGGATAGCAAAGGGAATAATGTGGCATTTGAAATCATAATTTGGAAATGGAAAAAATCCCACATCCAATCCCATTTTTTCTGCCATTTTATACACTGTACTAAAAATTAGACTATTGTAAAACACATTGTTTCACTACGACGTCTCGTCATTTTATGTATGTATCAATGTATGTTCTTATGTAGTTTTTTCATGTGTTTTTCAATGTGCATAGGTGAATTTTTTCTAGGATTTAGTTGAAATGCACGTCTAATAATGTTGTTTCTGTCGAGGGTTTTTAATTTTTTGTTTTGTTTCCTCCACGTATGTTGGTTTTCAATTTTTTCCATTTTCGAATGAAATAAAGGATAACCCATTGTAGAAATATGATTAAATTACTGAATAATGTTTGTAGAAAGAAGAATCTATGGGTTCTACAATGAAATGATATATTTTGAAAATCATATAAAACTTGGAATGTCGCCATTGTTCACATTATTTTTCGGAATGGATAGAAAAGGGCATAACGTGGGATTAAAAATCATAATTGGGAAATGGAAAAAAGCCCACATCCAATCCCATTTGTTCCACCATTTTATACACTGTTGTTTTGGAAAACACACTATCCTAAAACTCGGACTATTGTAAAACCCACTGTTTCATTACGATGTCTCGTCATGTTATGTATGTATCCATGTATGTTCTTATGTATTTTTTTCATGCATTTTTCAATATGCATAGGTGAATTTTTTCTAGGATTTTGAAACCAACATATCCTATGATATATACATATCTGAATTTATGCATGAAACTCGCATATCCTATGTTATATACATATCTGAATTTTGTCTAGGAGTTAGCTTTCTCCCTCCTTAACTCCTAGAAGAGAATCACATATGTATATAACATAGGATAGGCCCCCCATACTGCATGTGGAAAAGAGTTACGATGGAAGAGGTGGGACTGGCAAGGGAAAAGGTTGTCCGATGGGAAGGAAAGACTTAAGGACTAGATGTCTCATCGTGTGTGTCATTTGTTGTCTCGTTGCTGGGAAATTGTGTAAGCACTGATGGGTTTGAAAAATAATTATTTGGCGTGGATGGAAAAAAATCCAAAAACATGGCATTCGAAACCACATTAGGAAATACCTCATTCAATGACAAAAAATAGTGTTATGCACATAGTAAGAAGACAAGGTATTGATTTTGAGCTTCATAATTTTTGATAACCCTTATTTTCAACAAAACACCCCTCTTCGATATCTACCCAACACATTATTCACATAACAGTTGCATCATGGAAAACACAATGGGTTGTGGCTCACTTATTATTTTATGCAGGTTATGAGAAATGAATGTTTTGAACTTCACGTTGTAGTTTTTTAACAACACTTAGAGAAAAACACTTTTTTTCAATATCTGCCCATATATTTCGAACATAAAATTTACATAATAGTACCATCATGGGAAACAAGATGGGTTGTGGCTCACTTCTTATTTATTTAAATCTCCTTGTTTAAATTTAAATGGAAAGATGAAGGTCTGAGTGCACATGGAGGAGTTGGAGTAGAATACTGACAAAATGGAGGTGAGCGGTAATTTAAAATTTGGGAAACACAATGTGGAGAATTTAAGTTTCTTGAATTTCTTCCAAATCACACATTCCATTGTTGTGTTTAAATTTCAGTTGATTAAAAAAAAACTGTACAAAATAATTGTGAATGGGAAACACAGTGTTGGGTTTCAGTTATTTGAATCTCCTTGTTTAAATGTAAATAGTTGTATCATGGTGGGTTTCTTGTCACACATTCCATTATTGTGTTTAAATTTCAATTGATTGAAAAAAAAAACAACATAAAATAATTCTAAATAGGAAACGTAGTGCTTGGTTTTAGTTATTTTAATCTCCTTGTTTAGATGTAAAGGGTCATCTCATGCTGGGTTGCTTGGTTCTTAACACCCACGGTTTTGTAATATGGAATGTTAGAAAACAATATGAAAGTCTTACAAATCACACCTTCCACTATTGTGTTTAAGTTTCAAGTATATAAAAAATTGCATGCTTCATAACACATTACATTTTTCAACCTCCACATCACAACATAGCCAAGACCTTTCTTGTTATTTTAATAGTATATCTAGTTGTGCATATTGGGTAGTGCATGTTGGAAAACCTCTAGTGTGAAGAAATAAGCAACCCAAATACTATTGTAAATCCCTTTGCAACACTATTGGAAAGTACGTGTGACCCCAATTTGGTATGATTTCTCCTCCAACTTGTCCACGTGCACTCAAACGTTCAGCTTTCCCTTTCAATGTGCAAACTCAAAACAAATATTATTTTCACCATTCTTTCTTGAAATAGAAAAGGCCCAATACCTGCAACCATTGCCGAGAAAACGTGTCAGTGCTAGCGGGATTTAAAAATAATTTATTGGTATGGACAAAAAGCCTAAAATGTGGCATTCAAAACCATTATTTGTAAATATCAAAAAGCCCAGACAAGCTCCCCTTTTCTCCATTTTTGGATAGTGAAATTTTGGTGGATAGCAATGGGAAGAGTTCTAGGTGTTCAGAGCTCCCTAAGTTATGTATATCCACTCTATGTATGTGCCATTTTTCCATTCTACCATGAATACTAAAGAAAGGAACAGCTATTTGTTGCTAGAAAACAATATTTTCACCTTTCTTTCTTGAAATAGAAAAGCCCTATAGTAGGAAAAAATAGTATTTTCACCTTTCTTGCTTGAAATAGAAAAGGCCCAATAGCGGGAAATAAATAGTATTTTCACCTTTCTTTCTTGAAACAGAAAGGGCCCATGTCATTCCCTTCCACTTTTTTTGTGTAAGATAAAAGAAACTTGTCCACAAAGCTAACTTGCCCAGTTTTTTGCATGGCAACAGGCGGGAAAACCCACCTAACGATGCCATTGATTCCCACCTAACCATTGCCTCGACATTTTTTCTCATTTGTCGGTTTTGTGTTGATTGTCGATCTGGTGGGCCCTGCACTACGACATATCATCATGTATATATTTTTTTCATTCTTGAACAAATCTTTGCTACAGCCAAAATATCATTTCTCTTTCTTTATCTAATTGGAACAAATAAATTGTTTGCATTATTTTTGGAGTTGGAAAACACACTATCTCCTCTCAATTGCAGAGGGTTTTACAACACTATATGGGTTGCTTGTTTCTTAACACCTTCTATCGACACAGTGTATTTTCCAAATGTGCAGATAATGTGAGCATTTATTTGGTTGAATCAGATGAGGAAAACGAAATGCCATTTTGATCTCATGATACATGAATAGGTGCTTTTTATTTCTAAGTTAGCTTTCTCTTGATTGGAATAAATGAATTGCTCTCATTATTTGCACAGTTGGAAAACACACTCTCCCCTCTCTGTTGCAGAGGGTCTTACAACACTATTTGGGTTGTTTGTTTCTTAAGGATTCAGCTAACTCCTAGACAAAATTCACTTATGTAAATAAAAAAACGCATGAAAATAATACATGGATACATACATAACATGAAAAGATGTCATAGTTGCAAAACACACTATTTCCTCTCTGTTGCTGAGGGTTTTACACCACTATTTTGGTTTCTTTTTTCTTAACACCTTATATGGAGACATTGTATTTTCCAACACTATAAATAATGCGAGCATTTATTTGGTCAAATCAGATGAGGAAAATGAAATTCCATTTTTATCTCATGTTACATACATAGGTGCTTTTTGTTTACAAGTTAGCTTTCTCCTCATTCCTGATTGGAACAAATGAATTTATCCAATAGAATGAACATTCATTGCTTCACAGTTCTAGCATAATGGAAATATGACACATATGATTGTTGATATATATACTAGTGTTAGTGATAGGTTAAATTGGAAATTAAATTCCCAATGTACAGTTTAATATGTTTGTTTATTGTTTGTGCAAGCTGGAATTTTGCGATAAGAAGAAAATATAAATTATATATTGAGGAAATTTGGAAGGAATAAAATTATTTCAAGCACCAATTGTATTTAATTTTCCAATTTAATATATCAATAACACTTGTGTTTCTTTTAGGGGTTCGATATGGGCTAGGAAAGAAAATTGAACAAAAGAAGGGTAGGTGGATTGAGAAGGATGCTTCAGGAGATGTGAACCTTGTCCAATAAATACAGGTGATTCTGGATGTGATAGTTTGAATCAAAAGTGTAGTGGATGCATAGTAATGTTAATAAATGTAAGAACATAAATTGAAATTTTATTGTAAAATGTATCCTAACAGTGTTAGTATAAAGTAGAATTCTATAGCACATAAATAGAAGTTCAACAAGGTTTTGTTGTAAAATGATTTAGTGAAAAAATATTCCTCAAAGATAAAATAAAAATAGCACACCTACAAGTTGAACAAGGCTTTAGAATAATAAGTTTTTATAGGATACCTACCATAGTTGAACAAGGCTTTAGAATAATATGTTTCTATAGCATACCTACTAGAGTTGAACAAGGCTTTAGAATAATAATTTTCTATAGCATACCTACCAAAGTTGAACAAGGATTTCTTTGTTGGAGATTTTATTTTAGTAAAACATATTTTATAACAGCATAAAGAAAAAGAAAAGTTTTCATAGCATTATCTTCCAGTTGAATGAAGGTATCCATAGCTAACTATATTTGCCATAAAGATGATCTTGCTCTAAAAACTTACAAGTTACAAAAGAGTATTCAGTCCACTACTAAAGGGCTACTAAATTAAATAAAGTTTATAATATATGAATATTAAAATCATACAAGAAAAGAAGAGAAAAATTTAATAGCTTTGGCTAGTTGTCAGCGGAAGGTCCCTATGAGAACAAACACATTTCTCTTCATTAAGATGACAGTTTTGTATGAATTTTCCTAACTGTATAAGTCATCACCATCTTTAGTATCTACTATAGAAAATACATTTGAAGCCCGAGCAAGAGTACCACCAGGTCTATCTTGAGATAGAAACATAGAACCAAAGCCTTGAGATGGTTGTAGTGTTTGTGCAAAGGCTCAATACTTCCAAATATCAGCATCACTGGCAGTTCTTCAGGCATATTTCATAGAATACTAAAAATGAGCAGCTTTTATTTCAGCTACCTCATCACTATCATCCTCATCCATTGTCTCAGGATTCTTGGCTCTTTTTTGTTCATGTTGAATTTCCTAAAAGTGTGGAGGGAGAGGTTATGGTAAAATTGAAACGCATGCTAGTATGATGAATTAAAATAACAAGCTACAAGTTGAGGTAAGTTCAATAGGTAGACTACTACTCTTTATTAAAAAATGGTAACATATCAAACAAAATAAAAACCATTAGAAATCCATAAATAGATCTAGTTTGCAAAAGACAACACAATTGGAACTCACCTTCTCAATATTTTCTCTAATAGCATATTTGCAAGACCTCTAAATAATCTCAGTGATATCGACTCCACTTAATCCTTGGGTATAACGAGCTAGTGCCATTAGGTCTACATCCTTTGATACAGGTGAATTTCTCAAGCAATATTTAAAGATTTGATAACGTGAGGACTCATCAGGTAAGGGAATATAAATTAGCTGGTCAAGTTGGCTAGGCCTTAACAATCTAGGATCAATGATAGCAGGCCTTTTTGTAGCAAAAATAATGATAATTGTTTTCTTGGCTGTCATACAAGCCATCTCCATCAACATCTGATTAAGGACTCTGTTTGTAGCACCACCAGCATCCCCAACACTACTACCATGCTAGAAACATGCAAACCAATTATGCATCACAAGTTCGAGCCTACTTCAAAAAGGTCAAACAAAATTCCTAATCATTTATAGTCAATCTTAAACTTTTACTTATAAAAAAGAAACAAATCTACATAGCAATAGAATCAAGCTCATCATAAAACATGACACAAGGAGCTGACCCTCTAGCCTTCTAAAAAAAAATTCACATTAGCGTCACTATCTCGAAACCACGTTGTTAACAATTCAGGGCCCTTCACAATAATGAAATTGGCTTAGCATTCATTGGCAATGGCTTTTGCAAGAAATTTCCTTCCACAACCTGGTGGCCCATAAAATAGCCCTTATTTTGAAGGAGACATTCCAAATTTTTTAAATTTCTTAGAATGCTCCACTAGATATTGAACAATCTACACCAAACTCATAATGAATTTTGTTGGTTGATATCTCCTTGAAAATCAGGTTTTTTGCATTGAAAGAAAAGAAAGGCACAAATATAGTGAACCACGTATCTCAATATACCTCTTGAAGCTCCTTCTTGACATTTTCCAACCCTCCAATATGTTTCAAAGTGAAATTTGGAACTTCAACAACCTGTCAATTTTTTCCCAATATTCATAAGCAAATTTACCATTATTAAAATCATCAAAAACAAACAAACTTAGAAAATTCAAATTTAGGGGCCCAACAGATCAATAGTTTAAAAATACAATCCCTACTTAATTGATATGAGAAAAATTGAATGTCTAGACATGGTTTGGAAAAAATCACATTTTCATGGAAAGTGGATGGGTTGCTAGAGCCCAATGGAGTCTAGAAGTGATAATTAGTCATGACCATTGAATTTAGAATCTCAGCATCTATTGTCTGATCTTCTAAGTCAATGACATTCATTTTTTCCCTAATACGCTGAAGTGCAACCTCAGTGCACAAAGATGCAAGATCTACTCCAACATACATCCATGAGTATCCTTAGAAATCCTTTTGAGATTAACCTATACCAAGAATCCTAAAGATTAATATAGACTCTCACCAAGAAATAAAATATTAATAATTTCTCTCAAAATCCAAGCACTGCTTGACATTAGATTGAGAAGTACAAAAAAAAAATTAGGTTCTACAATATGTACATCATTAGAGAGCTTCATATTCTTTGCATGGATATAAAGCACTTCCAACCTACCTTCTTCATCTGAAAAACCAATGTCAATTTCCCTATCAAACCTTACAAACCTTCTGAGTGAAGAGTCAATACTATTTGGTCGGTTAGTCGCTGCGATCACAATAACATGAGCATGAGACTTAAATCCATCAATAACTATAAGAAGTTGAGAAACGATTGTCCTCTCAACTTCACCATGAGTTTTTTCCCTCTTGAGAGCTATGGAATCAATTTCATCAATAAATATAATGGAAGGTGCATTCTTCTCAACCTCCTCAAAATCCTTCCAGAAATTTCTTTTGCTTTCTTTGGCCAGCTTTGACATAATTTAAGGTCGATTGATACAAAAAAGGAAGGCACTAATTTCATTTGCAGCTGCCCTAGCAATTAAGGTTTTCCTAGAACCAGGTAGCCCATAAAGAAGAATACCCTTTGGGGCTTTCAAACCAATTGATTTGAAGAGCTGTAGGTGACTGAGAGGAAGTTCTACCAATTCACTTATCTAAGCCATTTGTTTTTTTACACCACCAACATCATCATAACCTATTTCATCTAATCTATCTTCATCCTCCCACTTTATAGGCCCCCCTTGAAAAACAAAATCAGTATCTGGAGGAACAAGACAGTATTCCCCAGGGTCTATCTCAATTACCATAAAATTCACACTACGCATACCACCTCTTACAAGGAAAAGATCACCTTTTATCACTAGGCGATAAGCTTCCAAGAAATAGGCTACAAGTTATAAATCAGCAAAGTCTTTTAGCACATAGACTTCACAAAGGAAATAAGGTAGAGGTTTTACAACACTATTTGGGTTGCTTCTTTCTTAAAACCTTATATCGAGACATTGTGTTATCCAATAGTGCAGATAATGGGAGCATTTAGTTGGTTGAATAAGATGAGGAAAATGATATGTCATTTTGATCTCACGCTACATAAATAGGTGCTTTTTGTTTATGAGTTAGCTTGCTTTTTTATTAACACCTTATATCGAGACAATTTGTTTTCCAACTGTGCAAATAATGTGATCACTTATTTGGTTGAATCAGATGAGGAAAATGAAATTCCATTTTCATCTCATGTTACATAAGTAGGTGCTTTTTGTTTATGAGTTAGCTTTCTCCTAATCGCAACAATTCAATTGCTCTCATTATTTGAATAGTTGGAAAACACACTGTCTCCTCTCCATTGTAGTGGGTTTTACAACACTATTTGAGTTTCTTCTTTTTTAACACATTATATCCAGATAGTGTGTTTTCCAACTGTGTAGATAATGGGAGCATTTAGTTGGTCGAATCAGATGAGGGGAATGAAATGTTATTTTTATCTCATGCTGCATAAATAGGTTCTTTTTGTTCATGAGTTAGCTTGCTTGTTTCTTAACACCTTATATCGAGACAGTGTGTTTTCCAACTATGCAAATAATGTGAGCACTTAATTGGGCAAATCAAATGAGGAAAATGAAATTCCTTTTAATCTCATGTTACATAACTAGTTTCTTTTTTTTTATGATTTAGCTCTCTCCTAATTGGAACAATTCAATTTCTCTCATTATTTGCATAGTTGGAAAACACACTATCTCCTCTTTGTTGCAGAGGGTTTTACAACACTATTTGGGTTGCTTGTTTCTTAAGGAGTGGCTAACTCCTAGACAAAATTTACCTATGTACATTGAAAAATGCATGAAAAATGTACATGGATACATACATAACATGACGAAACGTCATAGTTGGAAAAAACACTATTTCCACTATTGCATAGGGTTTTACACCACTATTTGGGTTGCTTGTTTCTTAACACCTTATATGGAGACATTGTATTTTCCAACACCGAAAATAGTGTGAGCATTTATTTGGTCGAATCAGATGAGGAAAATTAAATTCTATTTTTATCTCATGTTACATACATAGGTGGTTTTTGTTTACGAGTTAGCTTTCTCTTGATTCCTGATTGGAATAATTTAAATTATCCAATAGAATGAATGTTCATTGCTTCACAGTTCTAGCAGAGTGGAAAAATGACACATATAATTGCAGATATATATACCTGTGTTAGCGATAGGTTAAATTGGAAAATAATTCCCAATGTATAGTTTAATATTTTTGTTTATTGTCTATGCAAGCTAGGATTTTGCACTCAGTAGAACATATAAATTGTATATTGAGGAAATATGGAAGAAATAAAAATATTTCTAGCACCAATTGTCTTTAATTTTCCAATTTAATCTATGGCTAACACTTTTCTTTCTTCCAGGTGGTTTAAATAGGCTAGGAAATAAAATTTAACAAAACAAGGGCAGGTGAATTGAGAAAGATGCTTCAGGAGATGTGAACCTTGTGCAATAAATAGAGGTGACTCTAGCTGCCATAGCTTGAATCACAAGTGTACTGGATAGTTAAATTTACAAAATTTAATATGCATTTAGAAGTGCCAATTTGTTTGAAATTGTGAAATGGTGGGGTTTTCAATCAGCTGTTGTTTTCATGTGATTCTTAAGTGTTGCGCTAATTTGAAATCTTTCACCAAAAGAGTTTATATGTGGTTCATAAGTTTTTTCATAATAGTTCCTTTTACAATTTCACTATTTGTCTAGAATATTTAGTAAGTTATAAATGGTTCATTTTTAACAAAATCTGATGGAAATTTTAAAGAATGCTATTTCTATATCCGGGTATGTGCAAGATCATCATGGAAAAATAAGGCCCTTAAGTGGCAATAAAATTCAAAAAATCAGAGTTAGGTAACTTGACGTAAAAAATTGAATTAGTTATCTATATTATTTCAAAAATATGTAAGAATAGAATCTATAGAAAAATGAATGTAGTCTCTAATCTACTAGCTTTATTTAAAAACAATAAAAATCTATTTTTTGAAAATTTGAAAAATTCCAATGTAGTAGTACTTAAATTTCAGGGAAAAAATAAGAAGTAGGTGTCTTTCTGACCACCCTAACCATAATAAAATGATAATATTTTTTTATAATATTTTAGATATAAGTAGGGGACTCATGTCCCGATGTGATGCATATTTTTTTGTAATTTTTTCCAAGTAAATAATTAATTATTATTTATTTATTACAAATTTTAAAAAATATAAAAAACTCATATGTCTAACCATCTTAACTTGGTCAAAACTTCATGAAATTATTATTTGTTTTTTATCCTATAGTATGCAAAGCATAGAATGTGACACATGTTTTGGATTCAAAAAATGTGATACTGTTTGAAATTTATAGATTTTTTTCAATCAACCTATCAATTAGGACTTTAGTCATAATTCAAATAGAAAATGAATAATAATTATTTATTAAATTCAAAGTAAATAATAATTTTTATTGGTGGAAAGCTCGGAATATCCTTTAAAAACCATTTTTGCTTCATCAATTTTGGGTAAAAAAAATTTCGTCAGCTACATGGGTCATCATATCACTTAGATATCACCACTTTTTGGCCCATCATGATCCTAGACATACCCATCATATTTATGCTCTTTTTCAGTTTTTTTTTATGTGACCACCACACTACAAAAAGATGTGGACATATAACAAGCAACTACTTCAAATAGTTCTATGAACTTTATTAAATAAAACTCATAAAGAGAATGGGTGGGAATAACTTATTTGATAATTTGGACTAATCCCATTACTTGGCCCTAAATATTATAGAAAAATTGTAAAAGAGCTATTAGAATAACAACATACATCGAAACAAAAACTAACGAAATGGGAAAAGAAGACCAAACGTCCAGGCGATGGTTATGTAGGAGTTAACAATGTCATTGCGTGTGTTTTCTTGCCTATTATCAGGAAAAAAGTGGGCGGGTTAGCTTTGTTGACAAGTTTATTTTGTCTGGCATGGGAAATTGGAGGGGAATGACATGGGCCTTTTCTGTTTCAAGAAAGAAAGGTGAAAATACTATTTGTTTTGTTTCCACTTTGTACATTGAAAGGGAAAGCAGGTCTCATTGCATGTGGATGAATTGGAGGAGAATAAGGACCAAATTGAGTTGATGGGTACTATCCAATAGTGTTGCAGAGGGTTTTACAACACTATTTGGGATGCTTCTTTCTTAACACCTGAGGTTTTCCAACATGAATTGTTGTGAAACATAATGAAGTGCGTACTATGAATTACACTATGTGTTGAGGGTTATTATTGTCCCTATTAAATGAGAGATGTTTTATTTCATAAAATAACACACCATCTATAAATTTGTATATTTTCATTACAAGACAAAAGTTGGGTATACCTTATAAGTAAAGGTGGGCTTGAAAACACATTGTGTTTTCCAACATGCACTACATAATGTGCACACCTAGATATACTAGTTTAAATACCACAAAGAGCTAGGGTATGTTGTGATGTGGAGGTTTAAAAATGAAATGTGTTATGAATCATGCAATTTTTTATATACTTGAAACTTAAACACAACAATGGAAGGTATGATCTGGAAGAATTTCATACTATTTTATTTTACAAAACTGTGGGTGTTAAGAACCAAGAAACCCAACATGATATGATCCTTTACATCTAAACAGGAAGAATCAAATAATTGAAACCCAACACTGTGGTTCCCATTCATAATTATTTTTTAAAGTACTTTTTTCAATGGTGAGAAATTTAAACACAACAATGGAATGTGTGATTTGGAAGACATTCAAGAAACTGAAATACTCCACATTGTGTATCCTAAATTTCAAATGACCCCTCACCTCCATTTAGTCAGTATTCTACTCCAACTCCTCCACTTGCACTCAAACCTTCATCTTTCCATTTAAATTAAACAAGGAGATTGAAATAACTGAAACCCACCACTACGTTTCCCATTCAGAATTATATTGTGCACTTTTTTTTCAATCAACTCAAATTTAAACACAACAATTAAATATGTGATTTGGAAGACATTCATACTATTTTGTAACATTCCATGTTGGAAAAATGTGTGTGTTAAGAAGCAAGCAACCCACCATGAGATGACCATTTATATTTAAACAAGGAGATTCAAATAACTTAAATGGGATGGTGTATTTTTTCAATATTGCAGACCATCTATAACAACACTGTGCCTTGCAAGTATCATAACATAATACTTGCAAGGAACAGTGTTCTTATAGATGGTTTGTAGTGTTGGAAAACACACTATCCCATTTTAGTTTTCCAATTTAATTACATTCTTGGCACCCTGTCTTGCTATTTGGAAATAATGGTTTTCAATGACATGTATTGGGCTTTTTGTCCACCATGCCAAAAAAATATTTTGAAAAGAAGATGACTGTTATGATGCATGTGACATGTGTTTTTAGAGGGAGAATAGCTTGCTCCCAATTGCAGAGGGTGATCTCCTTGTGACATGGCTTACACATGATAATGTATTGCCCTTCTTCAGGGATAAGACATATCTTTTTATCATTGCTAGTTGATTTGTGGATTCAATTGTCCAAGAATTTTTCCATCAACATTGTAGATGAGACTCTGTGATCCAACATCATGATGAGTGATGTTGGATCATGGAGTGTGATCCCAAAAGTTGATGCAAGAATTCTTACACAATCGAATCCATAATTCAACTAGCAATAATCAATACATATTGTGGAAAATTGATATCATTTATGTCTGATTATGTTTCATTTCAAAAACATGTTTTTTCAGGGATAATAGCTTGATTTTACTATATTTGATAGGAAGATTAACTTCTGTGTTGCAATTTGACATTGCTATTATCCCTAGAAGAATGCATGCCAGAGGCATCATAACATGAAAAAAACCACTGTGTTTTCCATGATGCTACTGTTACGTAAATTTTCTGTAGGAAACATATGACTAGATATTGAAAAAGAATGTTTTGCTCAAATTAAGTGTTGTTAAAAACCTACAATGTGAACTTCAAAAAATTCATTTCTCAAAGCCCACATAAAATAATAAGTGAGCCACAACCCAGTGTGCTTTTTGTGATGCAACTGTTATGTGAATAATGTGTTGGGCAGATATTGAAGAAGAGCGTTTTTTCATAAAATAAGGGTTGTTAAAAATTATGAAGCTCAAATTCAATACATTGTCTTATTACTATGTGCATAACAATAGCTTTTATCTTGGAACAAGATTTACAAAGTCCGAGACAACCCAATTTCTTTTCCATCTTGCAACAGTTAAGTAGAAATTTTGCTGGAAACATATGAACAAATAGTGAACAAGATTTTTTTTCTTAAAGTAAGGGTTGTCATAAAATAAGAAAGTGAAGTTGAAAAAATTATTTTGTTACAGTCCAGAAAAAATAAGAAGTGAGCCACAACCCACTGTGTTTTCCATGATGCTACTATTCTGCAAATTCTATGTTGGAAACATATGGGCAGATATTAAAAAAGAGTGTTTTTCTCTAAGTATGTTTTGTTAAAAAACTAAAAAATGACCTTCAAAAAATTCATTACTCATAGTCTGCATAAAATAATAAGTGAGCCATAGTGAATTGTGTTCTCCATGATGCAACTATTACGTGAATAATTTGTTGAGCAGATATCGAAGAAGAGTGTTTTCTCTGAAAGTAAGGGTTGTTAAAAATTATGAAGCTCAAATTCAATACATTGTCTTCTTATTGTGTGCACAACAATAAATGTTGTCATAAAGGATGATGAAACATGAGCACGGACACGGGCAGGAGAAAAGGGATTTCAAAATTCAAAGCAATGGAAAAGGAAATGGAGCAAGATCAGAAAATCGATAATTGAATCAGGAGCTAGAATCAGGTCAGAAGCAAGGTAAGGATGACCAGGATGATGTGGACTTTGGAGACAAAATACAAGTGGATCCTAGGGGAAAGGAAAATCCATAGATTAACCCTATTGCATCCTCCACCGGTAAAAATGAGAAAGATAAAGGGGGAGTGGGGACCACATGCGGTATTGGAGGCAATTGTAAACCTTGGACCTCTCTATTCGAGGTAAAATCTAATGGAAAATTATCTTTCCCTCTAGTGAAAAATATCTCATCCCCAGTTAGAGGTAAGTTTGCTATTTCTATTCTAGATTAACTCATTGACCATAATATAGCCCTAATGGATCGAACTCTGGTTGGGAAGTTTATGGGCCCTAGACCAAATATTGAAGTGGTTAGGGAGTTTGTTAAAAATAAATGGAGAACTAGCGGGAAAGTCTCAGTTGCTGCTCTTCCAAAGGGTTTTTTTTAGTTTGAATTTACTTGTAGAGAGGATGTCATGGCTGTTAGAAGTGGAGGTCCATGGGTGATAGGGAAATCTTCCCTTGCTCTAAAGAAGTGGTCCTCCCACTTGGATTATCAGATTCCATCTTTGAGAATGTCCCAGTCTGGGTTAGACTTCCAGGCCTGGCCCTGGAGTACTCGAGTGAAGACATCTTCCATGGTATTGTGAGCTCCTTTGGTGAGTTCCTTTCGACTGAAACAATGACAACTACTAGAAAGAGATTGGTTTTTGCGAGGATATGTGTGGGAGTTCCCCAGGAAGTAGATTTACCATCATCGATTGAGATCCAATCTAAACTAGGTTCTTGAGAATAGAATATTGAGTTTGAAACTATCTTGTTTGCCTGTTTCAAGTGTAGGAAATCTGGTCACTAGGTAAAAAAATGCCCCTTAAATGCTACTTCAAAGAAAGAAAAATCAGCAGGACCTGGAAAAAAGGAGTGGAAAAAAAAAAAGAATGACTCAAGAGAAGAAAGGAAGGAAAATAAAGAGAAGGAACTGGAAAACAAAGAATCTAATATTCAGAATAGCTCTCCAGAGATTGAAGTGGTTAGGGAGTCTAAAGGTGAGATCCCTAATGATCCTCATTACTTGAATTTTGTTAAAATGTCTCCATCAAAGGAAAGGGATTCTGATGAGGACACCTTAGTTGGAGAAGGAGATCGGAACCTTTCTACCTCCTTATCCCAAATGACAGTCCCTTCTGATAGAAATGAAGAGATCTCGGGTCTGGAGGATATTCCTAGTGAGGGCGTATCCTTGGTTTTGAAAATTCCTCTTCCCTCCCCATCTTCTGATAATCTTCCCCCCAGGGTGTAGTGCACCTGACGGATCCCAACTCCATTGATTGGGTTAAGAAATCCCTTGAAAAACTAGATCACTTAGTAAATCTATCCAGTAATGTCTTTTCATGTCAGAGAATGGTAACATGGACACCTTACCTTGGGAACAAAGAATACCAACTGAAAAGGATTGGGAGTCTAGTAGAGAAATGGATCGCCAAGATGAGACTGATAAAGAAGAGAACATATCAAAGAAGAAGATAGAAAAAAACAAACAATGCAATACCCCAAGTGGCATTTCTACCAGATCAAGAGTCAAGGTAGATTGTGGAGCAGTAAAGAATTCAAGAGGTAAAAAGTCTTCGAAAAAGAAAAGAGAGTTGAATAGCTTTCAGGATATAGCGGATGGATCTTAGAAAACCATCCTGGAATGTCTTAACTCCCCCGGTATATAATGAATATTATGTCCTGGAATATCAGTGGATTCAATAGCCCCCACAAGTAGGATGTTCTTCACAATTTTGTTAGAGATCACAAGCCAGATATTATTTTAATTCAAGAAACTAAGATGTCAAAGGAGAAAATTGGAAAGATGAAGCTTTTCCAGTATTACAGTAACTAGGGCAATAATTTGAATGGAGCTTTTGGAGGCATTGTGACTTTTTGGAATAGCCACACTATCGAAGGAGATCCGATATTGGAAGGTACAAATCATAGTCACTAGATTTACACATATAAGAGATAACTTCAGTTGGATTCAAGTGAATATATATGCTCCTAATGGAAAAGGAATGAGAAAATATTTTTGGTCGAAATTAGTTGCCATTAGGAAGATTTTTGATAAAGAAGCTTGGATTGTTATGGGGGATTTTAACACACCCTTAATGAATGGTGAAAAATTTGGGGGATCCTAGATTAATTATGAGAGTAAAGAGGATCTTCATAATTTCATTGATAATCAAGGGCTGATTGATCTGGATCTTCATGGAGCCTCCTTTACCTGGTCTAATCATAGAAATGGGATGGATCTCATATAGGTCAGATTAGATAGATCTTTGATCTCCAATCATTGGTATTTTGATTATTAATGCTCCCTTAAAGCTCTTACAAGAATTGGTTCTGATCATTTTCCTATCAGTTTCATTGTGGATCCAATAAATAAGAAGAAGAACACTCCTTTCAGATTTGAAAACATGTGGATCTCTCATCCTACTCTTAAAGAGGAAATAAGGAAATGGTGGAATATAAGAATTCAAGGAACTGTAATGTTCGAAATTGCTAAAAAGTTAAGGGAAGTGAAATGTAATTTAAAAAAGTGGAAAAAGGAATCTTTTGGGAACATCTTTAAGATTAAGTTTGATCTACAGATGGATTTTGGAGAAATCCAATTTAAAATACAGAAGGAGGGTTACTTGAATGACACTAAGGGAAAATAGAATGAGCTCCTTACGAAGATGCATGACATAATTGGAAAGGAGGAGGAGTTCTGGAGACAAAGATATAGAGCTCTTTGGCTATCTGTAGGAGACAAAAATAATAGGTACTTCCATTTATCGGCATCAAAACATATAGCTGTAAACATAATATATCAAATAGAAGTGAATAGAATTAGGTATGAGGAGGAGGAGGATATTAGAAAGCAGGCGAGCTCCTTCTTTAAACATCTTCTTTCAGCAAGTAATGAAATAAACAAAAATGAGCAGGATCAGTTAGTTGAAGTGATACCAAGAATTATCAACCAGGAAAACAACTCTTTTTTAACAACTATCCCCACTAATGAGGAAGTCAAGCAGGCTGTCTTTTCCTTTGACAGGAGTAAAGCTCTAGGTCCTGATGGTTTCCCTTTATTTTTCTTTCAATGGCTCTGGGAGATTGTTGAAGAAGATGTGGTTAATGCTGTTAAGGAATTTTTTGGATCTAGATGTCTTATAAATGAATTAATGCGACTTTTTTGGTTCTAATCCCCAAAAAACCTGGAGCTAATAATTTTGAGGCTTTTAGGCCTATAAGTCTCTGTAATTCTTTATACAAAATCATCTCTAAGGTCTTAACCTCTAGATTTTTAACTTTATTGCCTTCCTTGACTTCTCCTCAACAGAATGGCTTTGTCCCTGGTAGAAAAATTCTTGACTCTATTGTTATAGAACACGAGAATATTCACTCCTTAGTCGAGTCGAAGACTAAAGGCTTCTTGTTAAAGCTTGATATCTCAAAAGCCTATGATAGAGTTGATTGGATTTTCTTATTTAAAATCTTAAAGGTTTTGGTTTTAGTAATAGGGTTATCCAATTGGTGGAACAACTTGTGTCCATGGCTTCCATATAGATTATGGTCAATGGATCCCCTACCTCTTTTTTTTAGAGTACCAGAGGTCTAAGGCAGGGTGATCCTATCTCTCCTATTTTATTCAATATTATGGCTAAAATTTTAGGTAGGAATCTAAAAATTTTGGTCGACTTTAAATTTCTTTCTGGTCTCAAACCTTCCTCAGGCAATCTGGTGTGTTCCCATCAACAATTTGTTGATGACACTATGCTTATGGGTCAAGCTATGGTGGCTGAAGGCAAATCTATAAAACAGTTCCTTGAAAAGTATGGGAGAGCTTTAGGACAGGTGATCAACAATCAAAAAAGGTATTTGTTCTTCTTCAACACTCCGGATCATAGACAGGCCAAAATTGCTAGAATTCTAGGTTGTAGGGTGGATTCATTTCTTGCCACCTACCTTGGTCTACCTTTAAGCTTGAAACCTCCTGAGTCTTTTTGGCTCTTGTTGGTTGAAAGATTCAGCAAGAAGCTTGTGGGTTGGAAAGGAGCCCTACTGAGTCAAGCCGAAAAACTTCAGCTCCTCAAAGTCTCTCTCCAGAATCTGCCTATCTATGCCCTAAGCCTATTTAAGATTCCTACTATATTTGCTGATGCCATTGAAAAAATTCAAAAAATATTTATTTGGTCGGGTGTTGAGGAAAAAAAAAGACTTCCCTTAATTGGCTGGAATCTAGTTTGTAGATCTAAAAAGGCCAGAGGACTTGGTTTAAGAAGAATCAGAACTATCAATAAAGTCCTCTTAGCTAAACAAATATGGAGAATCTCCTCTTCTTCTGGGGAGCGGATTGATAGTATGGCTAGCAAATACTTAGAAAACAACTATTCTTCCATTATAAAGAAGGACCCCCACCTTCTTCCCAGAGGGTCTACATGCTGGAACAATATAATCAATGGTAAAAATATTGTTGATGATGGTATTGGATGGCAAGTGAGAAATGGTAATCACACTAGATTCTGGGAGGACAGATGGTTTTTTAAGGAGCCCATTATAAAAATCAATTCCTTGAGTGAATGGGCTAAGAATTGTAAGGCACGGTTTTGAACTTATGTGAAAGATTACAGAACAAATGGTAATTGGGTGGACTTGTGTAGTGTTAGTTAGGCTTTGTCTCCCATCTAGTCTTCTTTGATGGCTGTTAGACTTAGTTCTGAGTAGCTGGATGATTGTACAGTTTGGATCGATGAACCCTCTAGGAATTTTTCAGTGTCATCTTCTTTTGCTAGGATCACTTCTTCTCTGGATCATCCTCCCTTCTGGTCTAAAGCTTGGTTCAAATATTTGATACCTAAAATTAATATCTTCTTCTGGATACTTCTCCAAAACAAGGTGCTCACGATTGATAACCTGAGTAAATGTGGATTTCAAATTCCAAATAGATGCTTTCTTTGTAAGATGGAGGCTAAATATGTGTGTCATTTATTCCTTCATTACCCATTTTCTACTTTTGTATGGAAAAAATTCATCAGGTTATGGCACCTTCTTTGGGTTTTCCCTTCATCCATTGAAGATTTCTTCATTCAATGGAAAGCCCTGACAAGAAATCCTATGCTCAAGATTTTATGGGATTTATCCTTCCCTCACG
The DNA here is from genome assembly GCA_007115665.2 of Sequoiadendron giganteum. NCBI lineage: Eukaryota > Viridiplantae > Streptophyta > Pinopsida > Cupressales > Cupressaceae > Sequoiadendron > Sequoiadendron giganteum. The sequence goes on along the minus strand of CM021104.1, from coordinate 562,972,230 downwards.
TTGCTTGGGGCCTTTGTAAAGAATGCAACAATAGAATTTATAGGGGCAAAGAAGCCTCTGTGGATATTGTCTTTGATAAAATTGTCAGATCCCTGAAGGAAAATTTCAATTCCATGGCCCAGAAGGACAAAATGTCCATGAGAGTGGAGCATTCGCTCTATGACTTAATTATTGCTAAGGATTGGAACATTAGTCTAGATTTGTCTAGTACTATAATGAAGGCCAAGAAGGACAAAGAGGGTGTTTGCTAGTCTTTTCTGCCAAACAGGTGGATCAAAGCTAACTTTGATGGTGCGGCTAAAGGCAATCTAGGGGCGGCGGGCTGTGGCGAAGTTATAAGGGATTCCTATGCAAATTTCATTGGAGCAATTGCCTCACCTCTTCGCTTTCAAACTAATCATCTGGCGGAGGCTGCTGGTGCTTTTCACATCATAAATTTAGCCCAAAGTCTTAACATTAAAAATCTGTGGCCTAAAGGAGATTCCAAAAACATAATTGACTGCCTCTGTGGCAAGTGTCCCCCCTCATGGACCATCAAATCATTGATTGAGGATGCCATATTGACTTTGGCCAAATTCAAAAAAGTTAAAATATCACATGTTTATAAAGAAGCCAATGTTGTTGCTGATTATTTTGCTAACAAAGGAGTTAGGAGTAAAGACGTGCGTACCTGGCTTAAAACTAGCGATCTAAACTCTAATGTTTGCACCCTATTAAATTATGATAAATCACATGGAAAAGCGATGTGTTATCCCTTTAATGAGGATAGGTTGGATCTTTCACATCACAATCATTAGAGTGCATGGGACTGAGCCCAGCAGCTTAATCTGCAAGAAAACTCTGCATGCTTTGTGGGTTCTTAGATTTGGCAGGGCCAATTTTAGTAAAGCTTGCGTTTGGGTCTACCCCACTGTGTCGGCTGAAATGGGAGGAGATAGAAAACGAATTGAGCCAGACAGCTACGATACACACATAAAAAATGCCAAGGTTTGAAGGTTAAAAGTGGAGGGTTGCTTCCTTTCCTAGAGAAGCTTCATGGCTCTAACTAGGAGGCTACGGATCTCTTTGTTAAAAATTGGAATAATGGTAACTTGACCCTATTTGGTAGGAATGTGGAGCTCAGCAAAAATCTTATTGCTGATGTTATGGGATTATCTACTGAAGGGAAGAAGTTCTTCATGGACAGGGCTTTTTCAGATGAAGTTGTGATTAGATTTCCTAAAAAAGATGAAGAAAGGCTAAGTATGGTTAAAATTGCTAATAGCTACTTCGATGTTGACACCATAAAGGCTATTTGGAGAAAGGTTTTGCGGGTCATCATGGAGTACATTACGGTGGATGGGCACTTCACCAAAGTCTATGGCTACCACTTTTCTCTTCTCAACCACTTTCGATACAAGAATCTGGAGGCGGAGACGGAGTCTATCCTCATGACTCTGAATTAACAGCTGGAATTTTTTTGGTGCTTACTTTGCTGTTCCTTTTGACTTGACCTTTCTAGTCTCTTTCATTTGGTTGTTGCTTGTCTTTTCTTGGGCAGCTAGTTTTTTTGGTTGGAATTTGGTGTCCTCTTTTCTGTTTTGTAAACGTTGTGGTTTCGGGTCCCTATAAAACCCGTTTTACCCTTTTATCAAAAACAATAAATGTTGTCATTAGACAAGATTTGAAAAGTGCAGGACAAAATGAAAACCCCACAATGAATGATCGTTCGTTTCTTCAATGTTCATGGCAGAATGGAAAAATCACACATACACAGAGTGGATATACATAATTGAAATGGCTGCAACTCTTGCCCTTGCTATCCACCAAAATGTCATTATCCAAAAATGGAAAAAATGGGACCTTGTCTGGCCTTTTTGATATTTGCATATAATCGTTTCAAATGCGATGTTTTTGGATTTTTGTCCATCCATGCTGAACAATTTTTTTGAAAACCCATCGGCACTAACATGATTTCTCGATGATGGGACAAAAAATGACACACAAGATGAGACTTATGACCCACAAGTCTTTCCTTCCAATCCGACAACATTTTCCCTCCTTGGTCCCACCTCTTCTGTCTCAACTTTTATCCATGTGGTAGTGGGGGCATATCATATGTTATATACATATGTGATTTTTTTCCACAAGTTAAGGAGGGAGAAAGCTAACTCTTGGATAAAATTCACATATGTATATAACATAAGATATACCAATTTCAGGTGTAAATTCACATATGTATATAACATAGGATATGGCTGTTTCAAATTCCTAGACATAATTCACCTATACACATTGAAAAATGCATGAAAAAAATATATAATAACATGATGAGAGGTTGTAATGAAATAGTGGGTTTTACAATAGTTCAAGTTTTAGGAAATAGTGTGTTTTCCAAAACAATAGTGTATGAAATGGCGGAAATATAGGATTGGATGTGGGATTTTTTCCATTTCCTAATTATTATTTTGAATGCCACGTTATTCCCTTTTCTATCCATTCTAGAAAGCAATGTGAACAATGGCAACATTTAAGGTTTTACATGATTTTTGAAATATAGCATTTCATTGCAGAACATGCAGATTTTGCTTTCTACAAACATTATTCAATAATTTCACTGGTATTTCTACAATGGGTTGTCACTTATTTCATTTAGAAATGGAAAAATTTGAAAACCAACATACAGGGAGGATACGAAACAAAAATTTCAAAACCCTTGACACAAAAAATGCTTGAAACTGACATATCCTATGTTATATACATATGTGAATTTTGTCCAGAAGTTAGCTTGCTCCCATTATATATAACCTAAATGATCCCAAATATTTTAAATAACCATAATTATCTAAGCTTTTTAGAAGTGATGGACAACCCTCTGGGTTTTCCATACCGCAACTTTTTTTCTTTTTTTGTGCAACTTTTTGCAAGCAAGGGAAATTATAAAATATGAAAGTGACCTTCAATACATTATTTTCTTATAGTGTGCATAACACCAAGTGTTGTCACTAAACAAGATTTGAAAAGTGTGGGACAACCCAGTGTGTTTTCCATCGTGCAAATATTTTTATGCATCTTCTCTTCCAAACATATTATGATATTCAATTGGAATGTTTGGTGCATATGATGGATTGTAAGAAAATATGAATGTGAACATCCTTACATTTTTGTTTTACAGTTTGCATAACTGAAAGTGTTGTCTTTGAAGAAGAATAGAGAAGTGAGGGAAAATTGTGTTAACCTAATTTACGTTAGGGGAGTAACCAATAGGGTTGTTTCTTGTAAAGGGTTTTAGATCAGTTTGTCGATTGCATGGTTTATAACACCCTATATTTTCCAACCTAAAAATTCAGATAATAGTTTGAGTGTCTTGAAAATATTTTCTTATTTACACTATATGAATGTAAAAATGACACCTCCAAAATTACAACTGTTAGTTATGGTATAAATTGCAATTCAGTATCTTCATGTGATTCACAATAATAATTGGAAAAAATAATTGCATGTTGTAAAACACAGTGGGTTACTTATATAGTGTTTTACAACAGTGTGGGTTGTGCGTTTCAAATTCTTCTTTTCATTGAAAAAATATATGCTTGATTACTACAAAATTGTGCAATAAATTTTGGAACTTTAACTATCCATAACACTTGCAACAATTTTGCAATTTACAGGAAACCAAGGATATGTGCTATAAAATAGAAATTGGTTCCTGTAGTGATGAATGTCATTGATGTGGACAATACACTTGAAAGGTTGTGTAGTAGCGCATCTTCTTCGGGCCATTCATATTCATGAAACGTGCAAGTAAGATCTGGTAATTACAAGATGCAATCAAATGTATAATTTTAATATCTCATAAGTGGTTATGAGGTTGATTGGAATGTGGGAATGTTTTATTACAGAGGCAAAAACCACATTATGGAGAAAGTCCCCTCAGTTTACGAAAATGGTCAACCATAAGGTAGCGACGTGTTCGGTAATTGATTATGAACTTGCAATTTCCCTTCCCTTCCTATGTGTGAATCAAAATGCTTTTTAATTTCAGTTCAAAAATATAATGTCTATTACAAATATTCTGATTTTTGCATATATCATTCCTTTGATTCAGCAAAATAGTCATGGAGATGATCTCACTCTTACCATAGTCCATGACCGGAAGGAAAAGTGTCACATGGAGACCCTAAGGATGTAGAGGGATCTAGTCAAGGTTGGGTTGATGTTGTGGATGGGAAGTTAGATATAATAACTGAATTATTGCATCATTTCATTGTGTGTATATGTTGTGCATTCAATCTGTTTGAATATCAAATATATTAAGCAATTTTATTTTCCAATTTTATTGTGTAGGTTGTTGAATACAGAGGAGAAATGGTGAATGGTAGCTATATATATTATTATATTGTATAAGAATGTATGAGAAATTATTATGATCGGAGAGTGTTCAACATGCATAGGTTTCAGCATCAACACCTTCCTATTCTTGAGGCACCAAAGTGTGGTCAAGCTGTGTTGGGGGGGGGAATGAAGACAACCTACTCCTCCCCCTGATAAATTGAAAGAGTACCTTCTAATGAAGGTGGAAAATATAGAGTATCAAATTCAAATATATGAGAACAACTACAAAAAAAGCATGTTATTAGATGTGTCTATCAAAATAATGGGAAAAAAAACTTCCTTCAACTTCCCCAAGAAGGAAAGGACAAGGTGAAGAAGCAAATGATGTTATACGATAGTGAGGAGATGGAGGAGAAGAGAAGAAAAAGAATATTACAATTGTAGGAGAGAAAGATAAAGGAAGGAATGGTAATATTTAATTGAATTGTTAAATGTGAATTTTCCTTTCTTCATATTTTTTGTTCGGATGCATACAAGGTTCACTTAACGTTAACTTACATGACATGACAGGGTGATGGTCGAGAAATGGTTTCTTCCCCCAGTAGAGTAGGGTTCATTCACTAGAGGAATTTGTGCCCACAAAAGGTGAAGACGATGTTGTTCCTCCCACCCTTGTGTCTGACATTTAGAATAAGCATCCTACATAGTTGAAAGTTTCAAGGAACCCTCTGAAGAAGAAATGAAAACAAAGGCTGATCTCAAAATATTTTGTTTACTCTAAAGTCTATTTTTATTATTTGAATGAATTGGTTGCATGCATCTAATTTTGGTGCAACGTTTCAATTCCTCCTATTACACAATAATGATGAACAATGAAGTACTGCCCTCGAGCAGGTTTTTGTGATTTTTGATGGTGAAAAATTGCACATGGAAGCACAAAATGATGTTGTTCCTCCCAACCCGCCATCTAACAATGTTGAGAAGAAGAAGAAGAAGAAGAATAAGAATGAGCATATTTCATCAAACATGTCAAGGTGCCTTGGCATGGAGGCACTAGAAAAATAGTGAATTACAATTATTTTATCTAATATTTGTTTTGATTATTTCAATGAATTGGTTGCATGCACCTGAATTTGAAATGACCTTTTAATTCCTGCTATTACAGGGCAACGATAAAAAACAAAGTGTTGTCCTTGACCTGATTGGTGATTTCATTGCAATTGAAATGAGAGAGACTAATATAGATGGACATGTGGATGGGGAGAGCACTAGCCACAAAGTGGGATAGGGTAATACAGATGGTCATCGAGATGGGGAGAACACTAGCTTGAATGTGGAATTAGGTAACAGAGATGGATATAGGGACGGGGAGAGCAGTGGTTTGCAAGTGGGAGAGCGTAATAAGAATGGACCCGAGGAGGAGGAGAGCATTGGCCTGAAAGGGGGAGATGGCAATAAAGATGGAAATGGGGACGAGGAGAGGTGTGGCGTGCCATCTTTACCGATATGAGACCAAACACACTTCCATGCTCTATTCTTATAACTTTAGGAATATTTTAGTGTGCCTTCAATTATGCTTCACGCCAGTGATGATTCAATTGCAGGAAAATATGGTGGATGAACTTTTGATAGAGTTCAATGGCATAAATTTTAATTTTGGTGATCGTTTCAACCTTTTCAGGCTACATAAATGGGTTGCAAAAGGAATTCTACATGTTGTCACTAGAAATGCTCAAACCCACTACTTGAGGAACCCAAAAAATTGTGCGAGAGTCAGCATTGTTGAGGCCATTGATGGTCAATTCTATGTGCCTTTTCCCATGCCTGGCATAGAGACCATCGCAGAGTGTGTGGGAAACTTTATCATATGACATCTCATGGAGATGAATCCTTTTGTTCCAGAGCTACACATAAATGATATGTTGTTGTATATATATCATAATCGTATATATATCATAATCCATATATTGTTTCCATGCACACATTAATTATCATTAATTGTTTACTATAGGGTGAAGGTGTTAAACCTGACATAGACAAAGCACAGACTATGAATAAATCTGTTGTTTCATGTTCATTATCTGCGAGGGTTCATGGATCAAGAATCACCCCTCTTGAAATACACAGTGACCCTAAGAAACGTGCCATATTTTATGTAGACTTGAACTCGATTACAAGGAATAGGAAGCATAGGAATTGATAAGACACACTCTAAATACTGATTCTTCTCTATGGGTTAAATTATTTGAATATTGAACAATTGTGGTGTAGAGATACACCATTTTCATATGTTTCAACACTATCGTGTTATACATTTGATACAAGAATTTTCATGGGCTTCTTTAATTATTTTATTATTGTACAATTATGTTGAACATATATACTAGTTTCATGTCATTGGAGGACATAATTTTTATCCATTTCATACCAGACTTTAAGAAAAATAGTCTTATTCACCATCTGTTCATATGTTTGGAACACAAAATTTACATGAATCTTCTGTTGTCCCCTCTGGCATTTGTTTCCATTAATGTCAAAGCAATAATATAATGAGATGTTCTTTATTATTAAATAAGTCATTAGTATTGGTTTGGTAATTCAGTTGATGGTCTCTTCATTTCAGTTCTTTGACAATCACTTGACTTGGCATACAAGTGTTTTTCAACTCTAGTAAAGTGCATATTATTTCATGTTCAGTCATCTTGCATATTGTTATAACGATCTAAAATTATGACTATATGTTAATACAATTATATGAGTTGAAATAGTTATGAAGACAATTTTGGTCCTCATGTTCATTTATTTATCATATGTCATTCAATTTTAAAGTTTTCGTAAGATTGTGTTATCTTGTAAATATTTCAGCTTTTGAGTTTCTATAATATTGTCAGTCTTTGTGATCTGGTTATAGTCTTTATGTTCATACATGTTAAAAATCATCAAACATGCTTGATAATGAAATTTCCCTAGAGTTTGCACTTTACATTCGGTTATTAATGCTAAATTGGTTGGTATGGGAACAATTGATGTCACCATTTATCAATAAAATTGAGAAATTATTTTTAAAAAGAATCCATGAGGTATGGGATTTGAAACCCATCAGGTGTCGGTAATCTAGTTTTAGATTATGATAATCCATACAAGTGGATAGAATGATATACTAATTTTTGAAATTCACCATTTGTAATACATATTATATATATAACTACCTAAACAATATTTTGGATCTCAATCCTAGAAACATAAAAATAAGGACTATCCATGAGTGACTCACAAGATCAAATCAGCTTTCGAATGAACAAGTAAAATTCCTCGAGAAAAGAATGATGAAAATTAGACTAATGTCAACAATTGAAAAGGTGATTACAATAGGCCCATCAAAATATCTCAATCAATTAATGCACCCTTAATTCTCATTATGTACCCTCAACCATATGGTAATGATAACAATGTGACTAGTAAAGTATTCATTTTAATGGTGTACCCTTACCCAAATGCTAATGACAAAGAAACACATATATTGGTGGGTTAGAAGACCCTATTCATCCTTCTAGAAAATGTTTCAATTAAGTTTTTAAGTCTTAATATTCTAAAACACCACTTTGTATGAGTTTTTTATCCTCTAAAAAATTCCCTATTCTTCCTTCTAGAAAACCTCTAAAGTAAGTTTTTAAGTCTCAGTATTCTAAAACACTGCTCTCTATGAGTTTTTTATCCTCTAAAAACTTAGTTGTTCAAACCTATTCTCCATTTAAGGAGGGTAATTTACTTCTAAAAAAATATTTATCTTGGAATATTTTCTCCATATAACTTGAATTGGTTCCTATATAATAGTTCATATACATAACTGTTGTAGGATGGAAACCACTCTGGGTTGTCCCATACTTTACAAATCTTGTTCAAAGATGAAAGTTAGTGTTATGCACATAGTAAGAAGACAGTGTATTGAATTTGAGCTTCATAATTTTTAACAACCCTTACTTTAAGCAAAACAGTCTTCTTCGATATTTGCCCAACACATTATTCGCATAACAGTTGCATCATGGAAAACACAGTGGGTTGTGGCTCACTTATTATTTTTTCCGGACTGTAACAAAATACTATTTTCAACTTCTCTTTCTTGTTTTATGACACCCCTTACTTTAAGAAAAATAGTCTTGTTCACTATCTCTTCATATATTTCCAACTAAAAAATTACTTAACTGTTGTAGGATGGAAAAACACTGAGTTGTCCTGGACTTTGCAAATATTATTCGAAGACAATAGCTAGTGTTATGCACACAATAAGAAGACAATATATATAATTTGAAATTCATAATTTTTAACAACCCTTACTCTCAGCAAAATGCTCTTCTTCGATATTTGGCCAACACATTATTCACATAACAATAGAATCATGGAAAACATAGTGGGTTGTGGCTCACTTATTATTTTTTCCAGACTGTAAGAAAATATAGTTTTCAACTTCACTTTCTTGTTTCAAGACACCTCTTACTTTAAGAAAAACAGTCTTGTTCACTATCTGTTCATACGTTTTGAACGATTTTTTTTACTTAACTATTGCAGGATGGAAAACACACTGGTTTATCCCAAACTTTGCAAATCTTGTTCGAATACAACAACTAGTGTTATCTACACAGTAAAAATACAATGTATTGAATTTGAGATTTATAATTTTTAACAACCCTTACTTTAAACAAAATAGTCTTCTTCAATATCTGCCCAACATATTATTCACATAATAGTTGCATCATGGAAAAAACACTAGGTTGTTGGTCACTTATAAATTTTTTTGGACTTTAAATAAAATATAGTTTTCAACTTCACTTTCTTGTTTTATGACACCCCTTACTTTAAGAAAAACAGTCTTGTTAACTATCTGTTCATATGTTTCCAACAATTTTTTTTACTGAACTACTGCAAGATGGGAAACACACTGGGTTATCTTGGACTTTACAAATCTTGTTTGAAGATAGCAGCTAGTGTTATGCACATAGTAAGAAGACAATTTTTTTAATTTGCACTTCATATTTTTTAACAACCCTTACTTTAGAAAAACACTCTTCTTCGATATTTGCTTAACACTTTATTCACATAATAGTAGAATCATGGAAAACATAGTGGGTTGTGGCTCACTTATTATTTTTTTCCGGACTGCAACAAAATATGGTTTTCAACCTCACTTTCTTGTTTTATGACTCCCCTTACTTTAAAAACAAAAGTCTTGTTGACTATTTGTTCATATATTTCCAACAAAAAATTTACTTAATTGTTGCAGGATGGAAAACACACTACGTTGTCCTGAACTTTGCAAATCTTGTTTGAAAATAGTAGGCAGTGTTATGCACACAACAAGAAGAAAATCTATTGAATTTGAGCTTCATAATTTTTAACAACCCTTACTTTCAGCAAAACACTCTTCTTCGATATTTTCCCAACACATTATTCACATAATAGTAGCATCATGGAAAACATAGTGGGTTGTGGCTCACTTATTATTTTTTGCAGACTGTAACAAAATACTATTTTCAACTTCAATTTTTTTTGTATGGCACCCATTACTTTAAGAATAATAGTAAGAAGACACCAGCTAATGTTATGTACACAATAAGAAGACAATGTATTGAATTTGAGCTTCATAATTTTTAACAACCCTTACTTTCAGAAAAACACTCTTCTTCGATATCTTCCCAACACATTATTCACATAACAGTAGCATCATGGAAAAAATAGTGGGTTGTGGCCCACTTCTTTTTTTTGTAGACTGTAACAAAATACTGTTTTCAACTTCACTTTCTTGTTTTATGACACCCCCTATTTTAGGAAAAATAGTAAGAAGACATCAGCTACTTTTATGCACACAATAAGAAAAAAATGTATTGAATTTGAGCTTCATAATTTTTAACAACCCTTATTTTTAAAAAATCACTCTTCTTTGATATCTGCCTAACACATTATTCACATAACAGTAGCATCATGGAAATCACAGTGGGTTGTGGCTCACTTATTATTTTTTGCGTAATATCAAAAGATATTGATTTCAACTTCACTTTCTTATTTTATGACACCCCTGACTTTAAGAAAAATAGTAAGAAGACAATGTATTGAATTCGAGCTTCATAATTTTTAAGAAACCTTACTTTCAACACAAAACTCTTCTTCAATATCTACCCAACACATTATTCACATAATAGTAGCATCATGGAAAAAACAATGAGTTATGGCTCACTTATTATTTTTTGTGGACTCTAACAAAATATTGTTTTCAACTTCACTTTCTTGTTTTATGACACCCCTTACTTTAAGAAAAATAGTAATAAGACATCGGCTAGTCTTATGTACACAACCAGAAGACAATGTATTGAATTTAAGCTTCATAATTTTTAACAACCCTTAATTTAAGAAAAACACTCTTCTTCTATATCTGCCCAACACATTATTCACATAATAGTAGCATCATGGAAAACAATGTGGATTGTGTCTCACTTATTATTTTTTGTGGATTGCAACAAAATACTATTTTCAACTTCAGTTTCTTGTTTAATGGCACCCCTTACTGTAAGAAAATTAGTAGGAAGACAACAACTAGTGTTATGCATACAGTAAGAAGCTAATGTATTGAATTTGAGCTTCATAAGTTTTAACAACCCTTACTTTCAGAAAAAACTCTCTTCTTCGATATCTACCTGACACATTATTCACATAACAGTAGCATCATGGAAAAAATAGTGGATTGTGGCTCACTTATTATTTTTTCTGGACTGTAACAAAATACTCTTTTCAACTTCACTTTGTTTGTTCATGACACCCTTTACTTTAAGAAAAATAGTAAGAAGACCAGAACTATTGTTATGTACATAGTATGAAGACAATGTATTGAATTTGAGCTTCCTAATTTGTTACAACCCTTACTTTCAGAAAAAAAACTCTTGTTCGATATCTTCCCAACACATTATTCACATAGTAGCATCATGGAAAACACAGTGGGTTGCGGCTCACTTATTATTTTTTCCATACTGTAACAAAATACCATTTTTCAACGTCACTTCCTTGTTTTATGACACCCTTTAGTTTAAGAAAGATAGTAAGAAGACCATATATAGTGTTATGCATAGAGTAAGAAGATAATGTATTGAATTTGAGCTTCATAATTTTTATAAACCTTTACTTTCAGAAAAACACTCTTCTTCGATATCTACCTAGCACATTAGTCACATAATAGTAGAATCATGGAAAACACAGTGGGTTGTGGCTCACTTATTATTTTTCAATACTTCAACAAAATACTATTTTCAAATTCACTTTCTTGTTTTATGACACCCCTTACTTTAAGAAAAATAGTAAGAAGACAACAACTAGTGTTATGCACATAGTAAGAAGACAACAAAAGTTGTAGATTTTAAAATTCCATTTCAATATCCTTATACATTTCAAAGAGAATATGCACAAGAAAAGTTGGAGAATGGAAAACACAGACTATAACTTAATAGTGTATTCAAGTTCACTGTCAAATATTATAAGAAAAATACGTATTAGAGAATGAAATGTAAAAATATTTTGAGTCAATATTATACAATCTGAAGAAAATTACAATGCACATTTAATACTGGTCACACTGAAGACTATGTAAACCATTTACGAATAGGTATCATCTATGTGTTCTTAGCATCTGGAAGCATTTTTTGCACTCTAATTGTCAAAGTGGAATCGACTGCATACAATGTTGGCACCGCGTAATTCTCATGTAGCAACGTGAAGGAGGGTCTAACACGGTCGATCTCAAACATGACAATGTGGTTGAATTTGAACATGGCCAACAACCATTCCTCCACAAGACGTTTGTGATTACTAATTATATATTCCCCCTTGATGAATCTCATAAACCACATTCTCAGCTGATCCATAAGATTGTGCCTCTGTATGATAACTATTGGTCTAATGCACACCCTCCATATGAATCCAGCTAGGAAAAGGTCTTGAATTTCTTGGTAAACAGACATTGGCCAATCACATAAATTGACAATCTCTATTTGTAGATTGTAATATTGAACATCCATGCGCATATGTTCCCATACACCAAAGACGCTATTGAAGAAGTGAGCATAATTATCATATTGCAAATGTGTGTGGTTTGGACCTTTTCTATTAATTCTCCTTAACATATTTTCCCACAACCTTTACAGGAGGCTGAGTTCCTCAATTCGAGCAAGAATATTCCATGGAAGATACACATGGTAGTTGGTCAATCAACTAGCCACCAATGCTCAAGAACTGTGAGACATCTTCTATAGATCTGAGCAGCATGTTGTAAAATTCCTGAAATGAAAGATAATAACTTTTTTACAAGGTAGACCTGCATTCTCTAATAAGAAGCACATTGTCAATGTAATGGAAATAGTGAAAAAATAAGCGAGAAAAGTGGACTTATGTAGATAATGTATGCACTAAAGATATTGTACCTATTGTTTTGAGCTAAATGAGGAAACTCGTGTAGTATCTCCAATAGGCATATGGGAACACACAATTCAAACAGTGGGAATACAAAATTCCTCAAAGGAAAGAGAACAAAAATATTAGCACATACAACAACATTCTCTAATTAGAAACATACTAAATAGTTGTTAAAAAATTGAAAGTGAAAGAAAAATTTTCATAACTAAGTAACTATGTATGGACGGTGTCTTTTACAACATGGAAAATAATTTCAAAAAATAATTTGAGCATTTTATTTGTTTCAATCATATGAGTTGAACTAATGAATTGTAGAAAATATATTTATGTTATGAACACAAGATGCAAATAATCACAGTTGCAGGATGGAAACCATAGTGGGTTTTGCCTGACATTTTTATTTTACGTAGATTTATAACAAAACAAGGTCTCGAAGTTCACTTTCTTGTTTTGTGGCAACCCTTTCTTTCACAAAACATTCCATTGTTATATGTCTTCATATGTTCCAAACACAAAATGCAAATAACAGTTGCACGATGGAAAACACACTCAAATTTGTCAACTTAACTATCTGAAACTCTTAACAGCCCCTACAAATAATAATAGTTGTAGGATGGAAACCATAGTGGGTTGTTCCTGACATTTTTATTTTCTATAGACTGTAACAAAACAAGGTCTCAAATTTTACATTCTTGTTTTGTGGCAACCCTTTCTTTCACAAAACATTACATTGTAATATATCTTCATATGTTCCAAACACAAAATGCACATAACAGTTGCACGATGGAAACCACACTCAAATTTGTCAACTTAACTATCTAAAAACCATCTTCCCAATAGCAAAACCTAACCTACCAGGATCATTCCCTGAGTGATGAAGATCACATCACTGATTACATCCATTGCATCGCACATCTTTCATAAGCCAACTTTTAGGTGAGATATGGTGGGTTTAGTACGTGAATTTCTATCAAACTTGGTGGATGCAATGTTTAAGGTAAGATTAAGTTTTTGCAAGCTTAACTAGTCATTCTTGAACAATGTTTTAGGCTTAATTATTATTTTTGTAAAATAGGCCTATTTTGGGGTCCACGGTAGCGAAGAAGAGCTTGTTTGAAGTGTTTGTTCCATAAGGTATTTGCTGTTCCAAAAACCCATTTGTGCCAATTTTTTATATCACAAATTGAGATGCTATTGTTTTGAAAAGAATGCTTGAAAACATTACTCTACCATTAGAAATGCACTCAATTAGCCCAAATTTACAAAGGAGTAGTTGTTAAATCATCATCAAAAAACCTAATGACTTGAAACAATCATTTGAAAACTCTCATAACTTAGGAATCATCTACTTTTATGAATACAAAGGCTCAAGCCAACATTGATCTACTAAACCCTTACTTTATGCACAAAAAAAGATCTATCAAATGAGGCTTTAATAGAATAATGTATTACAAACCTTCCCATTCTCTACCACTATATGAGACATGTTTAAAAAATATTTCCCATTACTTAGGAACAAACTTTCAGCCCCTTTGAATGCACTTTACTCAGTTACCAACTTGTATGCATCCTTTTTCATTGGAAATATTTTGTATTTTCTACAGATCAAAAACCAAACATTGAATGGTTCGCTTCCCCACCATGATTCAACAGATACACTTCTGAAATTACATAACATCATACCAAAAATTGGACTTATGTAAAGAAAGTTATTAAATTCGAACCATACCTTCCATTGGGTTTACACCCATGAAAGACAGTCATCGGCAAGGACTCCTTTCCTAAGATTGCAATGCTAAAGTGAAAATAAAATAAAATAAAATAAATCATAAAGTTTATGGCATGGTACAAGCACATACTATAAAAATTGAATCTGCAATTACATTTCCTATTACAGTAAAGAAATTGAAATGGGTTTTCTCATACTCACCTGTATTAGATGTTGTATCCTCTACCACATCCATAGAAGTTGCACCTAAAGTCTCACATTGCATATTGACATTCAAGTGTAAACTATGGTTTGTGAAAAATGCAAAGGAGTCATCCAAAGGGGTTCGATGATCTGACTGTTGTGCGGAATGGTTCGTACGTCGGGTTGGACGTCAACGATGATCCTTGGTTACACTAAATCATGGACACATGTGAATAGTGGTAATTACAGCTTGATCAAGATCTAGAATGAGTTCAAACAGAAATGCATTTCATTTCCATAGGTCTTCTACAAACTTGTCCATGCATTTTGCATATAACTGCACCTTTTCTAGAGATTATGGCGGTGTACACATCACTTTCTTCAAGAGTTCATTAGTGTCATTCCAATGAGACATTTTCACCACATGTTCATTATATACATGAGTCATAGAAGGAGCTTTCATAGGGGTAAGAACAATAGGATTTATTTCTTCTATGGCCCCCTCTAACAATGTCTTGTTCAAATCTATCTTTGTATCAGTTTGTTGATCTCCCCCATCTAAATGAGGACACAAAAGAAATTTGTATTAGGATGTGGAAAATGCAAACAAAAATTGGCCCCAATAAATTAATATAATTCTAATTGAAATTCACTTACCGTGGACCACCCCTTCAAGGGCAGATGACCTTTTAATCAAGTGAGGAACCTTGATGACATGTTTGCAAGTGTTACCCTGCAAACTCCAAGGGCAGTCACAAACAAAAAGTTGCTCCCCAAATTTCCGCACAAGGTAGTGCATTGACCTACTTTGAATTTTCACCCAGTACCAACCAGGATCTATTTCATTGAGAATACCATCATCATCTAGAATTTCCTTGGCCTACTCCACACTAGATCACATATTTAAATAATTTTTGTTCGTCAAAAAACCATAATGCTACAAATTTTCCTTTTTCCTATAGGATGGTTCCATTTTATACATAATTGTTTAATACAAATAGTTCATTCTCCTTTTGTAATTTTTTGAATGATCACAAATGTACCGAGGTTTTAGTATGCAATGGTACAACTCAATGGCTGCATCTGTATCTTAGTTGGCATGTGGGAAGAGTCTACAATTTTTCACCCACATGGCTATGAAAAAATATCCAATAGTCAAGTAAGCCACAATGTATTAGATGTGACATCAAATAATTTGAATGGTTTGAATCATGTGAGGTGACAAAACTTTTGAACTCACCAATTCGAGCTTCTCCTTCACACAAAGTCTTATTGAATTACTCTACGAATCGTGGCTGATCATTGAAATCCTAAAAGAAAGTGTTCAATAGCTGAGTGATGCAATCTTCAGTGTCAATGATTGCCATCATGATCGTGCCAAGACTATGGAAGACATTGATTGCCCTTTCCTTGGTCGCATACTTATATATTTGCTTTAACCAAGCCCTTTTGACATGCCAAGGGCATAGAAGCACAGGACATTGAAAGATAACCCTAATAGAAAATACAAATGATATTGTTTACTACTCGACTGCATAAGAAATTGGCATTGAAAGTGAATAGAAAATGAGAAAGGTACACAAATGAAGAAAGGGATGCACATACTATATGGCTTGGATCTCTATAGTCGCATCATCGGTGAAAAATAAATTGATTCTCCAGTCGAGTCTGACTTTTCTTCCATGTTCGAGCAATATGCGTAGCCACGCAAAGATGTCCTCGATCTTGTTTTGTGAGGAGACTACCCATACAACCGACACACCACTATGTTGCTCATCAAAAATGAGGAGAGTATACAATGGGTACTATAGAGATAACAACTTGGCATGAGCATTGTGAAGTTTATAGCCAAGAAGATCATTGAAAACACAATGAACTATTTGTCAATGTTTGTAAGGCCTCACCTCATATTTTTTAGTTGCAAACATGGAATTCATCAAGGTGACTGAATTGTGTGAGTAGCTAACTATCCTATCCAACATCCATGGAGTCTGAACCCCAATAAAAAAAGGTTTGTTGTTCCCATCGGGCCATTGAAAGTAGAAGATGTTCTCAAAGTCCTTTCCACTCCATAGTAGGATACTTGTCAAATCAACTTTGTGTTTTTGTGCGTGAGTAGAACACACCTTTTTCTGGGCATTCATAACATCCTTTCTTGTAAGGAATTGATCTCTCTTGAACATCATGTCACATAAAAGAGGATTGTTGATGTGTCTATCCATTATTGCATTGACAATGATGTCCATGAGCAAAAGGCTTTCAATATAGCTTTTTCACTCCATGGATAGATTAGTGGAAAACATAAAATGCTGCTCTCCACTTGTGTCATGAATTCCATGGTAAAATTCACCATTTTTATCTACATGAAACATTTCTTTGTAGCTAATATAGGCAATGTCAGGTTTTCCTTCCATAACCTTTACCATGAAATGATATTGACAACCTTGCATTTGTTGAAACATCTTATGTGGTTTCTTCTCTAGTGCAAGCTAGTTTTTGTTGTCTTTAGATCCATATTGACACTAGTAGCTACAAGAAAGGCATCATCTCATCATGTTCAACCTGTAGACATGTAAAATATATGCATGCATCTAGTCATACTTCTTTCAACATTATTTCATCTATTAATTAAATAAACCAATTTAATTAATTCACTTCTCTCAAAATTAAATAAATCCAATTATTTAATTATCTCCTATAGTTCTTGATTTAATTAAATCACATATATCTAATTAAATCACTCATATGCATTTTCCTCTCATTTGAGTTAAAATAAATACAAAAATTCAAATCAAATGTCATATCACCTAAAATCATGTTAGATTAATCAAATCCTGATTAGTTTAATCCTAATCACCTAACTCCTTTAGATTCATCCACTTGCACAATAAATCATTTTAATTGATTTATTAAAACACCTATTTTCCCTCACAGAGGAATATTCCCAAGGAATATGCCATCATTGACTCTTATGTTTGACATTTTTGGCCAAACACAATTCCCCCAAAAAACCTTCAACCATACTCATTTATTGCCATTTTCAAATTTTAAATGGACACATTAGCCAGCACTTGCACAGTCATGGGCTAAACCCATTGTGAAAAGTGGCTCTCTCCTATTGGATGGGATTTAGTCCCACATCTCTCAATCTTGGCTTCTCCTCTCTCAATATTTTCTATAAATTCAATGACTTTTGTCTCATTTAACATCCACATTTGAAGACATCTCCATTACAGGCAACTTGAGTTCAAGATCATCTCATTGTCTATCATCTTATTTGTTTTAGCAAGGATTGGGAAAGGGCTCTTTCACATATTCAAGGAGCACAAATCCACCATGAAATAGGTATACATTAGGTTCTACATGCTTTTTTTATCTTTGTTATTTGGTTGCATTTGAATCATGGAGTATTATTTCATAAGTTTGTTTATTTCTATCATGTTGGTTTTGTCATTTTACTAACATTTGTAGATTTAAGCAACAAGAAAATGGCACTAGAAGGAGGGCCTCAAAATCAAGGCAACAAAATTAAACTAAGGCAAACTAGGCAGAGTTGAAAAAAAAAAACTTGAGGATGAAGACTTGAAATTTATAAAACAATTTTTAATGCTTAGGGCTCCAAATACTACTTTAGTTTTTTGTTTTGAACCAGCTCATCTTTTTTTTTGGTTTAAAATTGACCATTTGATTTGATCTTTTCAACTTGGTTAAAATTAAACTTAGAAACATACTAGATTTCGATTTGGGTTAAATTTAACAAGGCAACTTTCACATCTCATTTGGTGCTTTTAAAAATGAATTCATCACTACTTTATGGACTTAAAATGAACAAGTGTTTGTCATGTTTTGCAATATTTTTCACAGATTAACATCATTTAAAATGCGTATGCAGTTCTCTCATTCTTCATAGCGATCTTCAGAATCAAAATAATTTTGGTGATATTAAGTTGTCAAAAAGATTGTCTTCACATTTCGATTCGGGAACTTAAAATTGAACAAAACATATTGTGAGTGTGAGTAACCTTATTGTGAGTGTTCTCCCTTTGTTTCTAAATGAAGGAGGATCGAACTACAAATATTTTTACTCAATTTTGTTTATCTTAGAGGGCCTAGCTTGTGGGAAAAATTACTCACCCAAGGGAACGACCCAACCGGTAACACACTAAACCCAAGTGTATTTCCAACTGGGATATAAAAGTGGGTACTATAGCAAAGGCCAGTATCATGCAGTTGGCTCTAACGAGAAGGGCAGCAATGGTCCTTCATCACATGGGTCACCCTCCATGAATGGAAAGTCTAAATTAAAACCCTTGTTTTGAAGGAAAAATCCTTATCTATTTTTTTGGTGCAAAAGGTCATCTCCTTTGAAGCCGCCCCATGTTATACATGCAGTTTTGTTGTAGAGATGAAAATTATGCTATGGGAGATTCATGGGTACTGATGGTTGGCTAATCTGAGAAGTGTGTGTCATGGAAGGGAGCCAGTGTGGTCAGGCATCTAGTCATCCACACAAAATATGCATATCTAGACTCGTCCAAGTGGGAACCTAAGAAAATATTGTCTCATCATCCTAGGATTGTACATGTGCTTGGAATCAAAAACACTTTGCTTGGATTCAAAACATTGAAAAACAAACATTCACAAAGAGCTTCAAATTTCAAACCCCTTGGAGAAAACAAATATCCTTGACGAATTAAAGTACTCTTGATTTCCCTAGGGATCATATCCTTAGAGGTTTCTAAGTGCTTGGATTTTATCATCATTTTTTTTCACTAAGGTTAAACCTAGGAAACTTTTTCCCTAATTTCCTTGATTTCCACATAATGGACCTTGCGGGATGAAAAAGAAAGTGGGACATTAGATATACAATTTGAAACATAATCAAGAAAGTGCTTTTGGTAAAAATAATTCACTAAGGCAAGATAAAAGATAGATTAGATTACACATGTGTTTTCCAAAATGATTTCCGGAAAGATCAAAATCCCAAAACCAAATTTCAAGAAGCTTAGTCTGAAAGCTCGTGAGGAGCGTCTTGAGAGACTTTTCGAATTTAGAGAAATATTGGTTTGCAACTTTTATAGGAAAGCTTCAAGAAAGAACCCAACTTTGTATGCATTCTACTATCAACACAATCCCAAACTTTTTGAAAGGTTTTCTTTTCTCACTTAGGAAGTCAAGCGTGTTCTTCAAAACGAGGTCTTGTAAGAAGAAATGTTATCTAGGTCAAGTCTAGGATCAAATCCAATCATTTTCATCCATCTCTCAATGATCAAAATCAGTCAAAAATCACCTCACCAAAAACTCTTGGAAACTTTGTAAACATCTTTTATGCTAAAATTTTAGGTGAAATCAAAACCACTTTGTTTGACTTAAAAAACCTAGTCAAACTATCATCCTATACATGATTTTTCTCTAGGACAAAACAACTTCTTAGGGTTTATGAGGTCATCTTGTTTGGCTCAACACACTTAGCCAAATTATCAAATCATAACCTGATTTGACTTAACACACTTAGTCAAACCATCTTTTTATGTACAAGTCCACTCTAGGATAACACAACTTCCTAGGGTTTACAAGTGCATTTACAACATTTTGTTTGACTTAACATATTTAGTGAAACTATCAATCCAATCACGATCGATCAAAGTCCTAAAAAGTTTAGCATTTCCTTCAAATTTTCTTTAAGAGTTCCATTCATCCATATCACTCATCTTTCATTTATCTCATCCTCATCATCGCTTTGATCCTTCAATTATCCTAGTTATTCACTTCTTTAAACCTAAGGTTTAGACTGATCTAAAGGATTAGAGGTTCATCTCTTATGTTCTTGAAAATTGATCTTCATTTTATGGTTCAAACTCGATCTCAACACAAGAAGAACATGGAGGAAAACAAAGAAACATCCATTTCAAGTGATTTAAGCCAAACTGAAACAATGTTCAATCTGATGATAACAATTGAATTCCCAATTAATCTGCCTCAAATCCCTCAAAGTTCTCAAGAGGAGATTCATATTGAGGACATCGTCAATAATGGGATGACACGAGCATAAATTCTAGATATAGTGCAAAATCCCGAGAGTTACCGAATTGTCAGTACCATGCTGAAGTTGTACCCATCCCAATACATGATTGAGCTAGAAAAAGAAGGGGCTAAACTCCCTTATGACTTTGACCTCAACACTATTGTGGAGAGATCTCTTGGCATCACGGCTTCACCTAAATCCACGCTTCCACTTCAAAATATCACTCTAGACATCCCCCAGGTGATATCATCTATCGCTTCAACCCCACCACTTGTTAACAAGGGAAGTTCCATGTTTCATGAGCTTCAAAAACATCACCTTGTGAAAAATCTAGGGTTTAACATAGGGGCCACATTGGAATAATCTATCCCGATAAATCCATTGCACCCATATGCCCCTATCACATTTCATGATCATACTAATTCATCCTCATTTCATGCAACACCAGATTATCCTCCTGACATACAAACTTCTCTCCCTATCTCACAAGGAGAAGGTGACTTGTTAGGAGTAGGGGAAATATTGGATCCATCATCATCACTTTGAGGGATTACACCACCCGTCTTCCCACCATTTCCACCCTTAGCACTCACATCTACATCATCACTCGGGTTGGGTCTTCCTCCTCTTCCCGTCATCAACAATTCAAATGAAAGCATCTTATCAAATCCACCAATTGTGTCATCTATACCACAACAATAGATGGAAACCATCCAAGCAACCGTGGTGATCAACATGTCTTTCATTCCTCAAAGCATGGTCTCGTAGAGACCAAGAACCTCGATCACACCATCCATAGCTCAAACTTCGATCATTAACATGACTATTCCACTCATCACAATGGTTGGCGTTCTTCCAAATCCACTGCCATTACAACCAAGGCACAACACAACCAATTCATTCACCATGATGTTGGAAGTTGCTCGACAAGCTCCCTAGCAAAAGAACTTCAAAATCAGCAAGTTGCACAATTAGTCGCTCAACAAGCAAAAGCATAACTAGTTACACAATAGGCCACACAAGCCCAAGCCTTGTTGCAACAACAACAAGCCACACAAGCTGCACAAGAAGCTCAAGCCACTCAAGCCGCACATGCCACTCAGATGGCACAAGCAATCCAGCAAGCACACACTCAAGCACGACAAGAAGTGTATCAACAAGCCTTGCAAGACTACCAATTACAACAACAATATGACCAACAACAATAGCAAGACCAACAATAGGCATTGTTGGTTCAACAACAGGCACAGGGGTCACTTGCTCAGTAAAGGTTACAACAAAATCACATCAACGACCCATCTATCAATCCCACACCTCAGAACGTATTCACTCCACCTCCCGATCTGCAAGGCGATGTGACAACACAAATCAAACTACTTTCACAACAAGTGCTAGATCTTCAGTCTAAGAAGATAGTCAGGACACCGAGCAACTTATGCCCTTCTCCATTTAACAAAATCTTGGCAATGGTACCATTCCCAAAGGGATTCGAAGTCCCCAAATTCGATAAATATCATGGGATAGGAAACCCTGGAGATCACATCAGGGAATTCCAGGTACATTGCATGGAAGTCACCTACAATGACACATATATAATGTGGCTATTTCCTTGAAGCTTGGCTAGTGACTCTATGGAATGGTTTTCTTGCCTTCCTATGGGAATCAAAACCTTTCAATAGATCAAAGATGCTTTCCTCCAAAATTACACATTAAACATTTTTTTGGATGTTAGTTTGGAATAACTCTCGATGCTCAAATAGAGTAATGGAGAATCATTCACCAGCTTCCTCCAATGATGGTGAGCGAAAGCTAATCGAAGTAAGTGGGACATGCTAGAAGAGAAACAAGTCTATACCATCATTGCCGATATAGACAAAACCTTGGCATTCTATTTAAAGATGTAATGCATCACTATGTATGATCAACTGATCCCCAAGGCGCTCACTATTGAATGAGCTCTTGTTACACAAGGGGGCACACCCACTTATTGTGAACATTAGTATAGTCTCCCATCCACTAGTTTCAATGAAAAACCTCGCACATGGGTGAAGAATCAAAATGTCACCAATGATGGCATAGTGGATGTCAGAGTTGTCATCAGTGTCCCCAAACAAAACAATCAAAAAAAACATCGCCAACCGCAAAACAACAACCAAAATAACATGCAAAAAAATGTGGTAAACCAACAACCACCCCAAAACCAAATCAATAATCTCAATAATCAAGGAGGACCACCTCTGCGAAACAAGTTCCCCCCCAAATGGAAATTTACAACCCTTAGAGATTCAATCCAGTCCATCATGAAAAAGCTGGTCAATGAAAACATCATCAAGGTCCCCACCCATGATAGTTATAGTGAACCCTAGGTGAAAACACCATGGTATAATGAAAACCTCCTTTGTGACTTTCACAAAGTAAAGGGACACACAACAACCAACTGTATGAAGTTGAAAAACATCATCCAGGATCTCATTGAGGACAAGATCATTAATGTCAAGCAATCGGCTAGTAATCAGGACCTCAAGATATACACCAATCCGATGCCAAATCATAATCAAGGAAATAACAAAGGGAAGAAAAATTATGCTAGTGCAAACCTTTTTTATGAAGATATTGTTGCATGTGTAGATGAAATGGTCACTATCATTAACGTCAGAGGAGCTGACGCTGACTGTGGAGTCACCAAATGTAGTGGAAAGCTTACTATTGTAGGGGCATCATAGCCATCTAAGACCCCCATTTCAAATACAATAGCCATTCCCTATGATTACAATGTTATTGACCAATTGAAGAGAAATCCCGCACAGATCTCCATCATGGAGCTATTAAAATTTTTTGCTTCCCATAGGAAAATTCTCAATGAAGCGTTAGCAGCCTCCACCATCTCCACCACCCTTGACATAGATCAGTTTCAGGCTATGTCTGGAAATATCATCACCCAAAATCTAGTAACATTTTCTTATCAAGACTTGCCCCTATTGCCATCTCATAACCGTGCACTCCACCTTCAAGTGTTGGTCCATAAAAGGAAAGTTAAAAGAGTCCTACAGGATCGAGGTATAGGCCTAAATATTTTCTCCTCAAGCTTATAAATAACTTGGGATTCACCAAGGATTCCATTAACAAGAACAAGAGCATCACAATAAGGGCGTATGATGATCAAGAAAGACTATCTCACGGAACTATTAAAATCCCAATCCAAGTGGGACTAGAAACCGTGGAGACTACCTGTCAGGTCCTTTATCTTGACTTACCATATAACATCCTCCTTAGTCATCCATGGATCCATGGAATGAAAGCAGTTGCCTCAACATATCATCAATACATAAAATTCTTGTACCAAAATGAGGAGGTCACAATACATGGGGATCCTGAACCATTCGCCTACTACAAAAAATCGAAAGCCAAGTTTTATAAAATCCCCCAAGTCCAAAAAAATGATGAAGGGCCATCCACTTCATACATCGACCCAGCTAACCTCGCCTCCACTTCTGCGACAAAGACACCCACCATCCTTGACATATCTGACATCAAAAACATGATCCAAGACAATGGATACATAAACTATAGAATGAAGAGGAATGCATTTGTTGTAGGAGAGTTACCACAATATCCAAGGTCGCACGGGAAACCTCGACCAACTGAAAAACCTGTCCACACTGTTAGGGCAGACCTTTCTAGATTCCGTCATTGGGGGATCTCAACCGGGAAAATGTGGATGAGGGAGAAATATCAAACACATTATACCAAGATGGAAGGCCTACCCCTAGCCTACCCATGGATGAAACTAACATAGGGTTGCAAATGATGTTTGGTATGGGTTATAACAAGAATGAAAGCCTTGGAAGGAACAGTGATGGATGGGTGGAGCCCATCATTACAGAAAGAAGAATGTGAAACCTTGGCCTTGGATGTACTCCCTCGAGTATAATCGTACGTGGCAGAGGTACTTCCAGTAAGGCAGTCAGGTCCTCCCCTCAAGTGTTAGAAACTACCCTTAGACCACCCATATGCATAGGCATCCTACTGGACAACTTCACCTTTGACATCACTGATGTCTACACCATTAGTGACGATGATGATACCATGATAGGCCTACCCATGATTTTTGAGGATTCCGCCTTACTTATGATTAGTGCCTCACCCACCGAGTCAAACAAACAAACCCACCAAATCACCTTAGTGCACCCTCAACTAATCGATCACGACCAACGTGGACCACCAGATCTAAACTCATTCGAAAACAATGAGACTCTCTCGAAATTCATGGGACTATGGGATACAATTTCATGTGGGGATCACAAGGT
This sequence comes from Sequoiadendron giganteum, assembly GCA_007115665.2. Taxonomy (NCBI): domain Eukaryota; kingdom Viridiplantae; phylum Streptophyta; class Pinopsida; order Cupressales; family Cupressaceae; genus Sequoiadendron; species Sequoiadendron giganteum. The sequence goes on along the minus strand of CM021104.1, from coordinate 562,947,221 downwards.
GGGTTTTGACATCAAATTAGACACCTAAGCATATTATGGGGAGACCATTGAGTCCTTTAGTCGCAAAAGAAAAATATCAAGAAGAAGCTCAGAGTTATTGAGTTAAACCACAGTGTGACACATCTAACCATGGAATAGTAAAAATAAAGGATGCATCCAATGGTGAAAACCTCTCTGAGGTGCCCGAGGATGAATGATTCAATCTCCCCCCTAATGCTCTACATCAATTGAAATCAACATTCCTAGCAGAGTAGTGTAATCCAGTCAACTTGGGAATAGAGAAAGAACCACAAATCACATTCTATGATCAAACACTTCAAACAGAAGAACAAGAATTGTTGGCTGCATTATTAAGATAAAGAAAGGAAAATTTTGCATGGACCTACGCTAACATGCCAAGTTTGGATCCTGAAGTACTAGTTCATCATTTGGTCATTCACCCCGGAGCAAAGCCAATTAGACAGAAGTTAAGAAAGATGCACCCACATATATCTTTGCTCGTAAAGATAGAATTATAGAAACTCTTAGACATTGGCTTCATATTCCCAATTGACTATTTAGAATGGGTATCAAACCTTGTAACTATTTCCAAACTAAATGGGGGCATTCATATCTGCATGGACTTTAGAGACCTCAACAAAGCATGTCATAAGGATGATTTTCCACTACCCAACGTTGATATCATAGTGGATACGATGGCTGGACATGAGATGTTATCATTGATGGACAACTTCCCAAGATATAACCAAATAATGATTGCAAAATAACAACAACATAAGAAAGCATTCACATGTCCTTGGGGCACCTACTATTGGAACGTGATACCATTTGGGTTAAGGAATGCAGGGGCTACATACCAAAGAGCCATGACACTGATCTTCCATGACATGATCCACAAAATAGTCAAAGATTATGTGGATGACATATTGGCTAAATAAAAGAAGAGGCAAGACCACATAAACACCTTATGTGTAATTTTCTACCAAATGGAAAAATACAAGGTCAGGCTCAACCCAAAGAAATGTGTCTTTGGGGTACAATCTGGAAAACTTTTAAGCTACATAGTATCAATGAGAGGGATAGAAGTGGATCCTATAAAAAGTAAAAGAAATCCTTGATATGGAAGCACCAAGAACACTGAAACAACTCATAGGACTGCAAGGAAGACTCTAGTCCATCCAGAGATTCATAGCACAACTAGCAGATAAACAGATTGCCTATTCACATTTGCTCCATAAGGGAGTAGTGTATAGGTGGGATGAAAAATGTGAGGAAGCATTCAAAAATATCAAGTAATACCTACTTACGCCACCAGTGCTAATGCCACTGATCGTAGGGAGACCATTGATTCCATACATCTTAGCAACAATAGGCACCCTTGGTGCCCTTTTAGCCCAACATGATGAAAAGGGAACTAAGCGGGCCATTTACCATATCAAGAAAATAATGGTAGGGCATGAGCTAAATTACACATCAATAGAAAAAGCTTGCCTAGCAGTGGTGTTCACAGCCCATAAATTCAGACACTACTTGCTAGCTCATCATATTAAGCTAATTGCCAAGATAGATCCCCTCAAGTATCTATTGTCAAAATCAATGCTTACAGGCAGAATGGCTAAATGGGTTATGATACTATCTGAGCATGATATTGAGTATTTAGAGAGAAAAGTGATCAAGGGACAATTCATTGTAGATCAGCTAGCATAATCTCCAATATATGAAGACAACTCACTCATATCAAAATTTCTAGACGAGTCCCTTTTCAATCTCGGTGTAGCCAATCATATGAAACTTTACTTTGATGGCTCCCACAGACAACATGGATCGGGACCCGGTGTGTTCTTCATCACACCCGAGGGGGACTATATACCGAGATCCTACAAGTTGGCATTCCCCTATACAAACAACATTGTGGAGTACGAGGCTTTAACCATAGGTCTCAAGATTGCAACATAGTGGCGAATCATGGCATTAAAGGTTTATGGAGACTCATAGCTTATCATCAATCAGGTCAACGGTGAATACCAAACTAAGGATGATAAGCTTACACCATACAAGAAGGTGGTAGAAGGCCTCAAAGAATCATTTATTGATATAAATTTTGAGTAGATACCGAGGGAAAACAATAGGGAGGTTGACGCAATGCAAACGATTAGACCCTTGCTAGATATCCCTCATAATGTCTCAAAACAACAATTTTTGGTAGAGCAGCTTCTCATACCTATGTTTGAGGTCCAGAGTCAGAATATGCATGTGAACTCGTTGGTCCTGGTGATTGTTGGTATCATGACATGTACACCTATCTAAGATTGGGAGTGCTCCCAGTTGACATTACCCCAAACCTCAAGTGAACCTTTGTCAAAAGGTCCTTATGATTTGTCATCCTAGGAGAAACCCTCTTTCGTAGAAGCATCGATGGAACCCTGTTACATTGCTTAAAACCTGAGGAAGCCCTGAATGCTTTGACTGAGGTACATAATGGAACGTGCGGTTCACACTCGAGTGGTATGACCATGGCTAAGAAGTTGCTATGAACTAGATACTACTGACCGACAATGGAGAGAGAGGCACACAACTTTGTCAGAAAGTTTCTATAGTGGCAACAATATGGAGACCTCCTTCATGCACCAACCCTTTTCGCAATGGGAGCTTGATCTCATAGGTAAAATATCACCCACCTCATCTATTAGCCACAAGTTCATTATCACTACCACCAAATATTTCACAAAGTGGGTCAAAGCAATTACCATGAACTACATCATTGAAAAGAAGATATACAAGTTCATCCTAAACTACGTCATTTGTCGATACGGTGTTCCCCAATCTATTATCTCTGATAACGAGACACCTTTCAAGAATTAGTATGTCCATGACTTGTGTGAAAAATTCAAAATCCAACACTACTTTTCCACCCCATATTACCCACAAGGCAATGGCCAGGCATCAGCTACCAATAAAACCATTCTGAAGATCCTTAAGAAAAAAGTCAATAACTCCGGTCGTTACTAGCATCTGCAGTTAAATCCCACCTTATGGGCCTATCGCACCAGCATCCACACGCCAATAGGCTCCACCACATTCTCCCTGGTCTATGGATAAGAAGCCATCCTCCCAATTGAGATTGAGCTCCCATCCCTGAGAATATCTTTGTAAAACCTCATCACATATGAGGAATAAAGGGTCACAAGACTAAATGAGTTGGAGTTACTCGATGAATGATGCATGGATGCCCTAAATCATCTACAGGTCTATCAGAATCACCTGAAATGGAGCTACAACAAGTGGATTAACCAACACACCTTCCAAGCCGGTGACCTTGTGCTAAAAGAGAACCAAAATAATGTACCAAACCCGAATAGAAAAGGAAATTTTGAGCCCAACTGGCTGGGACCTTTCATCATCACTGCAAGCTATAAATCAGGGGCTCAATTGTTAACACCAGAGGATGAGCCTCTGTAGGAACCCACGAACAGTTTTCATCTCAAAAAAAATTATGCCAAAGAACTTGCATGGTATAGAACCAGAAAATACAAGAACAATAAGAAAAATTCTTGAAAAAATGCTTAGCTTGATGAAAACCTAGCAAGAATGCATCTTGGTGACAACAAAAAATATCAAAAAATACAAAAAATCCAAAAAAATCAGAAAAAGGATTGAAAGAAGTAAAGAAAAAAATCATCCTCTAGTGAAAACCACTTTGGTGGCGCTTTGGACAAGTACCTGGTGAAAACCTAGAAAATAGGTGCCAAGCATAAATAAAGTACCCTCTATCCACTAGGATTTGCATGACTCACTTACCCATTACATTCCATTCATCCATACCATAGCCTGAGCTGGTGCCCTTATCATATTCCACCATAGTACTACTTGGCATATTCCTGAGGTTATTTCGTCCTACCTTTATCAAAGTAGTCTATTGCCTAAATGTTGGGGGCATGTCTTGGAAACTAGAAATGGATTGGATTTGTGCATATCTTTTGTGCTCTTCCTGAAATTCATCAGAAAAAACAAAAAAAAACATTCAAAAAATTCATCAAAAATCCAAAAATAGGTCAAAATATCATAAAATCTTCAAAAAATTCATCATTGAGTCTTTTCAATCTTCCACCTTATCCGAACTACGTCGTCTTTGAACGTGAACATAGGCAAGGTTGATCTTTGATCATCCCATGAAACAGTTAGGATCAGTCCTTAGGCATCCATCGCATTGGCATTATGTTTGCCCATCTATTTTACAGTTAAGGTCACTCCTTAGGTGTCTGTCGCAATGTCAATCTATTTTACCATCTATCTCATTAGTCAAGTACGTCGTCATTCGGACTATGTGGTCTTTGTGTTTATAATGTTGGCAAGGCTAATCTATGGATCAACTCTTGAGACCCCTAGGATAGGGCTTTAAGTTTGTCTATTCGTCATAAAGCTTTAAAATACCAAAAACACTAAAATATGTGAAAATATGAAAAAAAATTTGTAAAACATCTCAAAATGCCGAAAACAACCTCAAAAAATATCTGAAAACCCAAAATGGTGCATCCATTTCATCTCGCTTTCACCCGTGATTGTCATCACTCATAATAAAATTAGTCATCGCCTTCACCCTTTGGTAATTCAGTCAGAAGCAATTCTAGCAGGTCAAAAAGTGAACACTCTAATAGTCAAGGTATCAAGTCTAGATTAGAGAGTCAGGAAGTTGGTCAACTCAGAATATCAATAGCTTATCACCCAAATCAGTCCCATCAAAACTCTGATCACAACATGTCCTAGGATGAAGCTTTCTTGCGATGGACATAAGCATTAGGTACCCCACAGTTGTTAGCCTTGGCTAGTGGTATGAAGAATATTAACTTGTTTGTTTACTTTATCTTGGTCTAGTTTAGACATATCTTATTTTTTTCTCATTCCAAGGGCCTCTCGATGATGCCTAAACAAAACAATTTTAGAGAGAAAGGAATGGGGCAATGATTATTATCTTTTTATATGTTGTGCTTGTTGTATATTCTTGTTAAATAACTTTGTCATGCATACTTTGCTTTGTTTTTAAGAAGGATTTTTTAGGTATCTTGTTGATCACATAAGAAGGTTTGCCTTCTTATGTTTTGTCTCGAGATGTCTGGAATATCTGAACTGCTTTTTGAATAAGGTTATGTTTGTCAAGTGTGAACAAGAGTACTCCTATTTGTTTGATGAGTCAAATTACATCACACTAGGCACCACGCCATCCTGGTTCTTAATACCTTGATACATCATACCTACGTGTGTTATCAAACATAAAGAAAGGTATGTTGTTTATCTCTCCCATCCTTGGATAAGAAATACATCATCAGTCATCATCATATCCAATAAAGTCTCAACGACTAGTAGACTTGTTGGACATCTACATCTTCTTAGATTTAAGGGTTGATCCCTCTCATTCTTCTATCCTCTTTCACGCTAACAATGCATCCATCCTACATCCATCCTGCATCCTGCATCATGCATAATCATTTCATATCATCATAGCACAACATCATCCACCTCACATCTCATTTTCATTATCATTTAAGTTGTTTAGCGTAATATAATTTTTTTATTCTAAGCATCTTCCAAACATCTCGTTTTCATCATCATTCTCATATAGATCATATAGTATAACCATCCATACATTGATTTTGAACCTCTTTGTCATTAGATCCACCTCAATCTTTTTGCTCGATCTCTCAAGGGGGCAATGTACTAATGTACTTCTTTTCGCTGGGGCATCTAAAAAAATTAGTGTTTTTTTTAATTTCAATGTCAGTGGCATCATTCTTTGAATCAACACAACAAGTACATTGCTTCAAAGAGGGGGAAAATGTAGACATGTAAAATATACGCATGCATCTAATCATACTTCATTTAGCATTATTTCATTTATTAATTAAATAAACCAATTTAATTAATTCACTTCTCTCAAATTAAATAAATCCAATTATTTAATTATCTCCTATAGTTCCTAATTTAATTTAATTAAATATATCTAATTAAATCACTCATATGCATTTTCCTCTCATTTGATTTAAAATAAATACAAAAATTGGAATTGAATGTCATATCACCTAAAATCCTGTTAGATTAATCAAATCCTGATTAGTTTAATCATAATCACCTAAATCCTCTAGATTCATCCACTTGCACAATAAATCATTTTAATTGATTTATTAGAACACCTATTTTCCCTCACAAGTAATATGCCCTCATTAACTCTCATGTTTAAATTTTTTGGCCAAACACAGTTCCCCCCAAAAACCTTCAACTATACTCATTTATTGCCATTTTCAAATTTGAAATGGACATGTTAGCCAACACTTGCACAATCATGGGCCAATCCCATTGTGACAAGTGGCTCTCTCCTATTGTATGGGATTTAGTCCCACATCTCTCAATCTTGTCTTCTCCTCTCTCAATCATTCCTATAAATTCAATGACTTCTATCTCATTTAACATCCACATTTGAAGGAATCTCCATTATAGGCAACTTGAGTTCAAGAGTATCTCATTGTCTATCATCATATTTGTTTTAGCAAGGATTGGGAAAGGGCTCTTTCACATATTCAAGGAGCACCTATCCAGCATGAAATAGGTATACTTTAGGTTCTACATGCTTTGTTTATCATTGTTATTTCATTGCATTTGAATCATGGAGTATTATTTCATAAGTTTGTTTATTTCTATCATGTTGGTTTTTTCATTTTATTAAAATTTGTAGATTTAAGCAACCACACAACCAAGAAAGTAAAATATCATTTGGCCATAGAAATGATTGTCGATATATATACAAACCTCTTATAAAAAAAAAATCCATAAGTTTTGTTGTAGACGGGACACTAGGTGGTAGGTTCTCTTTTTTTGTTGTCCAAAAATTTGGCTTCTACACCTTCAATGGAAGTTTCATCACCAATGAATTGATCATGTATCGTAAGAGGAATTTCTGCAACAAGGTTAGGGACCTTATCCTTGTTGATGGAAATATTAGCCCATTCCAAATCGGAAGACAGAAAAGGAGAGCCTCCATGTTTACATCTTGCACTTGTAATTCGTCTAGCTTCTTCCATTTCAAACCTCTCCCCATTCTAGGAAATCACAACATTGGATGAATACTTAAAATTATTGTGGATTGTGTGAAGAAAAACAAAAAAAAACATTCATTAAAAATAGATAAAATGTGCTTTCATTTCTCTCGCCCATGTGAAACCAATAGGACGTTACGACTTCAACCAAGGAAAATTAAAGATGATAGATTCAATCAAGCTACACATAAAATATAACACAAACATATGTTGGAAATCGGATATTCCAACAACCCAACACCCCAACACTATGTTTTCCGAATCACAATTATTTTTTGCAGTTTTCTTTCAATGATGCAAAATTCAAACACAACAATCGAATGTGTGGTTTGGAAGAAATCCATTTTGTTTTGTAACATTCCATGTTGCAAAACCATGGGTGTTAAGATGAAAGAAACAATACATGATACAACGCTTTACAATTAAATAGGGAGATTGAAATAACTGAAACCCAACACTATGTTTCCCATTCACAATTATTTTGCGTAGTTATTTTTTTCAATTGACTGAAATTTAAACACAACAACGGAATGTGTGATTTGAAAGATAGACATACTGTATTTTAACATTCCATATTGAAAAACCATGGGTTTTAAGAAGCAAGCAACCCACCATGAGACAACCCTCTATATTTAAACAAGGAGATTGAAATAACTGAAACCCAACACTGTGTTTCCCATTCACAATTATTTTTTATATTTTTTTTTCAATCAACTGAAATTTAAACACAACAATGGAATGTGTGATTTGGAAGACATTCATACTATTTTTAACATTCCATGTTGCAAAACCATGGGTGTTAAGAAGAAAGAAACCCATCATGAGAAAACATTTAAGAGAAAAGCAACCAACCATGAGAAAAGGAAAGATAAAGAACATACTAATTTCACAAGATGATTTCTTTTAGAACTCATAGATTCAACAAATAAAACATCAACACAATTTGACTTAGCAAATATTATATTGAAGAATGGTCAAAGAAGCACAAGACATTTGGGATCAAGAAAATATTAACAAACTCAAAGATTCAATGTTATTTCACTTTTTCTCAATACAAAATATGGGTTCAAAGGCTCCATGGTTGCGTAACAAAATTGTCTAAAAATAGAAAATTCCCTTCTCCCCCGTTTTCCTCTCTTTCTTTCCTCCCTTTTCTTTTCTCCAATAATTGTTCTCAATCCTCCTTAAAAACAACCAAGGTTGCAATAATTCATTAAGAAATGAACACTGTTTCCATTTCACCCTAGGATTTCGATCACTATTCATAATTACAAAATTTTCATGCATGTAAAGTAAAGATTCATTTTATGTCGTAAGAAACCATTTTTGTTGACAACTGCATAAAGAAACCAAGTTCACTAAACAATCGGAGGAGCCAAAGCCCACAAAATCTCCACAAGCATTTCATTAAGAAAATTATTAAATTTGGCTCGCTCTCCCTCTCTATCTAAGACAGAGATCACCCTCCAATATTCGGCATAGCTGGACTTTTCCTTCCATGCAAGAAAATGTAGCTCAGCAACAATGTCAATTTTTTCCTCCATGACCCACATTAATTTAGGCTGAATGATTGGTATTGGCTTGATTTCCCATTCCGCAACTTCACCAAGAAGCACAATGTCGAAGAAAACCTGGGATCAAAATTATGCCACCTTTGCAAGAGCGTGGGCGTTAAGTACTAAGCAACCGACCATCAGAAAACCCTTTAAATTTCAAGCGGATGATTAAAATAACTGAAACTAAGCACTGTGTTTCCCATTCATAATTATTTTGTAAAAACAAAAAATTCGAAGGTGCAAAATTTAAGCACAACAATGAAATGTGTGATTTGGAGGACATTCATATTGTTTTGTAACATTCCATGTTAAAAAATTGTGAGTGTTAAGAAGCAATAATTTCCAACAATAAGAAAACCCTTTACATTTAAACAAGGAGATTGAAATAACTGAAACTCAGCAGTATGTTTCCCATTCATAATTATTTTGTACAGTTTTCTTATCAATCGACTGAAATTTAAACACAACAATGGAATGTGTGATTTGGAAGATATTCATACTGTATTGTAACATTCCATATTGAAAAACCATGGGTTTTAAAAAGCAAGCAACCCACCATGAGACAAACCTCTACATTTAAACAAGGAGACTCAAATAACTAAGACCCAACACTATGTTTTCCATTCACAATTATTTTGTGTAGTTTTTTTACTAAAACCTAGCACTGTGTTTCCCATTCATAATTATTTGGAGACTTGCAAAATAGAATAATAATTGAACTAATATAGTGGAGGCTAAATAATTCAATGGGTTACTTGTTATTGACTTTCCAAATTCTGATAACTTATATAATGTCTTACTTATATGAATTAAAGTAAAAAATTATAGATAACTCATAAGAAAGAGACCACTTTTAAATGTAGGAAATGGGTTGAAGGCTAGATTTCGGTATGATTCTTGGTTGGGAAACACTCTCCGTAATTTTTAAATCACTTGTTTAGCTATCAAGAATGGTCTTTCTTCTTTATTTTCATACTATGTGGGTAATTACTAGGAATATGGTACTTAATGTAGAAAGTTGATTAATTTATTTTCTCCTCTCAATCATCTCAATCAAGAGGTTATTAGCTACCTTATAGAGAAGCTAAAGAGTTCTATATAGTTTAGTTTAATAGGAAAAAATAGACCATTTGGCTGGGTTCTTCCATATGGAAGTGTACTATTTCATCTACTTATCTCCTATAACGTGATATACATGTTGAGGTGTTTGAAAAGAAGAATATTTTGAACAAGAATATATTATATAAATTCAATGACATCTAGTAGGTTGCTTGTTAGAGTAAATTATTGATTATTGATAATCTTAAAAATAGAGCCATTACAATCCCAAATAGGTGTGATCTTTGTGAGAATAATGTTGAATCTATTTTTCACAGTTTTCTAGAATATTTATTCACCTACTCTATCTAAATATCAAGTTCTCACCTTTAATGATGAATGGAGATTCTGTCGGTATTTTAAACTACCTCAATTACCTTTCTCCCCATCTTGGAATATCTTAAAAATTATTAAAATCTATAAGAAAATTCACTCCATAAAGGAGGAAACAATTGATCATCTCTACCATGGAGATAGTGGAAATACTATTTTTTTGACAATATGAGTTGTTTTATGGAAAACAGTGCATTGGTATGATGGCAAAAAATCCCTACTAGAATTACTTGTGGAATAATTATGAGAAGTGAGGTTGATTGAAATTATGTGATCTTGGGAAAATTATTGAAGGACTTAAAAATTAATTGAAGTTTATCAAAATATTTATTTGGGTTACTCCTTTAGATTTATCACAATTTACTTCTTGGAGGTCAATGATATCACCATTTTTCTCTTTATTTTTAAAGGATACTACCTATCAATAAATCTCCTTACTGATCCCTCTCTGGGAATAAAATTCTTTCATTTGTTCCAATGAGACTTAATAATTTCATCATTTTTTACTTGTTTATGGACTAGTACATTTGGAATATTATCATGGGAGATGAGAGACTATGAATAGAGGCTTATTATTGTGAATAATACAATAAAAAAATTATTATTTGGCAATCCTTGTGAAGGGTGAGCTAAATCCATTTATATAATACATAGATAGTTATGATCCATTAGTTCATAGAGATTTCATTGTACAATGGAAGAGTAAGAAGGTTATTGTGAGGGATCTGAAATTTTAAGACTCTAAAGAGTTCAACATTGTAGTTGCTAGCATGTCTAAGAAAAGAGCCAAGACCCATCTAGCAAGCGAATTTCAAAGAAAAGAAAACATTAACACTTTCATAAAAGGCTTTGAGAAGATCATTAAATGATAATTAAGATATCTCAAGGAGGATCTTCCTTAAAATGAATTCAACTTCTTTCTCATTAAATATTTTACCCTAAATGAGAAGTATAAATTATATATCTTTTGTTAAATAACTTTCCCTTTGTAAACAATATAAGGCATAATTACATAGTATGCTTTGCTTTGTACCTTTCATTATATATAGAGAAATAAGTCATGAATGAGATTCTAGGTAAGAAAAAATGGTCCACTACACCAAGTTTTTATAATTTAACTTTATAATTGTGATAAATCCAATTCCTTATTTCTCAAATCCAACCATAGGGTGGTTGTTAATGAAACATTTCTCTTATTTTATAAGAATAAAGTATCTTTTATGTGGGAAAAGATTCTCTAACCCCGAAAAAAATATGATCACTAAAATTTCTCCCTATATTTTCCATATTTTTAGATCTTACAAGAGGTCTAGTCTTGGTGAGGAAACTACAAATGATCCCACTAAATCTTCACTATTCCTAGTGTTATCTTCTTTAAACTTATTAGACCTATACATAGAGCTAGTATTAGTAGAATTCCCACCTCCTCTAATCTTAGTGTTGTAGTGATCCATCTAATCTTTCCCCTATTGATATCATTTCCCCTCCCTCTAATACAAAAGGAAAATACCTAGATATCATTTATTCTTCAATTGAGTTTATTGATAACCCTAGATTTAAGAATATATAAACAACTACTAAAAGGAATAATAATTATATCAAGGAGACTATGGCCTAAAATGAAATGATTCAATGATGGTTTTAATCTTCAACATAGATTCCTAAAGTGGTTCAAGAATGAAGTTGAGAATGAAATTAAGGATGGAGAAAATTAATAAATAGGTGTTCATATGGATGTTATGAAAATTCAGATTAAAGTGAGATTGTTTGATAAGGATTGTACAAATACATTGCTTGGATTAAGATTTTATTTATATTGTAATCATATTTCTATCTCATGCATCTCGAGCAGTCTTAGAATGTGAATTTGGATTCCTATAGTGTATAATTATAGAGGTATCTTTTATTTATATTCTAATGGTAAACTTGACATTATTTTTCATATTACATTTGACTTTAGACTCATTTAAAGTATTTTCCCTTTCTTAAGTACTAGAAGAAGAAGTTGATAATATTCTCATAAAAATGGGTCCCATATGTGTTAATGGCTCCAAAATAGAGAACTATATTTAGGGATTTAATCCATAAGATAGTTATGGGTCGAACATGTCTTTGTGGTTTTATTTTGTATTTAGGGGCTCATTGATTGAGCCCATATGACATCCATGTGAATTCATTGATGTCCAAGGTGGGTATTTCATTTTTGCATGTACTAAGGCCTTGGTCTATGGGCATGTGCAAGGTCATCATGGAAAAAATAGGCCCTTAAATGGCAATAAAATTCAGAAAAATTAGAGTTAGGCAACTTGACGTAAACATTTGAATAAGTTATCTATATTATTTCAAAAATATGTAAGAATATAATTTGTAGAAAATTGAATCTAGTTTCTAAACTACTAGGTTTATTTTTATTTAAAAAAAATCTATTTGGTGAAAATTTGAAATTTCAATGCAGTAGTAATTAAATTTCAAGGAAAAAATAAGAAGTAGGTGTCTGCCTCACCACTCTAACCACAATAGAATGATAATATTTTTTTACAAGATTTTAGATATAAGTAGAAGACTCATGTCCCGATGTGATGCATATTTTTTTGTAATTTTTTTCCAAGTAAATAATTAATTGTGAATTTTTTATTACAGCTTTTTAAAAATTTAAAACTCATAATTCTAACCACCATAACTTGGTCAAAACTTCATTAAATTCAATTTTATTTTTTTAATCCTATAGTATGTGAAGCATAGAATGTGACGCAGGGTTCAAATTAAAAAAATGTGATACCCTTTGAAAGCTATAGATGTTTTTCAATCAGCCTATCAATAAGGACTTTAGTTGTAATTCAAATAGAAAATCAATAATAATTATTTATTAAATTCAAAGTAAAGCATAATTTATATTGGTGGAAAGCTGAGAATCTCCTTTAAAAACCCTTTTCGTTTCATTAACTTTGGGTAAAATAAAAGTCATCAGCCACATGGGCCATCATATCACTTACATATCACCACTTTTTGGCCCATCATGATCCTGCACACACCCCTATTATTTCGGTGAATTTTTTTTTGTCTTTTGTATATTTTCTTAAGTATTAGTAGTATAAGATAGTAGTTTAATATAATATTTTGTAGTTTTTTTTTTCAATGTTGTGAAATTTAAACACAACAATGGAATATGTGATTTTGAAGACATTCAAGCAACTGAAATACTCCACATTGTGGTCCAGAAATTTCAAATTAAAAGAAATTGTAATTTAACCCTCTACATTTAAACAAGGGGATTCAAATAAATGAAACTCAACATTGTGTTTCCCATTATGAATTATTTTCTACAGTTTTTTAATTGAAACCCAACACTGCATTTCCCATTCAAAATTTTTTTTTTTTTTTTTCCAATGGTGCAAAATTTAAACACAACAATGGAATGTGTGATTTTGAAGACATTCAAGCAACTGAAATACTCGACATTGTGTTTCCCAAATTTCAAATTAAAAGAACTTGTAAACCATCTACATTTAAACAAGGAGATTCAAATAAATGAAACCCAACATTGTGTTTTCCATTTAGAATTATTTTATATAGTTTTTTAATTGAAACCCAGCACAGCGTTTCCCATTCAAAATTATGTTTTGTTGTTTTTTTTTTCAATGGTGTGAAATTTAAACACAACAATGGAATGTATGATTTTGAAGACATTCAAGCAACTGAAATACTCCACATTGGGTTCCCCAAATTTAAAATTAAAGGAGATTCAAATAAATAAAACCCAACACTATGTTTTCCATTTAGAATTATTTTCTAAAACTTTTTAATTAACACCCAACACTGTGTTTCCCATTCAGATTTTTTTCTTGTTTTTTTCCAATGATGTGAAATTTAAACACCACAATGGAATGTGTGATTTTGAAGATGTAGACACTAATTATCACAAAATTCAAACAATGAACTGCATTACTGTGTTAGTCTCTTTAAAGGAAGTAAAAAATGAGTATCTCTATGAAATATTGAACCATACTAAATAATGCAAACAAAACACTAAAAATACAAAAGAGACTCATTGCAAGCATGTAAACTATGTTCAAACCTATCCCAGAATGGGAGTGGTTCCTCTTGAAATGTGGAAAGAAATCCCTTTCCCACCCCCTAATAAGCAAGGTAGCCAAAATCAAAGATAAAGATAAAATGTTGTGGTGAAGAGCAAAATTAGTTCTCACATGTAGACAGTAACTTTGCATGAAAATGTGTTGTTCTCAAATTGTGTTGTAGTTTTTTTTTGAAAAGCCTTACTTTTATAGATTCAAGGTTAGGCCATTGAGAGATTTTGATGAATGTGGGATCATCCCTAAGCCAATGACAAGATGCCACTTGTCAAGATTTGAGAGGATGAGGAATGTGCAAGTTTTGGCCAATGTCCCAATTTCAAATTTGAAAATGGCATTGAATGCATATGGTTGAGGGATTTAAGGGGAATTTTGTTTGAACAAAATATTCAAACAAGGGGAGTTAATGAGGGCATATTCCTTGGGAATATGCCTTATGAGGAAAACAGGGGTTTTAATAAATCAATTTAAATGATTTATTGTGCAAGTGGATGAATCTAGAGGATTTAGGTGTTTAGGATTAAATTAATCAGATTGGATTAATCTAACATGAGGTTAGGGGATATGACATTTGATTTGAATTTTTGTATTTTTTTTAAATCAAATGAGAGGAAAATGAATATAATTAAATATGTATGAATTAACCTTAAGAAGTTTATTAATTAATTTGATTTAATTAATTAGAAGAAAACCTTAGTGAATTAAAAAAAAATTGGTTTATTTAGTTAATAGACATAATAATGTTCAATAAAGCATGATTAGATGTATGAGTTTATTTTGCATGTCTACATTTTTCCCCTCTTTGAAGAAATGTACTCTTTGCATTGATTCAAAGGATGATTCTGCTAACATTGAAATTAAAAAAAAATATGATTTTTTGATATGCCCCAACGAAAAGAAGTATGTTAGTACATTGCCCCCTCGAGAGATTGAGCGAAAATATTGAAGTCGATCTCGTGGAAAAGAGGTTCAAAATGGATGTATGGATGGTCAGACCATATGATCTATATGATAATGATGATGCAAATGAGATGTTTGAAAGATGCTTAGAATAACGAATTTATATTATCCTAAGCAATGTAAATGATTATGAAAATGAGATGTTTGAAAGATGCTTAGAATAACAAATTTGTATTATCCTAAACAACATAAATGATTACGAAAATGAGATGACGTGATTATGTAGGATGAGATGGATGATGTCATCCTATGATGATATGCAAGATGAAAGTGTAGATGCAAGATGGAGGCATTGGTAGCGTGAAAGAGGATAGAAGAATGAGAGGGATCAACCCTTAAATCCAAGAACATGCAGAAGTACAACAAGTCCACTAGTTATTGAGACATTATTGGATATCATAATGAATGATGATGATGTATTGCTTACCCAAGGATGGGAGAGATAAAGAGAAAACCCTTATTTATGTTTGATAAGGCACATAGGTGTGATGCATCAAGGTATTAAGAACCAAGATGGAGTTGTGCCTAGTGTGATGGACTTTGACTTGACAATCAGATATGAGTACTCTTGTTCACACTTGACAAATGAAACCTTATTTAGAATGCAGTTCAGATATTCTAAACATCTCGGGCCAAAACATAAAAAGGCAAGCCTTCTTATATGGTCAACAAGACATCTACAACATCCTTACTAAAAACAAAACAAAGTACGCATGATGAGGTTATTTTACAAGAATATCCAACAAGCACATTAGATAAAAAGATAATGATCATTGCTCCATTCCTTTCTCTCTAAACCTGCTTTGTTTAGGCATCATCGAGAGGTCCTTGGAATGAGCACAAAGAAAGATAAGTCTAAACAAGACCAAGATAAAGTAAATAAACAAGCTAATTTTCTTTGTATTGCTAGCCATGGCTAAACTAAGGTGATACTTGATGCTGATGTCCATCATCGGAAGGTCAGATTCCTAGGTCATGTTGTGATCAGAGTTTTGATGAGATTGGATTGGATGGTAAGTTGTTGATACTCCAAGTTGATCAACTTGTTGACTTATGGATCTAGACTTGAGACTTTGATGATTAGGTGTTCACTTTTGAACCTGCGAAACTTGCTTCTGATTGCTTCACCAAAGGATGAAAGTGACAATTGATTTATTATGAGCATTGACTATTGTGGGTGAAAGCGAGATGAGACGAGTGCACCATTTTGGGTTTTTCAGATATTTGGATGTTTTTCATATTTTTCGAAATGTTTTGAGGCTGTTTTGATTTTTGAGCTTTCGATTTTTTTTGGATTTTGTGTCTCAGGGGCCAGTCAAGGATTGCCTTGCCTACATTTTAGCTCAATGACAACATAGTTCAAACGATAATTGACTTGACTGGTGATGAGATAGATGAGCAAACAGATTTCCATTGCGACGTATGCCTAAATAGATGGGCAAACAGAATGCCATTGCAATGGATGCCTAAAATCCTAAAATGTAAACTAGATGGGCAAACGGATTGCCATTGTGAGGGATGCCTAAAATAATAAAATGTAAACTAGATGGACAAATAGATTGCCATTGCGAGGGATGCCTAAAATCCTAAAATGTAAACTAGATGGGCAAACGGATTGCCATTGCAATGGATGCCTAGGGACTGACCTAAAATATGAAACAGATGGGAAAACGGATTACCAATGCGATGAACACCTAAGGACTGACCTAAGATTTCTCACGGGATGATCCATAGATTAGCCTTTCCTACATTCAAGTTCAGAGATGATGTAGTTTGACTGATGACTCTATTTTTTGAAATTTTGGATTTTGACATGTTTTCGATTTTGAATTACTTTTGATTTTTTAAAATTTACGATTTTATGATTTTATTTTTTTTTCGCATGATTTTGATGATTTAGATATGGATATGCGATATCAGTGCTTTGTTTTGGGATTTTGTTGAAAACCAAGCTTAATGTTGATCGATCAGATTGATTGATTAGTAGTTTGACTAAGTGTTTTAAGTCAAACAAAAGTGATAATGTACATGTAAATTCAAGGAAGTTGTGTTATGCTATAATAAACTTGTAGAAAAGAGGATGGTTTGACTAAGTGTGTTAAGTCAAACAAATTGATGATGGATTGGATAATTTGACTAAGTGTGTCAAGTCAATTAAGATGATAATGCACTTGTAAACTCTAGGAATTTGTGTTATCCTAGAGTAAAATCGTACACAAGAGGGTGGTTTCACTAAGTGTGTTAGGTCAAAAAAGGTGATAATTGATTGGATTTGATTGATCAAGATTGATGAAGCTTGATTTGGAAAAAAATTGTTTCATTGAAGTACACATTAGAAGCAACTAATATTGATTGTCTTGGATTGATGTTTGACGAAAGATAAAGCTTGATAAGGAACATCTTTTTGTCAAAATATTCCATGGGCTAGTGATTTGGATTTTGGCTTACAAATTCTTGACCAATTTGATTTCATGTTTGCGAATTTTCAGATCACCGCATAAGTTGGATGATATATATCAAGATTTATTCCCGAAGAAAGATGTAAATATTCGCTCCCAGTGTCTAGCAATGTATGGAATGTCATGGGTGGATTCTTGGATAGACAGATGAATGAATGAATATGGATTGAATCTTGTGATAAGATAAGGTGTTTGTACAAAGGATTCTCATTTGGATAATGCTTTAAGGCTCATATGAGATCAAAGAAAATCACCCATGTCAAGATGTTTAGCATAAAAAAGTGTAAAGTGTGCACCAAAACTTTATCAAGATCTAGATAAGGTAGATAGATGGTAATGGGTTGGATAAATGGTTCATGGATGAATGGATGATATGGCTGAAATGTTGGCTTTATTATGGAATGTGATAAGATGCTTTATCTTGAACAAGTGCACACAGATGGTTGATTCAACACATGATGCCTGTTTGCCAGGTTTTCATCATGGTACCTGCCCAAAATGCCATTGAAATGGTTTTCGCTAGAGGATGATTTTTATCTTTACTGTTTTCAATCCTTTTTCTAATTTTTTTGGATTTTTTTATTTTTTTTATTTTTTTTATTTTTTTGTCATCACCAAGATGCCTATTTCCTAGGTTTTCATCAAGGTGCCATTTTTTCAAGACTTCTTTTTTCTATATTTTTTGTATTTTCTGAGAGATTTTAAGCTCATGTTGAACAACCTAGTGGTGCTGATGTTGATGCTTCTATCATAATGTGCCATTGATATCCTTCTCGAAGAATTTTCTTTTCCAAGATACGTGCACTTGAATGCAAATTTTGAGATTCCTAATTTGCTTTGTTGATACTAGAGTTAACTTTGTCTTTGTGCTTACATCATGATAGAGTGCCTTCTGAATCCTTTTGATGAAGGGTTGTTGCCAACACATGGTCAATGTGAGAACTAGATATCGTGTGTGGAGGCGTGCATGAAGTATATTTAGGTATAAAAGATGGATTGGTCGACAGTTTGGAAACTTTGTCTTTCCAAACTTAGGAAGATGAGGAATAATGGGTGGATACAAAATTGTGCTTCAAATTCGAACCAACATCTTGATATGCTTTGTACGTCGCTTGAGAAGCCTTCTTTTCCCTTTATGAACATCTTTGATAGATACTTGCCCCTTTTTATTTTGCCCCATAGTTTCTTTGACTGATGGACTTTGATAGGGATAGTCATTCTTTGTATTCTTTGGTATCCACTTATATTTTATTTGTCCTTTGTGCTTCACTACTTTTTCTTTGATGACATTCTTTGTGCTTTGATTCAAATATTTATTTTATTATTGGTCACAATTTGTGGATGGGGTGATGGGTGGATGGAGATCCATGACGTGGTGGGTTGTAGTATTGGCATTGGTTGCATCATAAGGATTCTTCATGCTCCCTATGTTGACACTTTTCTCGAGATGAAGTTGTCCCCAATTTTTTAAAAGAATTATTGATATGTTGAGATCCCTTGATTATTGAATAACCAAGGCCTTGATTCTTAGGATAACCAATAATCTGCATTGGTTCTAGGATACCTTGTTCATACAAACCTAATCCTTTGCCTTGATAATTCATCTACTGAACAAACTTATTTGCAATAGGATATAATTTACCTTGGAAATAAGATGCTAATCCTTCTCTGCTCTGTGGTAGATCTTCAAAAGTGACAACTTCTTTATTGATGAGGTAGCTTTCCCTAAAAAAGGTAGGTGATCCAAGTTTATAACTGATAGGATCCTCCGCATGTGGGATGGCATCCTGATTGATATATTTAGCTTGATCTTGTGAGATATTAGATTGTAATGCTTCTTCAAGAGGTGTTGATGTTTCATTGTCACCATAGAACTCTTCCTCTTGATCCATGACTTATGTAGGACCCTTCTTCATGATCTGTTTCTTCTATGTCTACACAGGATATTTTTGATTTACAACTTTTGTAGAAGCCTTCTTCATGATCTTTTTCTGCTAGGTGTCCACAAGATGCTTCTGATTCACAACTTCTATAGAAACCTTCTTCATGATCCATTTCTGACATGTCTCCACAAGATGTTTATTATTTACAACTTATGTAGAAGCCTTCGTCATGATCTCTTTTTTATATGTCTCTAGAATTTTCTATATCTTGGTCATGTGTACAAGTATTAAGAGTAGGGGACTCTTGTTCTTTAGTAATGATATGAAGAGTATGAGACTCCTATTTTGAATGAATATCATCTACGTGTCCATCCAAATAAATCGTCTTGTGGGTAGACGGAGGGGTGTGTGCTATAGGGATATGATCATCATTTGTGACATCTTGTATAGATAAAAGAGTGCCCATTAGATCATTGTAGTATCTTGGAGATACAAATTCTTGATCTTGAATGATTTTGGAATTACTTTCGACATGCTTTGGATCAATTTCTTGACATGGGTAAGTTTCACAGGGTGGATTGTCTACAAAGGATTCTTGGATATTGTTATTGGGCATGGGCAGTGGCTTGATATCCTCTTGATCTTTGAGTGGATTTGGATCATGTGTAGATTCAAAGATTCTTTCACTATTCACAACTGTGAGGTCAAAGGATGTCAATATGTCTTGGGCATGACCATTGCTAGACCTTGATGGAAGATTTTGATCATGCTTTGGAATATGTTCTTGACATATGCCCTCTAATTCATTAGGTAATGTAGAGACGTTTTCAATATGATCACTGGTCGAAGGATCTTGATTTGTGTCAATATGATCAAATAACATCAATACTCCTTGAAATAGATCTTTGTAGGAGGGGTCTTGATCATCACTAAAAAATGGCTCTTGATGTACACTGATCTGATCATCAAATGAGGTGGAAACATCTTCAAGGTGTTCATTGATGGATAGATCTTGATTATTGTTTCCAACAATTATGGTTGGAGTCTGTTGCACAGCTTGTTGAGTTAGTAATGCTTGTGTTTGTTGCTGAGCCAAAAATTCTTTTTCTTGGTCATCTTGTTGTTGTTCCAAAAAATCTTATTTTTGGTTTTGTTGTTGATGTTGCGCCAACAAGGCTTAATGTTGGTCTATTTGATGTTGCACCAATGAGGCTTGTTGTTGGTTGAGCTTTTGTTGTACCAACAAGGCTTGTTGTTGGTTGAGCTATTGTTGTGCCAATCAAGCTTGTTGTTGGTTGAGTTGTTGCTGATCCAACAAATTCTATTGTTGGTCGAGTTTTTGTTGAGCCAACGAAGCCTGTTGTTGGGCGAGCTATTGTAAAGCTAACCAAGTTTGTTTTTGGATGAGTTGTTGTTGAGCCAATGAAGTTTGTTGTTGGGCAAGCTGTTGTGCCTAAAAATCTTCCAGGGCTTTTTGGTATGCTTTTCGATGGATTTCTTACAGTTACACTTGGTATTATGCTTGCCCCTATCGAGCTTGGTGTTGGGCTTGAGATTAAGCTTGAGCTTGTCGAGCTACTTGAGCCACTTGCGCAAATTGTGTAGCATGTTAGGCTTGGAGTGCCTTTTGGTGGGTAGCTTGTAACATGATAGAGAATTAATTTGCCATATTGAGTTTTGGTGGTGGTGGTGGTGGTGGATTTGTAATGGTGTTGATTGTTGGGGTGAGCAAAATGGTCTCACTGATCGCCAAGGTTTGAGTGGTGAATAGTGCGATTGGGATTCTTGGTCCTTGAGACACTTGAGGAATGGTAAATGTGTTAACTGTTGGGATTGCTTGGATGGTTGCCATTTTCTTTTGCGATATTGTTGAAAAAATGAGAGGATTTGATATGATGCTTTGATTTGTGAAGGGGGTCTTTCCCAGATTCTGTTGGTTGATGGCTAGTAAAGGGGGAAAGCTCATGCCTTGAATGTTGGATGATAGATTTGTAAGTTTTGGCTTTGATTTAAATCTACCATAGGAAAATATGTTCCAAAATTTAGATTGGGAAAACTCACATTTGTTGTACCATTGAGGTTTGTAGGAGATAATGATCCCATGTATGGATTGTACAAATACAAGTTTTGAAAATAAATTGGAATTGTAGGGCTTGGATAGTTTGGTTGACTTGGATTACTCATTATGTATGAATCAAGTTGATTTTCCATATTTTTCTTATGTTTTGACCTTGTTGCAAGAGTGAACCTCTAAGGTGTTTGGGACTAATGATGAGATGAAGGATGAAAGGGGTGAATGGTATGGGTGTTTAAACTTTTAGGAACTTTGGATCAATGCTAGACTTTTAGAACTTGATTTTATTTTATTTTGATTAATGATAGTTGACTAAGTGTGGTAAGTCAAAGAAAGTGATAACGCACTTGTAAACTCTAGAGGTTGTGTTATCCTAGAGAAAACATGTACACAAGATGATAATTTAGCTAGGTGTGTTAAGCCAAACAAGCTGAGTTTTGATGATGAAATTGTAAACCCTAGGAAGTTGTGTTATCCTAGAGCTAAATTCACTCAAGAGTTTTGATAATTTGACTAAGTGTGTTAAGTCAAACAAGATGATGTTTATTTTTCCTAAAATTCTAGCATAAGTGATGTTTCCCAAGGTTCCAAAAGTTGGTTAGTGAGGTAGGATTTGATTGATATTTGAGATGGGTGAAGTGTTTGACTTGATCCTAGATGAACCTAAGAGGACCTATTTACAAGATCGAGGTTTTGAAGAACATTCTTTTCCCTAGGAGTAATTCAAACCAAAATTTCAATGTTCGCATGGAAAACCATAAGACAGAATATTGCAAGCACATGTGTGGTTCAATTGTCTTTTATCTTGCTTAGTTTTGGGTCTTTTTACCACGAGCACTTTCTTGATTATGTTTTTCAAAGTGAATTTCCAATGTCCTAATTTCCTTTCATCCCACAAAGTGTATTATGTGGAAATCAATGAAATCAAGGCAAAGTTTACCTAATGTTGACTTAGGGAGAAATAAGTGACGATTTAACCTAAGTACTTAGAAACCTCTAAGGATAGAATACCTAGGGTAAGCAAGAGCACTTAGATTTATCAAGGGTATTTGTTTCCTCGAAGGGTTTTAAATTTTGGACTTTTTGTAAAAAAAAAATTTCAATTATTTTAGAACTAAGCAAGGTGTTTTGATTTCAATAACATGCACAACCCTAGGCTGAAAAGATAATAATTGTTGGGTTCCCACTTGGACGAATCCAGTTGCGCATATTCTATGTGGATGACTAGATATTTGACCACACTAGCTCCCCTCCATGACACACACTTCTCGCGTCAACCAAGCATTAGTACCCATGAATCTCCTATGACATAATATTCATCTCTACAAACAAATCATATTTATAATGTGGGGTAGCTTCAAAGGACATGACTTTTTGCACCAATAAAATAGACAAGGATTTGGCCTTCTAAACAAGGGGTTTTGGTTTAGACTTTTCATTCATGGAGGCTGACCTAAGTGGCGAGAGACCATTGTTTCCCTTTTCGTCGGAGCCAACCACATGATACTGATTTTTTTTCTAGTACCCACTTTTATATCCTGACTAGAAATACACTTCACTTTAGTGTGTTACCAGTTGGGTCGTTCCCTTGGGTGAGTAATTTTTCCCGCAAGATAGACCCTCTAAGATAAACAAAAGTGAGTAACCATATTCATAGTTTGATCAACCTTCATTTATAAATAAAGGGAGAACAAATGCAATAAGTTTACTCACACTTGCAAGATGTTTTGTTCAATTTTAGATCCAAAATCAAAGTGTGAAGGAAATCTTCTTGACAAATTAATATCACAAAAAAAAAAAAAATCTCAAGATCATTGTCAGGCGCAAGAGAAGTGCATACACCTTTTACATGATATCAATTTGAAAAAAATATTGCAAAAAATGACAAACACTTGTTCATTTTAGACCACAAAGCAATGATTTTGATTCGTTTTAAAGCACCTAGATCAAATGTGAAATTGTTTATTCAATTTTAGACCAAAATCCAGTTTCTAGTGTGTTTCTAAGGTTCAATGTTAACCAAGTTGAAAAGACTAAGTCAAATGGTTAATTTTAAATCCAAAAATAAAATTGAGTTGGTCTTACACAAAAAACAAAAGAAGAGACTGGAAGCCCTAAGCATTTTAAAATCATGTGTCAATTTTAAGTTTTTAATGCCCAATTTTCTTCAACTCCAATTTGCTTGTTTTCACTTGATTTCAATGCTCGACTTCGACATCAACCTACAAACATTAAAAAGCTTTCAAAACTAATATTTATTTCAGTGAATCGAAAAAACAATGCATTATCAATAAGTGTTACCTCAGCCATGTGAAGTAGCTAAAAAACAATTGTTATAACACTGAAAAAAAACATATTTTAAGATGCAATTTTAACTCGTTTCAAAGAAGAGATTGATTAGATTGAAGAGTCAAATTTTTCTTGCAAAGAAAAGATCAATCATGAGTCAATCCCACCGAAAGCTTAGGGGCCAAAGAAAATTATATTCAAAACTTTTGATAGCTATTATCCATGAAGGTTTAGAACCTGTCAAGATTTGGAGAATAGGTGAAATGATGAAAATAACAAGCAACATTTTTCACCTCCACAACATCTCTAACAATCCAAGGAAAGCCAAAGAAAAAATATCATAGCACAATTCACAAGACGCAAAGATCTGTATAGAAACAACAAACTAATGGACGTGACTTGTGACTACACCAATTCTTAGCTTAAAATGACTCCATGTTTTTAAATAGACCATTAAAAGATCAAAGCAACGACTGAAATCTACAATTCCATGGCATTTCATCATTCCAATTAAATCCTAACTGTTTGAATTGAGCTCAGATTTGACAAAGGATTTTTATTAAACCCTCCCGCTGCCTGCATTCATAAACCCGATGGTTGCTTGTTTTACTGAACAAAATATTGTACAATCACCTGCAAGAAATAAAGATTTCAGAATATACTTGATTGTACCCAGCTGATTGTGACTCTCCAGATGTAATCTAGACTACCAAAAGTATTTCTGGAATAACTCTCTGTAATGATTGGTAACAATGAAGACAAAAAATGTGAATGCATATCTCAGTAAGAACTTAAGCTAAGACATTAAGGCAAGCATGGTGTCGTGAATCTTGTGAATGAACTGGAAATGGTGACTGTGTGTTTGCTACTTAACATCACACCTCAAAAGGAAGTCATCCTACGGAAGGCTACAATTTTAGCGAGTATGTTTAAAAAAGACTTTAGAGACATTTCCTGAATATATAATTAATAGCGAAGGATATTAGAGATCATCAATACAATGGTATTATTAAGATTTTGATGATGATAAAAATGAAAACTAAACTTTCAAGTCTAACTTGGGTGAGGTAAATATGAACAAAATTACAAGATTTTGCAATTTTTTGAAGATTTGGTTTTTCACGCCAGTGAATGTTTATTATGACAGAGATCCTAATAGTGATCACCATATGTAGCTTGCAAATAATGAGCTTTTGATAGAAATATATGCATTATTTAAGACACTCTGTCTTCTTTTTATTTATTTTCAGCCTTTCTCCCTTATAAAATGTCATTTACTATTGTTCGTACCTATAACTACTGGAAAAAATTTCACCACCACGTCAAATCATCCTCCTCTACCTAATAGCACTATCTTTAGAGGGCAAGTAATCAAAATAAAAAAAGAGGAGTTGCGTAGGGTCAGAAAAGTTTACGCTGTTGTAACTTGACAGGCTTGAAATGTGGGACTGTTAAGTCAAAAAAAAAGATCGCGCAACAATATATCAGGAATGTACTAACTATGTAATCAATGTTCCTCCAGAAATTTTTTGCGCATCATGTGAATCAGATCCTCTAGAGGCTTCAATTCCATGCTTGCAACTAGCAGGCAAAAAGTCAAATTCAGTAGCTTTTGCAAGTAGATAGGAAGGCGCGTGAGCCATGAATTCAACTAAAAATATTTAGAACTTTTCAAGCATAAAAATAATTGGCAGGCGTAAATTTGGCTAATGAATGTATCTTTAAAAGCTTCCAAATTAATTCCATAGCGTCATAAATGATGCAACAAATTAAATTGAAACAACAACATATCTCGGTCACTGTTAAATTCACATTACCAGCTCATTACCTTCCCCGTGAATCACCGTTTGAATTACTCTGAGACTTGGGTATGTAACTATTATTTCAGGCGGTACCAATCTGAATGTCAGAAGTGAATCTCTATGACTACTCAGCTATTAGGGTGAAGCCCATTTATTTTTATTTGGTATCACATTATTGCAATAGCTACCGCATTTACTGTATCGTATTTACTACTTGGTATAACACTAACAATTTAACTAATAGAGGTGGAAATGGAAAAAACAACATGGATTTAACTGATACGCTCCATTCGGGAACATCTCGTTGAAAACATGTACTGGACAAGAATTATAAAAATGCTTATAATTATGTGCACAAACATACCAAATATTTCTAGAAAGAAAACCATGGCAGGCCTAAAGCAAGTGGAGGTGATCATCGAACCATGATCGAACAATAACCGTTGGAAGAAATTAAATATCTTTGCAAGGTTGGTTCGATTTGAAAGCAATTAAATATTATTGTAACCCATTCTTAATATTATTCCAATGTGGGCTTTTATCATTCAGATCCATATTGATGTTTACCTATCTGCTATCAAACGTCTCTCTCTCAGTCACTTGAAAATTTTAAAAGCTCATTCTCTGGATAACCACTTACATGAGAGTCTTATAATCTAATAAAAATTTCAACGTATTGACAAAAGAAGGTTGCATCAACAAAATGACACTAGATTTCCTGAAACAACCTACCTTGACTTGTAATACACAACAACATGGTACATGCTAAAACTATATTTGATTTTGTTGCAATGACACCCAGATGCATACAGGAAAACTAGATGATTGCATATTATTCATTGGTCGCATGACTCGCTTAACTCCAACCCGTAGTTCTCTACTTTCCCCCATTAAGAAGATAAAAGTGTTGGGAGAAGCCTTTAAGGACTACATGATGTGCCTCACTTTAAAGTGAGAGAACATAGATATTCACTGTAGAGAGGTGCAGAAATGAGAGAATGGGCTTGGAATCCCTACAGATGGCCTACCCTCTTGAATGTATTTAGAAACTTTCCAGTAATTAAAAAAAACATGTAGCTATTCCTATATACATGTTTAATCATGTTGTTAGCAAATACTTGCAAGAGCTATCGTTTAGATAAAGAAAATGTATCCAAAATACATAAACATAGATGAAACATGTTGCATTTTAAAAAACATTCTAGTAGATGAAATCCTATGTTCAAACTAGCATATTAGTCCTCAAAGAAACTTAATTTAAGTTTAGATGCTAAAGCTGAAATCCAAGCAAGGGCCCTCTTTCTAGCGTCATTTTGTGGTAGTTAAATTTTGTAATTTGTTAGTATATTATGGAAATCAAACTAACATGGCACAACCAAACAAACCCTATGAAATATTACCCCACACTAGACATGTTAAATTAAGACATTGAAACAACTAAAAATGCTAAATGAAATAATTTAAAGCACAAATAACATGAAACACATCTATTCTATATTGGATTGGTGCTATCCTTTGTATAGAAGGCAGCCCTTTCCCAACCTTGATAAGAAAGATGAGATAATAAAATGTTGTGATGAAGAGAAAAGCTAGTTCTCACATGTAGAGAGTAACTTTGCATAAAATGTGTTGTTCTCAAATTTTGTGTTGTAGTTGTGTTGTTGAAAATCCTTGCTTTTATAAATTCAAGGTTAGGAGATTGAGAGATTTTGATGAATGTGGGAGCATCCATAAGCCAATGACAAGATGCCACTTGTCAAGATTTGAGAGGATGAGGAATGTGCAAGTTTTGGCCAATGTGTCAATTTCAAATTTGAAAATGACATTGAATGCATATGGTTGAGGGATTTGGGAGGAATTTTGTTTGAACAGAAAACTAAAACAAGGGGAGTTAATGAGGGCATATTCCTTGGGAATATGTCTTGTGAAGAAAAAATGGGTTTTAATAAATCAATTTAAATGATTTATTGTGCAAGTGGACGAATCTAGAGGATTCAGGTGAATAGGATTAAATTAATCAAGATTTGATTAATCTAACATAAGGTTAGGTAATATGACATTTGATTTGAATATTTGTATTTGTTTTAAATCAAATGAGAGGAAAATGAATATAATTAAATATGTATGATTTAACCTTAGGAAGTTAATTAATTAATTTGATTTAATTAATTAGGAAGAAAACCTTAGTGAATTAATTAAATTGGTTTATTTAATTAATAGACATAATAATGTTCAATAAAGCATGATTAGATGTATGAGTGTATTTTGCATGTCTACAAAAGACATTCAAGCAATTGAAATACTCCACATTGTGTTTCCCAAATTTCAAATTAAAAAAACTTGTAAAACCCTCTACATTTAAACAAGGAGATTCAAATAAATGAAACCCAACACTGTGTTTCCCATTTAGAATTATTTTCTATATTTTTTTATTGAAACCCAACATTGCGTTTCTTATTCAAAATTATTTTTTGTATTGTTTTTTCAATGGTGTAAAATTTAAATACAACAATGGAATGTGTGATTTTGAAGATATTCAAGCAATAAAAATACTCTACATTGTATTCCCCAAATTTCAAATTAAAAGAAATTGTAAAACCCTCTACATTTAAACAAGGAGATTCAAATAAATGAAACCGAACATTGTGTTTCCCATTCAGAATTATTTTCTACAGTTTTTTATTGAAACTCAACACTACGTTTCCCATTCACAATTTTTTTTGCAGTTTTTTTTTTCAATGGTGCGAAATTGAAACACAACAATGGAATGTGTGATTTTAAAGACATTCAAGTAACTGAAATACTCCAAATTGTGTTTCCCAATTTTTAAATTATCACATTTTGTAAATACCTCTGTTTGCAACAAAATTACCCCTCACCTCGATTTGGTCTATATTCTCCTCCAAATCCTCCACGGGCACTCGACACTTCAGCTTATTTGGTTGTTATTCTCCTCGAAGTCGTCCACATGCATTCAGACCTTCAGCTTTCCCTTTCAACATGCAAACTGGAAACAAAACAAATAGTATTTTCGCCTTGCTTTCTCAAAATAGAAAAGACTCACGTCATTCCCTTCCACTTTTCCTGCGCTAGACAAAATAAACTTGCCGATGAAACTAACTCGGCTGCTTTTTCGCGTGACAACGGACGGAAAAATATAGCTTATGGCGTCGTTAACTCCCGCTTGACCATCATTTGGATGTTTCGTCTCATCCACTGGTTTCAGGCGTCTTACGGACCCTACACTACGACGTCTCATCATATTATGTATGTATCCATGTATGTTTTTCATGCATTTTTCGATGTACATAAATGAATTTTGTCCATAATTAGCCGTCTCCATTATAACCAAGGGAGTAGAAATAATTAAATTTATAGAAAGATATGGGTCGGTGTATCGGAGGACAGTGAGCTCTATGGAAATCTAGGGACATGACGAAGTTCAGTTGTCCAAGAAATACCTACTAGGTTAGAATCTTCTGACCATTTAATTGAATGAACAAAATAAATTCAAATTTGTCCGTTCTCCTCGTCGACAAGTAAATAAAAAAGATTCGAATCTGTCCGTCCGATGAAATTCAATTTATATAACAATAAAATATCATTCAATCAGGTGTTCACAGTAATGTAGCCTATCATGTGCGGAATCTTTTCCGACCAAGACGTGAAGCGAGTGGTGGCCAACTTGGAATCAACGCACGTTTTGCTCGCACTCTAAGCGAATCTCGTCCAAAATAACATTGCCCTTCTTATTTGTATACCGACGCCGGCTGTTTATGCTGATTAGTACCGATCCTCAAAAACCCTTTAATCCTTCAATGTGCCGGCATTAAGTTCTCCGAAGCCTTTCATTTCCTGGTGTCTTTTGAGTAATACAATGGATCTCATAATATCTAGGGTTTTCGTAGAATTTCAACAGTCTGGACCTTTGTTGCTTATTGTTTCCACTGCAGCTGCCGTAGCATTATTTCTTCTTATAGCGAAAACTCTGAGGTATGGAAGAGGGAAGAACATACCTCCTGGAAGTTTAGGCATGCCTGTAATTGGGGAGACCCTTCAATTTTTGAGAGCATATAGAGCCAACCAACAGAAGGAATGGATAGTAGGAAAGGTTGCAAAGTATGGCCCTGTCTTCAAGACGTCCTTAATGGGCTCCCCCACAGTTATCCTCACTGGCCAGGTTGGCAATCGCTTTCTCTTCCAGATTGACTACAGCACCATAATTACCAAGCAGCCCAAATCTGTCTCCAAGATTGTGGGGAGGACCAACATTCTTGAACTTTGCGGAGATGATCACAAAAGGATGAGAGGCGCTCTCATGCAATTCCTTAAGCCAGATGCCCTGCAGAAATTTGTGGGTAAAACAGATGCGCTTGTCAGACAACATTTTGACGAGTGTTGGGAAGGACAGGACAGTATTAATGTGTGGCCATTGATGAAGAAGCTTACATTCCAATCTGCCTGTTATTTGCTTTGCAGTTTGAACGACACCAATGAGAGGGAAGCACTTCGCACGGATTTTCTTACGGCCATGAAGGGGATGTGGTCTCTTCCGTTGAATTTACCAGGGATGACTTTTAGCAGGAGCTTAAAGGCTCGTCATAGGATTATAAATCGTCTCTCTTCATTGCTGGAAGTGAGAAGGAGGGAACTGCAACAAGGGAAGGCTTCTCCTCGCCAAGATTTATTGTCATCTTTGCTTAGTATGGAGGATGATAGTAATAATAAAGCACTTACAGATGAGGAGATCATGGATAATATCATAGCCCTCATGATAGCCGGCCATGACACTACAGCTGTTCTTCTAACTCATCTTGTTAGAAGGCTGGCCCTGCATCCAACAGTCTACCAGAAAGTTCTTGATGGTATAGTTTTCTGCTGAAATCCTTTGATTCTATAAATTTAATTGTTTCTCAATGTGATAAGAAAATGAATTTTGTTTAAAAGATATTGTTATGTTGAATCTGTTCAAGGAAAAATAAAATTGTGTTGGAATAATAGGGGTTGAGGTAAATTCATTGTCAGAAAATTCATTTTCAACAATTCATCATCAGCAATTCATCTTCGTGATATATTCATGGCATATACAATTGACCATCAGCAATTCATCGTCGTGGTATATTCATTATGTATACTTTTTTATGCATTCACCAAAATCTTTGTACTCTTTTTTTTTGGGTGCTCTTGACCACTTAAATATTGAAAAATGTATAAGTGGTGAATATACCACAACAATGAATTGGTGGAGGTGAATTATATATACGATGGATATATCATGACAATGAATTTCTGACGGTAAATTGTTGACAATATATTGTTTATGGTTAATTGCTGACAGTGAGTTTTCCTGAAGCCCAATAATATAACCGATTCAAAAGATTGAGAGATATTTGATTGGATTATAGGTTTTTTTCATTGATATTCATTCATTTCTGCAAAATTTATCAATCCAGGTATGATTTTTCAATTAGAAAGAAAAATCTGTGATGGTTTATCTAATTATAAATTGTTGTTGGTTGTATTATTGCAGAGCAAATGAAGATTGCGGTGGAGAAACAACCAAACGAGGGCCTTACATGGGAAGACACGCAAAAGATGAAATACACATGGAAGGTGGCACAAGAAACCTCACGCTTGACGCCACCACTTTTTGGAGGTTTTCGAAAGGCCATCAAAGATGTTGAATATGGAGGTTACACAATTCCCAAAGGCTGGCAGGTATTTAGAAATATGATATTAATAATGTTCGTATAGTCTCTGGATTGAAGTTTTTCATACATTTAACCCTTCTTAAACATCTTTCAACAGTTATTTTGGGTGACTAGTAGTACTCACATGGATGACGAAATATTTAAGGATGCAAAAGCTTTTGATCCAACACATTTTGAGAGCTCTATTCCCCCTTATAGTTACACTACGTTTGGAGGAGGAGCTCGCATCTGTCCCGGATATGATTTTGCAAAAATGGAGGTGATAATATTTGTGCATCATCTCGTTTGCAAATACAAGTGGTCATTGGTAATACCTGCTGAAAGGATAATTTGTGATCCTGTGCCTATCCCTGCTATGGGGTTGCCAATAAAACTTAAGCCGAAGGAGAACATTTAGGTTTCAGTTTATGTATGGATGTTAAAAATAAAAATCAATAGACCCTTTTAGTATAATCCACAGTAAGTTTAGAATATTAGTGGAATATTTTGAAAGAACCTTGCTTGGCATACTTTGTCATGATCTATATCATTACTCATCTAGTTTATAAAGATGATTTAATTCATATTTTAGTATTATAAGTGTTATGTAGTGATTAGTATTTGTTTGTTATTTGTTGTTGTAGTTAATAAATGATCTAGTTGTTGGCTGGTCTTTTGACACACCAACTTAGATAAGGTAGAAAACTATTATATCTTTCATAAAATGAGATAAAACCTCTAAAGTGTTTCGTTGACTAAATCGTAGTGATTCTTGGACAATCTAATGATTGATAGTTTAATTTTTCTATTAAAAGACCTATTCAACTAAGAAGTTACAATACATGTTTTTAATCAAAAAATAAGCTCGCATTGAGAAGGGAAATTTAAAAAGTAAAGATAAATACTATAAGATTTTGATTTCACATTCATCTATCACATTCATTTGCAAAAACTTTAGGAAAATACATACAACAAAATATAGTGAAGGATTAAATATAAGGTACACATATTTAACTACTAGTAGAACAAAAAAGACTACAAATACCCAAATTAATCCTATTTTATCTAGCTTTTGAGAATGTGCAAAAAATAGGAGTTATAGGAAGAGAGAAATACACATGTACATTGTCTTCATGTCATATATAGTTTTTTTTAAAAGATAACTCAATAATAATGCCACTATTGGTTGAATTACTTGTAACATAATTGAAGATTAAAATGGTATAATTTTCATGGTATAACTTTTCTAATATAAAATAAAAATAAAAGCCACTGCAATGCTTCCTAATAGGGGTATCTATAGGTATAGCCAAGTATAATCATGTTAAGCAACCAAGCTTGCCCCTATCTCTATTGTGAGATGCTTCATAATTTGCTTCAAATTTAATTTTGGGTACTATTAATGAAGTATAGGTGCTAACATTTCCCTTTGGACTAAGATTTGCCATATAGTCAAGTATTTCTCAATATAACACAGAGGATGATGCTATGCTTTTGATAAATATAGTCACCAACTTCTTTGATCCAAAATTGGAGGTCATAAAGAATTTTATATAGAACATGGGAACTTTTTGACCCTTTCCTTTTAATATTTTCACTATTATTGATAAGAAAGTATGTTAGTAATTTGGCTAGCTAGTTTAACCATTGATTAGTTTCATAATCAATTTAATTATTTAATCATTAGATACTTGATAAAATATTTGAAAAATTGAAACTAATGACAAGAAATTGTCAATCTGATTTGATATTGTATTGATTCATACTAATCAATTTTATTTTCTTTGTGGTAAAATAATTATCAATTTTTTGGAGTGATAAGTTTTGAAGATAAGTGTGTGAGGGAAATATTCAAGGGGTTTGAGATATTATTTCACAATAATTTTACATCTCTCCGTATCTTTGTTTTATCATTTTTCCTATTGGTGCAAATAAGGACATTGTTGAGCTAGTTAACTTTTAGTATTTTCTAGTTTAAGTTCCTTTCACACTAATTAAGTCCTAACTTAAGGATTTTTACCTTTTCGCCATCTATGTAGCTGAGATACATGTACTCATCTGACATCTTGTAGATGTCAAAATCTGCAAGATCAACCTAAACCATTTTATGTTGTTAGCACAAAAGTCAGTTTAAATTAGCAAACTTAAACATCCCTATGAAATATAGAATCATGTTAAACAATGCAACTAATAAGAACAATGCATAAAACATGAATCATCCCTATCCCATAGTAGATTGGTGCAACTTAGTGTTGTAGGAAGTTGCCCTTTCCCAATCCATGATAAGCAAAACTATCAAAATAATGGTGAAGAGCAAAATTGACTCTCAAATGAAGAGAGCAACCTTGCCTCAAGATGTAATTGCTAAGAAAATGGTGTGATGATAAGCAAGATCAGTTCTCACAAGTGGAGAGTAACCTTACAATGAGCATGAGTTGTGTGTTGTGTCTCATTTGTGTTGAAATGCTTTGCATTTTATAGATTCAAGAGTAGGAGATTGAGTGATTTTAGATGAATGTGGGATCATTCATAAGCAAATGACAAGATGACACTTGTCAAGCTATGAGAGGGTGAGGAATGTGCAAGTCTTGGCCAATGTGCCACTTTCAAATTTGAATTTGAAAGACTTGACATGTTTTTTGGGGGGATGAAAGGTGCAATAAATGCTATGTTGACTTGTGCAAATAGCATTAAAAACCTTGTTGGAAGGGACAAGTCCCTTTTGGGGGGAAGATTCAAAATGGAAGAATATTCCATTTTGATGCCATTTTGAATGTAATTAGAGAAATTATAAATCAAATAAATGATTTATTGGTGCAAGTGGGTGGGTTAGTTAAGAGTTTAGATTTGACTCTAGTTGAGTCAAAAGCTAGAGAATGCTAATCATGCTTAGAAGTTAATTAATTAAGATTAATTAACTTAGGGGTTTTTAGGGATTTTGACATTTGATAAATCAAATGAGAAGAACATAAGGATTTGATTAAATAATTTAATTTATTTAATGAACCTTAGGAAATTAATCAATAAATTGTCTTAATTGATTAATAGGAGAATTCAATGCACGATGTTAGAGCGAGATGTATGATGTCAATTTTGCATGTCTACATTTTTCCCCTCTTTGAAGCAATGTACTTGTTGCATTGGTTCAAAGAATGATGTTGTCGGCATCGAAATTAAAAAATTCTTTGGTTTTTCAGATGCCCCAGTGGAAATGAGTACGTTAGTACATTGCCCCCTCCTTCTAGCACCAATTTGTAGATGTCAAAATCTGCAAGATCAACCTAAACCATTTTATGTTGTTAGCACAAAAGTCAGTTTAAATTAGCAAACTTAAACATCCCTATGAAATATAGAATCATGTTAAACAATGCAACTAATAAGAACAATGCATAAAACATGAATCATCCCTACCCCATAGTAGATTGGTGCAACTTAGTGTTGTAGGAAGTTGCCCTTTCCCAATCCATGATAAGCAAAACTATCAAAATAATGGTGAAGAGCAAGATTGACTCTCAAATGAAGAGAGCAACCTTGCCTCAAGATGTAATTGCTAAGAAAATGGTGTGATGATAAGCAAGATCAGTTCTCACAAGTGGAGAGTAACCTTACAATGAGCATGAGTTGTGTGTTGTGTCTCATTTGTGTTGAAATGCTTTGCATTTTATAGATTCAAGAGTAGGAGATTGAGTGATTTTAGATGAATGTGGGATCATTCATAAGCAAATGACAAGATGACACTTGTCAAGCTATGAGAGGGTGAGGAATGTGCAAGTCTTGGCCAATGTGCCACTTTCATGTTTGAATTTGAAAGACTTGACATGTTTTTTGGGGGGATGAAAGGTGCAATAAATGCTATGTTGACTTGTGCAAATAGCATTAAAAACCTTGTTGGAAGGGACAAGTCCCTTTTGGGGGGAAGATTCAAAATGGAAGAATATTCCATTTTGATGCCATTTTGAATGTAATTAGAGAAATTATAAATCAAATAAATGATTTATTGGTGCAAGTGGGTGGGTTAGTTAAGAGTTTAGATTTGACTCTAGTTGAGTCAAAAGCTAGAGAATGCTAATCATGCTTAGAAGTTAATTAATTTAGATTAATTAACTTAGGGGTTTTTAGGGATTTTGACATTTGATAAATCAAATGAGAAGAACATAAGGATTTGATTAAATAATTTAATTTATTTAATGAACCTTAGGAAATTAATCAATAAATTGTCTTAATTGATTAATAGGAGAATTCAATGCACGATGTTAGAGCGAGATGTATGATGTCAATTTTGCATGTCTACACATCTAACTCTTGCACACATGATACCTATATAACACATGTCTAATACACATGACATGTCACATAAACACATCTTATTCATGTATGCAATGAGGTTAGAGTCCAAATCTACTTTATCATTCCACACCTTTCTATTTAACTAAGGCATTCTCATGAAATTACAAGCTTTTGAAG
Source organism: Sequoiadendron giganteum (assembly GCA_007115665.2). Classification (NCBI taxonomy): domain Eukaryota; kingdom Viridiplantae; phylum Streptophyta; class Pinopsida; order Cupressales; family Cupressaceae; genus Sequoiadendron; species Sequoiadendron giganteum. The sequence goes on along the minus strand of CM021104.1, from coordinate 562,911,437 downwards.
GTTACACATATTGTATAAATATATTATTAATTTTTTGAATTAATAGAAATCTATTGTAAAAGGAATATCCTTAAATTTTACAAGATCTATTATATTGCGTAGGTTAAATATCATATGTGAACATTATATCAACGTGCTCAATTTACAAGCCTCTTCTCAAATTAGGGATCTTTTTTGTATATTGCATTCATATAGTAGTTGTAGTGGTTGAAATGGAGTTTTTAATAGGCTTTATAAGAAAAGTAATTTTACCTTTACAAAACCGAGCATTGCTTGACAAGTTTCAACTTTTGCTCCATATTTTTATAAAATCCTAGTTGTTTTCAACCTAGGTTGCTTATTGCTAGAGTTATAAGATGAATTAATAGCCAATGCTATAATTTGAAATTAGTTTACATATCTGATTTTTTTGTTTTTTATCTCTTTCCTATATTTTCAATCATTTTTTGTATACATTCATTTTTTCTTTTTTTTTTTTATGTTTTTGTCGAGATTGTAGGGCACCACTAAGGATTTGACCATTAAAAACCCTATTTCCTATCACTATCAAACTCCTAATTCCATTTTTTAACTCAAATGGTTATTTTTTTTTAATCAATTACTTTCTCTTTAGTAGTTATACAAATGACTATTTATTACAAACTGGGTACTGGCAAGAAGTTGAGTCCACTTTTTGGCCAAAAAGTGGAAGTGTTTTCTCTGATTTTCAGAGTTTGACACTTTTGACCTTAAAATTTGAAGCACTTAGAGATGAAATCTTCAAACAAGTCACTTATCATTAAATGTAGTACTCGGAGTCTAGTTTCCAAATATGTAATTTATTTCAATAGCCACATTGTACAAATTGAGTTTCAATAGGCTTTTGTAAAAACCACTATTAAAAAGTCATTTTTTTTTACCATACCATGCACATGTACGACATCGATATTTTGACTTAAATTATCATATTTTTCTAAATCCTTTTGGGAAAAGACTTGTGACTCACTGAAGCATACCCTGGATTTTTTTTGTAATTTTTTATTGAATTTTTTTTTTTTGTTAATTTTTTATCAGGCATATTTGACGTTTAGAAAAATCGTCATGTACGACACGCATAAGATGACCTAAAGTTATCATTTTTTGCATTTCTTTTCTTTAATTGAAAATAATTGTCTGAAATTTTCCCTTGTGCAATCCATTTGTCAAAATGTTATGTTGATCAAAAGTTATTAAAATAGTAAAAAATATTGATATTTAAAGTTTATGGACCAATTTCATCAGAAATTAATTGAAAAATAGAAAAAATAATTAAATTGTAAAAACAAATTACATATTTGAAATATGCATTGTCTCATCCAAAATGGGTTTTAATTTTGTTAAAAAATTCTGCAAAAAAAGTCGTCAGCCATATGTCCAAACTCGATTTTTTTCCCTAACATTGTTAGAACCTTCAAGTTGCATGTCAAACCAGTTTGAGGGCTTAGGTTCGGACTCCCAACGCTTTTCCTGAACCAAAATCCAAAGCAAAAACCTGACCACAAGGCCAAAAAAGATTCAAATTAAAAAAAGGGATCTCGATTTGTAATCGGGATCCCGTATTTATAAATACGGGATCTCGTTTTAAACTCAAGATCTCGTTTCCTATAGTTAAATCCGGTGAGCATTGACAGCAGAACGAGATCCCATATTTAAAGATATGGGATCCCATTTAAAACTCAGGATCCCGTTTCTTTAAATTAAATCTGGTGATCGTTGACAACGAAATGGGATCCTATTTAGAAACGAGATCCCGTTCTATTGTCAATGGTCACCGGATTTAATTATAGGAAAGGGGATCCCGAGTTTAAAATGGGATCCTATATCTTTAAATACGGGATCCTGTTTTTAAAGATACGGGATCCCGTTTCTCTGTCAACTATGTTTTTTTAAATACTGTCAATTTTTATTGTGAAGTCTGCAACTTCACATGTACGGCTGAGAACAGTAAAATTGCTCTATTTTTTTCATTAAGCATTTTTTTTATAGGTGGTGACTTGCGTTTTTGATAATTTTTTTCAAAGGAGGCATGAAGAAATTAGTTTTAAAGTAGAAATGTGCTAGTTTTCTACTTGTTTTGAGGAACACAAGAGGAAATATTTAGTCCTTTTAGGTCTTCAACTTCCAATTTGAATTGGATTTTTTGAAGAATTTCACTATTTACATTCATTTGTGCGTGAGAATTTTATAATCATGGGAAATAAATTTCGTAAAAATAGGAGGAAGACATTGACTCCTGAAGAAATTGAAGCAAACAAAGAAAAGGAGAGACAGAGACAAAGAGAAAGAAGAATGAGAATTAAATCAATGAATGATGGGGGAGCATCCAATTCCACAACTATTCAAGATGCAAACATAGAGGAGACCATGGTTGTAGATGAAGCGAATTTGCAAGAAGTCAATTTGGAGAAGAATATGATTATACAATCAAGTCCTCCTATATCTTCAAATCCCTCTTTCAATGCTATGGATAATGTTTCAATATGCACAAATCTAGATACGTCTTCAAATCCACATGTTAGTGAATTTATAAATTCGTATGTAGAAATTTTACAAGATGCTAGACTTAACGATGTTGACATTGATAATATTCACATAAATGAAAATTTTATAGAATTTGTTGAAACTGATAGTGAGAATGATCCCTTTGTTGAAAATGAAATTGAGAATGATCCTATTATTGAAAATGAAAACAAAGACCTTTTTGTTGATGTAAATGAAAATGAAAACCGTTTTGTTGATGTAAATGAAAATGAAAACCGTTTTGTTGATGTAAATGAAAATGAAAACCATTTTGTTGATGAAAATGAAGATGAAAATGTAAATCGTTTTGAAGTTGAAAATGAAAATGAAAATGAAAATGAAACTGAAGATGAAAATGAAGATGAAAATGAAGAAGAAGATGAAAATCTAAAATGTGATGTTGAATTTAATAAAAATACTTTTTTTAAAATTGAAAATGGTGTTTTTGATAATCTTCCTAGTCAAATTTCTTGGAGGCAGATAAGAAAACATGCAAATAATATATACAATGAATTCTTTTATCGTAAAAAACTTACAATTCAATGTCAACTAATGATGCAATTGATGAGAATGCAAAAAATGAGGAAAATAATGAAAAGGTTAGGCTTTTTTGTTAAACCAAAAAGAAAAGAATCAATCATTGAAACATTCTATGTGTACTGTTGCTAGTGCCATTCAATTGATTGGAAAAAATAGTTGATCTAAAGATAAAAATGTAGCAAGAAGAGCTATAACAACTGCTATAGTTAATAAATCAACTTTGAATAAAAGAATGGTAATAAATATTAGTGAAGTTTTAAAAATACATCCTAAAACATTGCTAAGAGCGGCAGAAAGAAGAATAATTATAAAAAATGATCCTATCAACCAATGTTGGAGTTTCAGTGGTCGACTTCCGAGGTCTGATATGAAATTGAATGTTGAAATTATATCTTTGATTGAAAAATATTGTCATGAAAATACTAGGGTTTCATCTAATGCTAGAGATGTTCTAAAATTAAAGGTGGGGTCCAAAGTTTGCGATCCTCACCCAAAACACTTATTAGATACAACACAAACTGAATTTTATAGAAAATTTTGTGGTGATTTAGTGTTACCCGATAATATTAAAATAAGTCAAAGGTCTTTTTAAAAATGTAAACCGTGGTATGTAAAAATTAATAAGCAACGAATATCTTGTTGTTGTAAAACACATGTTCAATTTCATTATTTTTATGATGTTTTTCGATATATACATTGTACCTTGCATACTAACGTGATTATACAAGAATGCGGTATTAATATGCCACTTGAAGCAATAAGGGAATCTATTTCAAGTTTGTTTTATGAAAGATCTAATGGTAAATTGCTTTATTTAAGTTCTTGTATTTCTAGACAATACATTGATTGTGGAAACCTTTCATTCTTGGGAATTTGTATGCATGAAAGTGTTGATAATGATTTTGGACAACAATTAGTAGAAGTTAAAAGATTTAAGAATGTTCACTATTATTTAAAAGATGGAAAAATAGGAAAGCGTTGTGATTTAGTTACATAAAGTTAGTGTGCATGCATTAATGAGTGAATTTAAGAATAAGATAGTACCAAAATATATCATTCACTCTCAACATGCTCGATGGCTTGATGTCCAATTTCGCACATGTAGAAACACATTTCCAATTGGTACTATACTTTCAGTGGTTGATTTTACAAAAAATTATACTCTAGCTCCGCAAGAGGAAATTCAATCATAGTATTATAATTCAGTGCAAGTAGCTATGTTTGTCCATATTGTTTATAGACATGCAAATAATAGCATTGAGGATGATAGAAAAGTTTTGAGGGAGTATGATTTTTATTTGAGTGACAACTGATTACACTCATCAGAGTTTGTTCAATATTGTTTCAATATATTTTAAAAAAAATTAAGAGAAAGAGGATCCATATGAAAGAAGACCTCGTATGGTCAGATAATTGTACGGGGCAGTTCAAAAATGCTCAAATATTCTATTGGTTAAGTAGGATTCACGAAGAACTTAATGTCCAACATATATGGAGTTTTTTTGAAGCTAGGCATGGTAAATGAGAACATGATGGAGCTGGTGCGTGTGTCAAAAGAATTCTTGCTAGAGAACAATTAAAATTTGAAGATGCAGTAAAATTTAAAGATGCATGTGGGATTTTCGATTGGTGTAATACAATATTATCTACACCTAGTTTGAGTGAGTACTCTAGAGTTCATCAATTATTTTGGTTGGTTGAAGAAGATAACATTGTACCTAGAGTTGACTGTGAGACAATTAGTGGATCTACTAAATGCAATTCATTTAGGAGTTTGACAGCAAGCACATGGACTATCTGGACAAGGGAGCTTACATGTTTTTGCCAATTTTGCATCTCAAAAGATTGGGAAGCATGTGAAAATAAAGAATGGGTTGAAAAGTGGGAACAAAGATTGTTGACACCTTCACAAGCACATGATCAATATGAAAGAACTATTGAAGAAAATGATCAAGTGTTTGCATCTAAAGACTATGACCGTATTTCAGACCTTGTACAAGAAGGTAATTTAAGTCAATTTATTTAATTTAATTTTGCTTTATTAAGTTATTTTGTAATACTATTTTTTTTATATTGATATGCACAAGTTATTAAATCAATTTTTGTTTGCAGGACATGTGTATGCTGTTGTTGCACCTGATGGGAATGAAGAGCAAACATAATATTTGTTGGCTAGTTGTGTGGAGAGTAAACATAAGTTAATATCACCTCGATAAGATGATGATGGCTATCATTATCCAATAGGTACCATGATCCCCTTAAGACATCCCCTTAAGAAAGTTTTGATAACAATTTTTTTGATCCCCTTAAATAATATTTTAGAACAAGTTTTTCATCTCATTAAGAAATATTTGAAGACTTATATGATGGTTGTTTTCATATTTTCCAATAGGATCGGTTGTGGTTGTTGGCACTTGGCTACAAAAATACCTGGAAAGGAAGAATGGTCTACCCACATTTGAAGATTATGAACCGCATAAAAAAATTATACATTATTCACATTTGGTGGTGGCAACAAATATAAAACTAGATCGATATCGCGGAAGACCTGCAAATAAAGTGTTATCGACAATTTCTATGGAAGAGCATGAGACAATCATAGATGCATTGCAGAAAAGAGAGGATGCAGATGGTACAATGGAATAAGTAAATACAGGTAAATATAGTTTAAGTTTTATATTGTCTTTTTAAATAGAGGTAATTATTAGTAAAAATATATTTAAATACATATTTTGATTACATATTGATATTGCTTGTACATTAACAGTTTAAATTGATTTATTATCCTTTATTTGTATCCTTAAGCCATCATTGCATTGATCTCATACTTTGAAACAAAAAGTAGAGGATGCATGAATTCAACCTACACACGTGTGGAATACTTTTAAATGCAGGTACTTGGGTTGTGTACATATAGTTTTATATAAATTAAATTATGCATGTTTTGATTATTTCATTGATATTGCTTGTACCTTTTTGATATTAGGTGGTGTGAAGACCTAGTACATTCTGGGCATGAGTTTGAGATGTTCTTGAGATGGCATATCCAAATTTTGTAAACATTGTTTTGAGATGACATATATGTACATAAATGTCCTTGTATGTCTTCAAATCACTAAATTTCATGCATACATTATTGTTAAATCAATTATATCTTTAAGATGTTGTATTATGACCCCTTAAGATAGTCCCTTAATACATTGTATTGTGACCCCTTAAGACATTGTATTATGACCCCTTAAGACATCCCCATAAGACAATGTATTATGACCCCTTAAGGCATCCCCTTGAGACATTGTATTATGAACCATTAATACATTTTATTATGAACCCTTAATACATTCTATTATGAACCCTTAAGACATCCCCTTAAGACGTTCTATTATGAACCCTTAAGACATCCTTTTAAGGCATTATATTATTAACCCTTAAGACATCCCCTAAAGACGTCGTAAATTATGATTTATTGATTAATCATTGATTGACATGGATTGAATAAGTTCATTGACTAATTATAGCTAATTATTGAATGTACATATCATGTATGAGATCACTAAATTTGTAAACTATAAATATTAAAATGTCCTATTAATTTCAACTTTAATTGCATATTTATATTTAATTTCACATTAATGTCCTATATTAATATCTTGACTATGAATAGAAAATGCATAAAGGTATATGTGTAAATTAAAATTTCAAACAATAATAATGTCCATAATTTATGTAAATATATTAAGTGCATGAAAAAAAGTCCATCATAGTACAACCCATGAACTAAAGTCCAACTAAGTACTCAAGAACCATGAATTATAAAGTCCAATAGAGCATGTGACAAACCAAAAATATATAGTCCACAAAATAAACAAATATAACCCACAAAATCATGTTTCTAGGTCATGTATTGTCTCTATAATCAAGAGACCTCTTCGTGCCATGCAGGCTATGCAGATGACCTGAAACACTCTATACAAGAGAAAGATGAAATCATATGTAAGATGATGAAAAACAATTTAATGACAATTTAATTTATAATTCATCATACTAAAATTAAATTACCGTCATATCTGGGTTTGGATGCTCTACTGCACTTGAAGCAACCTCTACATTCCCTGAATCAATGTACACAAACAAAACAAAAAAAGTTGAGATTAGATGCACAAGTCTACAATTAAAAATGATTTAACTGAAATTAATTTATAATTTATCATATTTTAATTGTACCATATCCAAAGGTTGTGCACCCTCTTCTACAGGACATGTTTGTACATTCTCAACTACTAGATGTGTCACATGCTATAAAAGAAAAAGAATTTAAAACATGCATTAGCTCAAATTATATTAATATTAAATTTGAAATTTAAAATTATTTAGTTATATATTCACAATATATAATTTATAATTGAATTTGAATATAATAAAAATTTAAATTACCATTTGATCTGGAGCCTGCTCCACATGCCCTCCTGGAGGTGTAACTATGTCTGGGTTAGGGCTGAAAGTCACACTAACAAAGTCCTACAAGATCAAAGTTAAAGCACGTACATACTTGAATTAGGTAAATATATATATATATATATTCAAGTTTTCACATTTTGTGTAGAAATTCATTTAAACAATCTGAAAATCAGAGGCCTCAGGAGTAACCGTAGAATCTAATGTTTGCCCAATGCCCATTTTGATCGTGATATCAACCTAGACAGACATGTAGACACGTGTAACATAAGCTTATAATATTTTCAAGTGTACATGCACATTTCATATATATAGTGAATTAAAAATTCATAATTGTAACTATACTAATGTAAGTTAAACAATTTACAATATAAATGTACCTGCCCCTAGTCTATGATAGCCGATAGTGGAGGAGTGCTTGACAACCCCTCGGGTGGAATCGACGTGGAAGCCGATTGACTCGCCTAAACCAACATTAATATTTCAAAAATATATGTTATTCTATTATAAATTTAAAACTCAAGTTAAAAATCATTTTATTTATAATTTAAAAAATTTAAATCAAAATACCCCATAAGGGTTGCCGATTAGGACTGATGTTGATGTATGTACTTGTGGAATGAATGATTGCCTCATCATTACTATATTATGTACACCAAATAGTTTGATTGTTAAAATGTATTGCAAACTTTACTTTGATATATACATTCATCAAAATTCTTATAAAATGAATGTGTAGATGCATATTTATACCTATGTATCAGTGTCCTTAGGATGTTTGCCTCTTGTAAGAAACTCTACAAATGAATTGGTGTGACCTCATGAACCATTAGAATCTCCACATCCACCTGAACTAGGTGTGGCCTGATTAGGTCCATAGCATAGTTGATGGCAACTAGTACATACATGTGGGATGGGCCTTGACACTCCTGGAGTGGTACTCAGACCAGCTCCATAGAACACTCCTCCATCATCATCTCTATGCTCCCCACCTGCTATCGCAGAAGCATGTTGATCAAGGTCTCCTATGAGTGTACTAAGGGAACCTAATGTCAAGAGCATAGATCGATGATGCATAGGTGCAAGAATGGGAGGACCAGGAGCAACAAGAAGGGGTTGTGCATGCATAGGGAATTGGGGATCAACCCTTGCCCCTAACCTCTATTGTGGCATGCTGCCACCAACACCCTGAAATGATTTAAAATCAAAATAATTAGGCTTGTGCCCCATGACAAACTCTACATTTAATTTCCTCAAAAAATACAATGGGCACTCCCAATTAGCATGTGGGGGACTATCAAAAACCATATAACATCAATCCCAAAAGTGTGCACTCATCTATGGATGTATCCACCACCTCATGGATATTCTAGATTTTTTGGTAGGAATGGGTTGTCAAGTAACGGGGTCAAGAAAGTAGGGGGCTAGGTGGGCTTTCATTATTTTAAGGTCTAATATCTCTTTATAAGAGAGACCATCCGCATAAAATTGTCTCATTTGTTCTCTGTCTCGTCTATGCCTATCTAGATCAGAAACAATGGTCTTGATGGCATCCACAACATTTTGCATTGCAGATGCAAAACGTCTAACATGGGGTGGAATCAATTCTTGACTCTGCATACCATTGATTTGATTTTGTATTGATCCAACCTGATCATTTATGTGTGCTCGTAAGCGAGCCTCATTAGATGCAATAGGTTGTGGAGGGGGAGGTGGAGGTGGAGGTGGAGGGGGAGGTGGAGGGGGAGGTGAAGGTGGCTGAGCTAGTGGATTGATGATATCATCAATATTAAAATCATCCATGATATGAGATATAAGTGTGCACCTACATTAAATAATACTAGATTAACATACAAACTTAAAAAATTACAAGAAATAGTTAAATTTGAAACACACATGATTTTTTTTTTTAAATATGATACATGCATACATATATTAAGATCGTATAGAATTGAAACACATATACATTGATTGAGCTTGATCAAGTAAACTATGTACATACATTTAAAGCAAAAAAATACCATGCATTTAACATACATACATTTAACATGTACATACATTTAAAATAAAAAATACTATGCATAATTTGCATGCATACATCATTAAAGTAAACTATGTACATACAAATTTCAAAATTTAACAACTATATGTGCAATTTTAATACATGTGTACATAGTAAACAGTAAAATTGAAACATTCACAAAAAGGTCATTTTATGTCTAACGCATGTATATATATCCCTCTAGAACCATCCATCTAAAAATATCCATCTAGAACCAAAATCATAAATTCACGTCACACAAAATATCCATCTAGAACCAAAATCATAAATTCACATCACACAAAATATCCATCGTTCACCAAATTTATAAATTCATAACTATTTAAGATCATTGTCTTAATTTAAAAACTTTTGTGGCTTTCTACTGCATCTCTTCATTTATTTGTGTTTTTCCTTTTCAGAATCAAAAGTTCTCCTCTCCTCTAGCCATTGTCGATGCTCATCTAAGATCCCATCCATAGCCCTGACAACATCAACAATGGTTTGCATCCTAGATACAATCATCCTCACAGGTGGTGCGACAAATTCTTCATTTTTAATAATGTTAATTTGATCTTGGATGGTTCTAACATTGGAATTGATCCATGCTTGCAAACGAGCACCATCGATTTCAGGTGGTGGAGGTGGGGGGTTATGAGGTGGAGTGGGTGGAGGTGGAGATGAAGGTGGTGGAGATGGAGGGCATGGAGGTTGATTGTGGATATTATTGAATTGATCCATGTGATATCTAGAACATATGAGTGAACCTGCATTAGATTTTTAATTTCAAAATGTAAGATACATGTTTAGGATTTATACCCTTAAACCATTCAATATAAATGGCCTAATTGAATACATATGATAAAATAAAATTTTAAGCCTCATTTATGTTTAAGCCAAGTTACTTGAATGAAAATACAATTAACTATTAATATTAGACAATTTATGAATGTTATCTAGGGTTTACAGTTTAGAGTTTAACATAGATCCCCTTAAGCCATCCTACCACCCTAAACCATAAATTAATCAACCTAGATCATGGCAAAATAACATGGCTTAATGGAATCAAATTTGGTGGAGTTTCCTAAGGCAACCAAATTTGATTTTAAGGTCATAAGACAAAATGAATGCTTTACTGAAGAACATTTTCTTGTGGAACAATTGATTGAGATAGGTCTTGTTTCAAATATCATTCATATTATAATCTTGCACAATCTTGTTATTGTTAAATTTGGTTGCCTAGTTTATGAATAGATTGACTATTTCCATAATAGAAACACATAATTATGTGTGATTAAGATTGAGTTTGATGTATATTTTAACTGGATGTTTTTTTAATTGAATATAAGATTATTTTATTTAATATTTTTTTCATTAATATTGAACTCACTTTAATGAATTTTATGATATAAAACATATATAATATAAAATTAGTTAATGTTGAATTGAAAGTATTTTATTTTAGATTGTTTGTAATTGAAAGAACCTAAAAGAACTTAGAAAACAAAAATATTTAGATTATTTAGTGTCTAGGTAACTAGTGCAAAAATTTAAATCCTAGACCAATACTCTAAGTACATATGGTAAATCCTAAACAATGGATTTAATCATTAAAATTTGAATTCAAAATTTTCCATCCCTTACACATTTACTACAACATTATGAGCCAACTGAACTTGCTTAGTATTTGAAGGCATTCAATTGTCTTTATTTTATCATTTAATTACACTTGATCATTATTCATAAAAGGTTTCATCGAAATACCACATTTCTTCTTAAGTAGTTCAACTTCAATTCAAGAACCCTAGATCCCTAGATGAAGCTAGATTTTCAATTTAATCCTCACTTAAGGTTTTGAATAGACCCTAGATGAAGTTATATTTAGAATAGACTGATTATTTGACCTAAAATAAATTATCAAAATTCATATAAAAGATAGTTCTAAATGAAAATTCATATAGCAATAATTAACTCATTTCACAAAAAATGGAAAGTTTTCCTAATATAATTATAATTTGACATTGAAGCTAAAATTTAACATATCATTTTATCCATACAATGTAAATCAAATTTAAAACATTTAAGCAATGCAAAAGAATTAAAATAGTTGATGGCAATTTTTTTGTTTCGTTTCAATTTCTAGGGTTTTGAAATGCATTTTTTTTGTTTCATTTCAATTAGGGTTTTCAAATGCAATTTTTTTGTTTCGTTTCAATTTCTAGGGTTTTGAAATGCATTTTTTTTGTTTCGTTTCAATTAGGGTTTTGATTTTTTTTTTTATTCATCAAATAATTCAAGTTTCAAAATTAAATTTTGTTTCTAAAATACAATTCAAGTTTTTTTTTTTTGTTTCTACTGAAAATTTTCACAATTTGACATATTTTTTAATTTATTTCTAAAATTTCTTATTTCAAAAATAACATGAAATAAAAAGCATAAAATGGAAATAAAATTTGAAATAAACATGCTAGAAATAGTAAATTTAACAACCATTTCAATTTTGAATGTAAAAACGCAAAAAAAAGAGGAAGAATGTAGGTACATGGAGGTCTTTTGGCAGTGTTTATCGGTCACAAATTGAGATCCTGTGCACACAGGTGAAAATGAAGTTTTCATCATTTTTTTAAAAATAAATAGTGAGAGGAAATGGGATCCCAATTTCTAAATAACGGGATCCCGATTTGTAAGAATTGGGATCCCGTTATTTAGAAACTGGGATCTCATTTCCTCTCCACCGATTCAGGACCCTCTAGCAAATGGGATCCCATTTTTTAAAAGGCAGGATCCTGTCTGCTAGAGAGTCCCGAATCGGCGGGGAGGAAACGGGATCCCGATTTCTGAATAACGGCATCCCGATTCTTACAAATCGGGATCCCATTATTTAGAAACCGGGATCTTGTTCCCTCTTCACCGGTTCAAGACCCTCTAGTAAACGGGATCTCGCTTTTTAAAAAACGGGATCCCGTTTTTGATTCAGGCTCGGGATCCCGATTTTCATAACTTGGGATCCTGTTCTTAAAAATCGAGATCCCGTTTTTTCTTAGCCGATTTCATTTTTTCGGCTAAGGCAAAAAATTCCACGTTTCATGGACCCAACTTCGTACTTTCGTGCAACTGTAAGCTGGAATGCATAAATTTGGGTTGAAGATTCACACTAATGACCTTTTGGAGACCGAAACAAAATTTTGACCGAAAAACTAGCTTTGTGGTTTGACTTCAAATTTCAATTTAAAGTATGGCATAAACTCGCATTGAACTTCAAACTACAATCTAGTGCTAAACTTTGAATTCTTACTCAATTGCACAATCAAAATTTCAGTTTGGTGTATAACTTTAAACTTGAAAATTGGCCCAACACTCTAACGTACAAGTTTACTTCAAAGTCTAACCCAGACACCAACTCTAAAATTCAACCTAATTTTGTGTTTTAGAAACAATTTTACTATTTGTATTTATCTCCCTAGTAAGACTTTTAGAATATATCATCTTTTATGCTTTATATAACCCAACTTCAAACTTTCAGAATGACACTTTTTAACTATTTACTTTTTCAAACATTATAAATACAAAGAAATTTTAACTATACATAGATATTAAAATACTTTGAAAATCTACAACATTTTATGATTATGAAGTACTTTTATATCTTATAATGTTTTTGTTAATACCATCTTATGATTTGTATTATGTCATTTTTTAGTTTTCCTCTAGAAATTGGATCCAAAGATAACTCCATTTAATTACGATCAGTAGAAACATAAAATAACATTTCAATAAAAAAATTGGTGTTATATAAGGTCATAATGGGAATGGAACCTAAATCAACATCAACAAGTAAAAAATTGAAAAGGTATAATAGAGTGGATGCAATATGTTGAGTTCTATTCTTGTGGAAGTCCTAGGGGAAAATAATCATGATAAGAATGGTTATGTATTTCATTAAAAAAAATTATAGGAATGGTTATCTAAATGTAAACTATTATTTATATGGAATGCATATACGTTTTCAAAAGCTATCAATGATCTGAAAATTTAGAAGTTCTAAGGATTTTTAAATGCAAAAGAAATTGGATACCTCCTAGAAACTTTCACCGTTGATAAAACTGTGTCAATTAAATCCATAAGATTAGTTGGTTTGTGTTTTGTTCTTTATAAGAAACACATTGGAAAGAGGTTTGTGGTTAATGAGAAAAAATGGTGCCCTCATGAGCTTTATTATATATATTTTGAGTACACCATCAAATTTATGAAACACGTGTTCATTGAATGCCATGGATGATTGATTAGTTATCAGAGTCTTAAATGGATCTTTGAAAACTATCAAGGAAAGTTTCTAAGAACCATTTTGTTGGAAAAAAAAAACCTTCACTAGCTTTGCAAACTAGGAATCTCTATATTTAAAAAATTCTACTCATTTTTATCTTTCCACTTAACTTTTCTATTTTTTTCTGGTTCTTAAATGAGTAACAAGTCATAGTGAGCCTTCTATGTCACCAAAAAGTGAATACCTTGAAAATTTTTACTCATTTGGACCTTTTCATAACCCATTTTTTACCCATTTCCAAGCCTTTTGACGAAGTGTTGTAAAAAATTATAAAATATTTGCATGCTCTCCTCGGCTTTTCATCACTTAATCAACCCTTAATGACCCCTTTATCCCCATACATATCTTATCTTAGAGTGTTTTAACAAGACAATCCCGACAAGCACAAATACTAATATTTTAATCACTGAAAATCAATGAAAATTTCCCAAGTGGAATTGGTCGCCACCATAGTTAACCTAGTCCTATGTGGCATAAATTTCAATTTGAACTTAATTTCTTTTAAGATTTAGGTATCTACAACCTAAGGTCGATCAATATGATGTTATTTCAGGAAAATTAGGGAACAACTTGTATAAGTAAGCTCCAAAACCCTAATTCCTCATTTTGCACCATCCATTTTCTTCTCCATCTCTCTCTCTCTCCCTTCTCCTCCTCCTTAATAAAGCTAGGGTTTCTACATTCTAGGTCAACAAGACATTTGGCTAAAACCCTCAAGGGCTGAATCCTACATGGCTGCAACTCAAGATCAATCTCCATGACAAGGTAACTAATTCCATTTATTCACACTCCATCCTTTCTCATTTAATTTCTTTATTTTATTTATTTATCTACAAATGGGGTTGACCAAGGCAAACCCCTATACTCTAACAGTCAACAAGTTTCTCTCTTTGTGTGATTTGCAGGTTTTGTAGGTAGATTTCACAAGGAATCAAGGTGGAATATTGTCCAACAAGTTGTCCAAGCTCTCTAGGGTTGAAGAAACCCTAGTTGAAGCTTAGAAGACTTCCATGGACAAGAATCTTCACTTTCAGGACCAGATACCGAAAGGAGAAAGAAACATAAAAGAAAGGCCTCATATCACATCTTCTAGTTCACAAAAAATCATAAGAGGACTAGGTCACCACTTTGGGTGACCTAATCCCACTAAAGATATTTTCAAAAAAATTGGTAGATCTGGATACCCTTTGGGCATAAATGGGCTCCAGAGTAGTCTTTGGAATTTTTTGAGAAAAGGACTAGATCGCCTAGCTTGGCACACGTTTCCCTTCCAGCCTCAACAACAAATCCAACAAAATTTATAGCCTCTCCAAGGTTCCAGGTACATACCTATCTCATCCCTAACCTTCTATAATAGTTTAGTTTATATTCCTTAGGTTATTTTGTATATATCTGCATTTTTTCATGTGTTTTCCAATACTTAGATTTTAATAGTTGTATTTAATATTTAGTTTCTATTTCAAATTCATTGCATTTAGGTAGATACATTTCACAAACCTCATAACCCCCAATATAACCCCTTTCCTTTGAATTAACTCACCCAAGAGCATACCATTAGTGTGAAAGAGATTCATTCCACAAACCAAGAGCTCCTAGGTGAAAAACATAGGAGCCTATTTGGGGAATTCTCTTTCCCTTATTGTGTATGTTTTTGGTGGTTCATTTTGGTGAACCCAACTTTCCTACACCCTCTTTTCTGATTTACAGTCCTTCATTATCTTAGGAGTCATTTGCATTGCATATTTCATTAGTGAAGTTGCATCTTAGGCTTTCCAAACTTGCATTAGTGAAAAGTGCATTTAGGCTACATTTTTGGCATATTAAATCACCAAATCTTTTTGAATTTTTTGCATTTTCTTCTTATATTTTAAATATAAAACACATAAACCATCTATACCCATCAACAAATTATGTCAAAACTCAAAAAAATCACTAGGAGGACTAGGTCTCCATCCTCGACGACCTAGTCTCTTAGGGTTCTGAAACTGCCCTCTACAAAGCTGAAAACCCTATTTTTAGGTTTTTGTTTGGTGCCATTACCCACCTATATCAATAGGTTGTGTTTTTGTTAACTATATTTTCTCAAAATTAGCATATAGTAGCTCATTCCTTGCATTGTAAATTTTTCTGTTTTGCATTTATAGACATTAATTTCTAGATCATTGATAGTGTAATCACTAAATTATCTTATTTGTCATCTAAAAATTGTATTTCCTTTTAAGTCTTTAAATTGCATTGTAAATTCTTCAAACATGTTTAAATTTTTATTTTTTCTTTATTTTTTTTGTAAACTATTCAAACAGGTTAAAAGTGCATTCCATTTATTCCCTCGTTATGAGCATCTAGTGGATAAAAACATTAACACTTGTCTCACACTTACCCCCCCTTCTATCTCTCCTATCTGTGCGAATGATTTGTTAAAAGAAAATAAAAACTTAGATAATCATGATGATCACATTTGTTCTTCTCATGATACCTCTCCTTTTAGTGATGAAGGTATCTTGGCAAATGAAGGTACAAACATTGAATGCCATGATGGTCTTGTTTATTATTCTCCTTATTCCATTTGGGATGATTGTATAACCATACAAGAGGAATTAATTGCCACCACCTTACCTAGTCTCATTTATGTTAGGGTTAGAAGGTAGATATATAATAAGTTAAATGCAGATTTGAAAAATGAAAAAGAGTAATAAAACACACATAGAAGACAACGCAGAGAATTTAATGTGGTTCACCCAATTTGGGCTACATCCACAAAATTTCAACCATTGAATGATTTTATTATCAAGTGCAATGAATAATTCCATGCTTCTAGAAAATTAGGGTTTACAACGTCGGCCTTTTTCTTTTTCGGTGACAAAACGAAGAAAGGTGAAAAAAATACATGAAGAGTGTATAGTATAGCTTGATCAGTTGCCACATACCAACAATTTCATATCCTAATACTTCCCCTCTTTGGGCCAATGCTTTAGTGAATAAGGATATTGAATCAAAACCTATCATGACAAACACCTTGGTGAGAAGGATATATTGGTTTCAATGCATCCAATGATTGAGAGCTCTAACCTTATTTCCCTCTTTCCTCAAGTTCCTAACATTTAGAAGGGTCTATTTGAATAACAAGATCCAATCATGGACATGCAAGAGACTCATCCTTTTCCTTCCCTTGATGACCACCCTATTTGTGAGGAAACCATGACATCTAGTGAACCTCTTGATTATTACTCTCTTACTAGGGTTGCTATTATGGGAAAATAGAATGAGACCTTTGTCAAGATAACCTATAAACCTCTCCTCTTCATCCCAACAATGCTCACCCCGAGGTCATTTTAGAAGAGCCAATCCTTGAATGTAACAAATATACGTTTTGTAGTTCTCCTAAAATATCTCCTCCTAGGGCAGATATAATGATGCAATCCAAGGGCAATATTTACTCTCCTTCCCAAGGGGATGTTAATATTGTTCAACCTCAATTCATCCTTTACCCTCCTTCACCCAAACCCACACCCGAATTTACCCTTTACTCGCCTACCCCTAATTTCTTGTAGCAACCAAGTCATAATATTGTTTCGAATACACATTACACCCATAATAACCCAGATTTTGAACCATCATCCTAATGGGACTTTTAAAATTTGTCAAAATTTTACCTAATCTGGGCATGTTTGTTTACCATTTGTGGCTAGGGATCTAATGCTTAGGGTTTGTGTTTACCCATGATAAAATTGATAGTTAAATTTTTAACCTTGATGTTATTTTAGAGTTGACCTGTATTTTGGGATCACTAGTTTCTTAAGTCATCTAACTGAGCCTGATTTTTCATGTTGTTATCGGCCCCTTTTTCACTCGAACTATTAGTCTTTTCTTTTTATTTGGGTGTTATTATTATTTTTCCTATGTCAAGTGGTTTTCCCTAGGTTTGGGTGGGCCTTAAATTATTGTGCATTGGAGGGTTTTCCAGTCGGGCTTGCTGTTATAATTATTTTTTCCTATTTCAGTATGGTTGACAGTCAGATCACGGTTTCTAATCTGGACTATTCCTCACAGACCTCACAAGGCTTCCTACTGATGTCACTAAAGTGGTGCGAGGTGTGCAAGATGTTTCCATTTGTCAAGTATGGTAGGTGGGGATTTTCTTGATGCACCTGCAGTGACAAGTGGGTGTCTTTTCAACATTGGATATTAAATGAAAGGGATTAATTATGACCATCCCTAGTAGACCCCACACAAGAGGATTAATTTTTTTGAAAATGTTGCGAGGTTTTTTTTTCGGTGACACGTGGCTTGGCGGGACCTACTACTTGGTCGCAGGTTCTTGATTGTGAGGGGTTTGATTGGCTGCTATTTTCCTAGGTCGTGATGTGGATTTTTCAACGATCATCGACTCAATCCAAGTCATCCGACTTGCCAGGTGTTTTCACATCGACGGTTTGATTTTAAAGGGCTAGTCTTCACCCGCGTGAGGATTTTTTGTGCTTTGCAAGTTATTTTCATTAATGGTGTAGGTTTTTCAGTGGATTTCCTCCTTAATTTCCATGCGTGCAAGTGATATCCACCTAATATTGCAATGATGGGCTCTATGATATTTTTCAAGAGCTCACAATTATTCTATGGTGGCGATGACAACCACTAATGCTTATTTTTCTCATACTACAATTTGAGCAATTATTGTTCCCTACATTGAATTTCTCTATAAATGTCTGCTAATTTTCTCATCAGTATCATTACATTTTAAGTTTTTTTCCTTGCAAGGAATTGATTTGTTTGCTGAGTTTTAAGCTAGCATCTTCAATGGATAGATCAGTATTATGATGAAGTTCTCGGGTCAGTGTAATGAATTTGCAACTCAGGGAGAAAAAAATTGTTCCTAGTATTTCTGGAGCAATCACTCAAAGGGTGGAGATGAGGTCTGGGCATTCCACATCACTTGTCGAGCTCTCTATGGGTTCTAATGGTGAGGGGTCTGAAACTGATTCGGACTACTCCAGCTACCTCATGGCCTTGATTGAACCCATGGGAGTTTATGAGGAGGTTCTCATAGTTTCTCCAATTATTGCGGTGGCACTGTGTAATGTTGTTGGATCTAGTGCTGGCACTAGCGGCGGTAAAGAACCATTCTTTTCTTTTACTGAAGTGAGAAACAAGAGTGGTTGCGTGTATCGAGGCCATTTGGTTTCTCGAGGTGTCACAAAATGAGTGGTGTTGGTAGAGCAGTGCTTTTTTTTTTTCTTTTGATGCTATTCTCAATGGTTCGGGAATGATGCAGGCATGCAGGTGGTTGGTGGTGTTTTTTGTCTTTTTTGGCTGGTTACAAGGGTGTAACCATTTTTTTATTCCTCTGTGTATATTGCACTATTTTTTGATGATAAGGAAATTTTTGAAGTGAATTTGAATTTCATTGGGTAAAAGTGAAATTCATTTTGAAATGAACAATGGAGCCTGATGCTTGTTTCTCTCATGTCCTATAAAGGATATTTCATGACTCATTGTTGGGGGTTAGATTTTTGTATCGTAAGGGTTAGGTTGTGTACAAAAAGGTTATATTGTGGTATTTTGGAAGGTTCTAGTTGGAAAATAATTCACTTTCGGGTGTTGTATAAAATAAGTTGCTCTACTTTTATAATAATTGGTATCAATAAATCTATAAAAGAATTAAGACAATTGCTCTCCTATGTACAATTCATGGATTATGAATAGATTATTCAATGATTTATTCATTTAGTTTCAATGGTATATTTGGATGTGTAATTAGTTTTCTTTCTTTAGCTTAATGAGTTAATCAAATGATTGAAAACAAAATTCAAGTCTATGATAATGTGCTGAGGATTTACTAAGGAGTATTGTTTTAATTAATGAAAAATCTCATAATGTAAGGCATTATAATGATGAGTTCAATAATATCAAGGTTATGTTTTATGTGACTCCCACCTGGTTGGATGAGGCACTAGATAGCTCATTCCAGATTTTTATTAGAAGTGTGAGACAGTAGCCCTAAGCATAAAGGTTCTAGATCTGAACATTTAACAATTCATTGTCTATCTCTTTTGAGATACAAATCTTACTTTAAGTTTTTTTTTCTAGCTCTAGATAGTCGTTATTGTTATTTATTTTTTCTAAAAACAAGGTAATTGCTATCTAGTTGCATTAATGTGAAATGTATTTGTAAGTAGAAGTGTTCTTAAGGTATAAACCGGTTTTGGCTATGTGTAGCCTATGTGTAGGATCATGATGGGCCAAAAAGTGGCGATATGTAAGCCATATGATGGCCCATGTGGCTGATGAATTTTTTTTTATCTAAAATTGATGAAACGAAAAGATTTTTTAGAGGAGATTTGCAGCTTTCCACCAATATAAATTATGCTTTACTTTGAATTTAATAAACAATTATTTTTCTTTTTCTATTAGAATTACAAATAAAGTCCTAATTTATAGGCTGATTGAAAAACATCTATAACTTTTAAACGTTAGTACACTCTTTGAATCCGAAACATGCATCACATTCTATGCTTCACATACTATAGGATTAAAAAAAAAAAATTGAATTTCATGAATTTTTGACCAAGTTAAGGTGGTTAGACAGACCAACTTTTATATTTTTCAGAAGTTGTAATAAAAAATTCATAATTAATTATTTACTAGCAAAAAAATTATTAAAAAATATGCATAACATCGGGACATGAGTCCTCTACTTATATCTACAATAATATAAAAAAATATTATCATTTTACTGTGGTTAGGATGGTCAGATAGACACCTACTTCTTATTTTACCTTGAAGTTTAAATACTACTGCATTGAAATTTCAAATTTTCACCAAATAGATTTTTTTTTAAAATAAAGGTCTAGTAGTTTAGAAACTACATTCAATTTTCTACAAATTCTATTTTTACATTTTTTTGAAATAATATATATAACTTATTCAAATTTTTACATCAAGTTGTTTAACTCTGATTTTTTGTCTTTTTATTGCCACTTAAGGGCCTATTTTTTCCACGATGATCTTGCATATACCCTTTTATGAACACATTTAGGAAAACCCTCCTTGTTTTCATAGAGCCTAAAGTGTGGGAGATCTTAGTTGTTGACTAAGTCTCAGGGTGATCCCACAATAGTGGTTTACAATTTTTGGCCAAACTGGACACTAAAATTATTATTTTTAACTAAATCTTCACATTTGGGCACCTATAGCGGCTAAACCATGAGGAATTTGAAGATGATACAAACTAGAGTCTCATCACATTTTTTCTGTAGATTCTAAAACTATTTTTTTTCAAAATTTTTGGAATAATATTTCACTTCTTTTTCCATCTCCCACGAAAATTGGTTTTTTTCACAAAACAACATTTTTAAAAAGTGACGCTTGTCATATACAACATAATTTTTTTTGTTTGAAGGGTAAAATTCTAATTTTTTAAAATTTAGATTTTTAACTATGATAGCTAGCACTTTCATTTGGTCTCATAGTTTTTTATTGAATATTGTTTCCTTAATAGAGTTTCGAAGTCAAACAAATTGCAAATCAGACATTGGCGGACTGTATACAACATAAATTTTTTGTATGTATTTAAATTCAGTTTTTATTTTTTTAATGGACCAAGGACATCAATACCAAGCACAAAAATATTTTTTGATAATTTTCTATTTTTCCACATGTGCAAAATGGAGAGCTTGATTTTTGATGAAAAACCTATGTTTAATAAAACTAAAAAAACACATACATAATAAAACCAAAACATATTAAAATTATATTCGTGGGATAGCTCATTTTGAGAACTTCCATAATCATTTGAAATAAATTTTAAATGAATTCATTTGATCCCCAAAAAGGTAAATCAAAAGTGTTTTTTTATCAGCATTTTGATTGGTGTAAAGGAGACTCATTTATAGGTATGTTTTAAAACTAGCGATGTTCTATCCAAGGAGGTTTGATCTAAGGTGGCTTGATCAAACCATATTCAATTGAAATCCTTAAAATGGAACTTTTAAAGGCTTAAATAATTATATTTTCTAAAAATATGTGATATCAGCAAAAATCAGTTCCTCTCAGAAATTGTAAACCAGCTTTGTGGGATCACCCCTCATTAGTTGGCCACTAGTTTTGTAGTTTTTTGAATATAGAGTGTGGCAACATCTTAGAGAATTATGAAGCCTTAATGGGTAAATTTAAAACACCAACTGAATGGCGACTCTATTGGGGAAAATTCATGAAAATTCTAATTACATACTCTAGCCTTAAGAGTCATTGCATAGATTCAAATGATTTTTCATTTTGAATTTCGTTCAAATATAGAAGGATTTCAACCTTGGAGGAAAAAGTTGTTGCAGTGAACCTAAATTTTTTATAACCTATGGTGCTCCGTTGGGAGAAGTTGAGAAGTTTTTGTTACATACGATGTTTTTATATAGTCATTATAATACTGACATATTACCTATAACCATAAGGTTAAAATTGATGGGATAGGTTTTTTGCTTGACTCATTATCTGATTGGTGATTTTTATTAGGGAGAAATTCTTAGAAATTTAAAGAAAAAATAGAAGAGACACACCATGGTAGTAGGAGGTGGCTGACCAACAATCATTTGTTTAGTGGACCTGAATTTTATGTTGGGATGGTGAGAGGTTATGGATTTGGAAGTTATTGGCAGGAATTGGATTTTAGAGTATTTGAGGTGTGACTCTGTTGTAGATGAAGACCCAGGATGTGATAAGATTTGAGAAGGAATTTCATATTCTTTTGAAATTCAGTCCTTTGTTGAAGAGGTGGCAACTTTGTCTGAAGAACCAGTTGATACACAAGGAAAAGTCCCAGATCTGTAACATTTACAATCAAGGAGACAAGGTTAACAAGCGCTGCTTAATTTCCACGTATTCTCATTAATCTAAACAGGTCAATATTTTGATAATGAGAAACATTTGTAACTAGGGATGATTAATGGTTCCTCATTAGATGTTCTAGCATTAAGAAAGGAACATTGGTTAGACTTTCCATACTTCTAATAATGCAATATGTAAAATGATTTTAGAAGTATGTTTATGTTGTAAGTACTATACCTCTAAAAGGCTCAAGGTATGAGTATTTCTATCAATTTTTAGAATCATGGCCGAATTAGTAAATGATGTATTTGATAACCATGTATAAAGTTGATATTAATTGATTGGCTATAAGAGAGTTTCCATATGAGATTTCCAAAAAAAATATGCAAATGAAACAAGTTTCAATAAGCCCTTCAGGGGATCTTGTAATTCAAAGGTATATGCCATTGGTTTTTAGTTGTATTAAGGATTACCCTAATTTAATTCCTAAGAATATTATGAAATATTTTCCTAAATATATAGGAAAAAGTGTAGAATCTACCTCTAAGCATTTGCAAACATTAAAGGATCTGATGGTAGATTATGAGATACATCATGAGGAAATTGTTTGTTCAATGCTTGAAGGATGATGCTAGGGATTGGTTTTCATATTTACCATCATGTTCTACAGCTTCATGGTGTCAGTTTATGATAGCCTTTGTGGAGCAATTTGGTGAAAGGGTAAATGTAGATGAGGTGAGGAAACAATTTATGGAGATCCATATAAGTGAAAAATAATTAGTCCCTATTTTCAATATTTGATTTGCAAAGTCTATCAGGGAAATGTCAGAAAGTATGCAGCCAAATGATGATGAATGTTTGGTTGTGTATCTTGGTGCATTTGACAGTAAGATGGGATTCTTCTTAAGGGATAAAGAGCCTACAACATTACTTTAGGCATACAAAATTGGCATGAACATTGAGAATAACTTGAAATACTCTATGATGAAAGGGTATCTAGTTGCAAGTGTTGATTGCCTTGGCATAACTCATACTAGTAAAATTGCAAAGTTGGTTGCACGAAACGCTCATTATGATAAGAATGCTTTGGAAACTGTAATAGATCCACCATTACAGTGTGATAATAATGATGATACCTAGGTTCAAACCCAAGTTGAAATCCAGTTCAACTAGAGTAGTGATGATCAAAACTCTTTTGTGCAAGAATTGTGTGAAATGAAGAGACAAGAGGGAGAATCTCCATATCAATTGTTTTTGAGATTTTTGGATGCTTTGATAGAAATTCCCAAATTTTTCAGACTTGAGGAGTCCATGTGCATTGATTTGTGTTGTGAGATTTATGAACCTAGGTTGAGTACTTTGGTAGAGGAATTGAAGCGCTATAGCTTTGAACAAGTACCTAATTGGATAGAGATTGAAGAATCGACCAAGAGTACATTTGTATGAAATGAAGATGATACCTGCCCTTTTGAAGAGTGTTGGATAGCTACACACAAGCTTGAGGGGCAAGGTGATGGAGGATTAAGGAAGAAACCCATTACTTTTCCATTTCATGATAATAATGCACATGTCACCGAGGTTTTGTTACAGGCTAGTGATTGTGATTTTAGAAGTCATGATTGCATTACTGAGAATGAAGAGGAACCTTTATGCTTACTAGAGTTTTGTGGTAATATAGAGCCTCATGATCTTATTTGTTCTCAAATGAGGGGACAATTTTCAAATGATGAATAATTAGAGTATACTACAGATGTGCTAGCAATGGAACATGTTTGTTGTTTAAATATTGAGGAATTTGAAGATAATGAGGTGTGTGTTCAATATGGTGATTTAAAGAATAATACTGGAGGTAACCAACATACTGATAAATATATTGGTACTTGTCGACACGTAAAATACACATCTTACATCTCACTCTAACTAACATCAAATTCTTCTATTAATCAATTAAAACAATTTATTGATTAATTCCTTAGCTTCATCAAGCTTTATTAAATAAATAAAATTATTTCTTAAAGTCCTAAGGTTCTTCTTATTTGATTCAATCAATCAAACTAATTTAAATCAAATATCAAACTTCTAAAATACTCCAAGTTAATTAATCTAAATTAATTAACCTCTAATCATGATCACCCATTCTCCATCTTTTGACTCAACTTGAGTCAAATCTAAAATCTTAACTAACCCACCCACTTGCACCAATAAATCATTTCTTTGATTTATTAATTGTTCTAATTACTTTCAAAAGGGCATCAAGATGGAATATTTTGTCAATTTGAATCTTCCCTCCAAAGGACTTGTCCCTTCCAACAAAGCATTAAATTCTCTTACATGTCTCTTGCACAAGTCAAACTTGGCATTAAATGCACCTTTCATCCTTCCTAAACATGTCATTTCATGCAAAATTCAAATTTGAAATTTGCACATTGGCCAAGACTTGCACATTCCTCACCCTCTCAAATCTTGACAAGTGGCATCTTGTCATTGGCCTATGAATGATCCCACATTCATCAAAATCTCTCAATCTCCTAACCTTGAATCTATAAAATACAAAGCGTTTCTCCAAAACAACTACAACACAACAACAAATTTTGATGCAAGGTTACTCTATACATATGAGAACTAATCTTTCTGTTCATCACAACATCACTATCATCATCTTTTCATCTTGGCATATTTTGTTTAGGATGGATTGGGAAAGGGCTGCTCCCTACACAAAAAAGTGGCACCAATCCACTATGGAATAAGTTTGCATTCATTTTTATATACTTTGTTTAGTTTTCTTTGTTGTTCAATGTCTTAGCATGTTTAACTAAATGCAATATTTCATAAAGATGTTCATGTCTATTATGTTGGTTTGTGAGTTTACTAACCATTTGCAAATTTTGACGTCTACAAAATGGCGCTAGAAGGAGGGTGGAATCATTAGATTTCTCTGCATTATGTTTGCAACAGATGTCATAGAGAAAAGTTATTATGATTTTACTGTTAAAATTTTTCTACTGTTGAAATTTCTATCATAATGATGCTCTTGGTAATTGTATTTCTATGATGTTTTCTGCCATTCATTATAGGAAAAATGCCTATGGATCCATATGCAAATTTTTATTTTGTTAAAAATCAATAATACTTTTGCTTTATTTACTACAAACAATAAAAATTTGTGGCTGTTTTATAACTTTGTACAATTCATTTTCGGGCATTTGGTAAAAAAAAAAAAAACAACAACAAACGGTAGCCTATTTGAAGTCGACTTAGAGATACCTAACATCTAAAACATGACTTTCTGTCACAATAATGATCTATTTGATCATTTAGGAAGTTAGTCTGGAAAATAACAACCGAATGGATTTACAAAATGTCATCTGACACATTTTTTTTTTTTTAGAAAAATAACCAACAAGTGATCATGGCACATGATAGAGCTATTTTTATTTCAGATTTGGATTTTGATTTTAAAATGATCTCTCTGTTTATGGCAAAAATGATGGATATATTGTCTGCATTATTTATCTTTGAGATGTTAAGATGCAGCCTTTTTTTTACTTTTGCCTTCTGTATGTTTTCATGTGTTTTTACTAACGTGCATTGGAAAGGGTGGAGTCATATTTGATTTGACCTTTTACTGTCTGATAGTTTAAGATTTTGAAAGGGCGTAAAAAAAAAAAAAAATTGGCGTTGTAATTTTTGGTATGTATCTATGGCATAGCTAAGTGTTGTTCTGCTTGTTGGCGTGGGTGGAAGAGGGAGCAGGTTACACTATTTTTTCTTACTGTAGGCAAACCTTTTTCTTTTGATCTACTCAGTATGATGATATTTAATATTTCTTGAGGAGTCATGTTAGTAGATTTGATAAGAAAGGATGTGGAATTTTGTCACGGGTAGATACGAATATGGCAGAAAGTGATAACTGAGGTTGCTGGGAAATTATAATGATAAATTTGTCTTTGTCAATTGAGTAGGGATAATGGAAAGGAAGAGTCAAATTTACGTACTGACTCCACTAGTTTGCTGCAGTCTTCCTTACATTGAGCCTTTCTCTATTGTTAAGTTTTTTTCTGTAGTCTTCCTTATGCTGAGTATTTCTCCAATATTAAGTTTTGTTACGGTCTTCCTTATGTTCCCTCTTTACTACATTTCTACTATCATTTTATTCTTACACTTGTAACGAAGATGAAAATATGAATCATTATTAAAACAGAGGCTGTGTGATGTCTTCACCGATAGGAAACTGCTTTTTGGTGAGAAAATAATAATAATAATATCAGGTTGGTATTGAATAGAAGGGAGATGGCGTAGAAAGTGCCTGCGCTTTTGATTTTGATAACATGTTCAATAGTTAAGTCTACCTCTTAAACATTTAAGGGTGAATCGATGGTCAAACTAACACTTGTATGATTGATGGACGTTGGGAGTAGAATGTCAAGGTATTAAAATCTCATTTATCTGATTGCCAACTGTCATCCATCGACCATTTGTATCCTTCTTGGTGGTTACCCAAAACATGAAACTTCCAAGCCAACTTCGTGTGATAAAAATAAGTCTTTTGGTTGGGAGATTTTATGCATTTAGTATTTTTCACTACCATTTACTAAGTACCAAGTAGCATTGGGATGGGTATTTGGCGTACGTAGAAAAGGGTTGAATATATTTGGTACAGTAGCTTTGATTTTGTAGTACCTTCCTTCATAAACCACATTGCATGAATTTTCTCAAAATTGTGTTGATGTTTATTCAAATTACTCCATTTGCAATAATATGAATTTTAAGCTTCATTTTCAAAATGTCACTCAATGCACACAATACTATTAACATCTTTATGAGGACACTTGAACCATCAATACATGTTCTAACTTTAAATTTATGAGTCTTTGTGATTACATTTGTTTAAAATCATCAATCAAATTTTATCATGAATTGACAAACATTTACAAAAAAAGAAAAGAAGAGGGGCATCAATTATTAAGTTAGAGAAACTTCATTGAATGCATTCATGTTGGTGGAAATTTTATGGTAAATTATCCTTAATCCCTTGCAATAAATCTCATTTCTAATAATTTTATTTGTAATGGAATAGGTTAACATTGACATCAAGATTGAAATTGGAGGTTAACATTGGAATCAAGTGAAAACGAAGATGAACAAAGTGGAGTTGCATATTTTTTAGTTTTTCCAAGACTTGGAGAAAAAAAAAGGTATTTTTTAATGCTTGTTTTAACAATTTAGAGCTTCCATTTTCTACCCTTGTTTTTTGTTTTAAAGTAACTCACTTTTAAATTTGGGTTTAAAATCGATCAGTGATTTGATCTTTTCAAAGTTGGTTAAAAAGAACCTTAGAAATTTACTAAATTTTGATTTGGACTTAAAATTGAACAAGACAAACTTCACATATCATTTGGTGCTTTTAAAACGAACTCATCACTGCTTTATGGATTAAAATGAACAAGTGTTTTTCATGTTTTGCAATCTTTTTCACAAATTAATATCATTAAAATGCATATGTGCTTCTCTCGTGCTTCACAATAATCTTGAGAATCAAAATCATTTTGGTGATATTAAGGTGTCAAAAAAATTGCCTTCACATTTCATTTGGGTTCTAAAATTGAACAAAACTTGTCTAGTGTGAGAAATAGGCATTGTGAGTGTTCTCTCTTTGTTCACACAAACAAAGATGATCGAACTACGAATGCACTTACTCGCTATTGTACACCTTTAAAGAGCCTGCCTTGTTGGGAAAAAGTACTCACCCCAAGGGAACAACTCAAACTAGTAATGAGATAAATGCCAGGCTATTCCCAACTGGTATACAAATTCGAATGGTGAGGAAAGTTCATCATTACAAGATCTCCTTCGGACAAGCAGGTGATACTCTTTATATGGGTTGATCTTTCCTCTCATGTGGCCTTTTTAATGGGTACCCTGATTACAAACCATCTTTTTTAAAGGCCAAAATCCTTTCTATTTGTTGGTGCAAGAGGTCATGTCCTCTAAAGCCGCCCCACATATACATGCGCTTCTGTCGTAGAGATGAAAATTATTCCATCAAAGATTCATGTGTATTGATGCTTGGTTGACCCGATAAGTGTGTGCACTATAAGGGGGAGCCTGTGTGGTCAAGCATCTAGTCATTTACACAGAATATGTGTAGCTAGATTTATCCAAGTGGGAACCTGAAAAATATTGCCTTTTCCAACTTAGGGTTGTACATGTCCTTGGAATTAGAACAAATTGGAAATGAACTTTCACAAAGAGCTTCAAATTTTAAACCCTTTGGGGAAGACAAAATACCTTTGAAAAATTCAAGTGCTATTGCTTACCCTAGGGATTCAATCCTTAGAGGTTTCTAAGTGCTCGGGATTAATCATTGTTTATTCTCACTAAAGTCAACAATAGGAAACCTTTTCCCTTATTTCCTTGATTTCTACATAATACACTTTGTGGGATAAAGGAAAATTAAGATATTGGACATTCAGTTTGAAAAACTAAGCAAGAACTGTTTGTTGTAAAAAGAACCAAACCTAAGTAACATAACAGAGAATTAAACCACACATGGGCTTGCAATTTTCTGTCTTATGGTTTTCCATGCGAACATTGATCTTTTGGTTTGAATTGCTCTTAGGGAAAAGCATGTTCTTCAGAACCATGGTCTTGTAAGTAAGTCATCATCAAGTCATCTAGGATCAAGTCAAACAATTCACCCATTCAAACATCAATCAAATTCCATTTCACCAACAAATTTTGGAACTTTGAAAACATCATTCATACTAGAATTTTTCATTACCTTTGACTTAATACACCTATTCAAGTTATCAATCCTCTTGAACAAATTTACCTTTAGGATAACACAAGTTCCTAAGGTCTACTATTTCATGATCACTTTGATTGGCTTAATACACTTAGCCAATTCATTCTCTTGTGTTAGTTTTCCCTAGGATAAAATAACTTCCTAGGGTTTACAATTGAATTATCATCTTGTTTGACTTAATGTACTTAGTCAAACTATCAACCAATCAAAATCAAATCAAATCAATTCCTAAAGTCTAGCATTGATCCAAATTTCCTAGAAGTTCAAACACCCATATCATTCACCCCTTTCATCCTTCATCTCATCATTGGTCCTAAACACCTTAAAGGTTCACTTTCGCAACAGGATCACAACACAAAAGGGACATGGAATATAAACTTGATCCATCCATCATGAGTAATCCAATTCAACCAAACTATCTAAGTCTCACAACACCAATTGATTATCGAAACTCACATTTAGGCATGAAATCATTATCTCCTCCAAAATTCAATGATACAAATGTGAGTATGCCCAATCTAAAGTTTGGAACACCTTTCCCAATGATAGATTTAAATCCAAGTCTAAATCTACAAATCTATCAACCAATAACTCAATGCATGAGTTTTCCAAACAACATTATCCCACCAAATCCATACATGCCAAATACAAGTTTGTTGAACATGAACATTTGTCGTCCACACTTGGTGAACTTTGGGATAGATATGCTTGCAAATCCCCCTAATGTTGTTCAAAATCCTAGTTGTATATTGGCAACTCCATATGTTGATTCAAGTCAAGGTAACACCATGCAAAATCAAAGTTACCTAAATCAAGGCAATATGATTCCCAATGACAACAATGTTCAGTTTCAATCTATCATGCTAAATATAAACATCACACCAAATCAAAGCACTATCCAGAATCAACTTGTCCATGATCCCAAACAAACACCATAAGGATGCATTCCAAATCTACTTGCTAAGCAACCAAGTCAACCATATGAAGAATGTCAAGGTCAAATCTTGTGAAACAAAATTGCTACACTCAAAATTCTCATCGATTCACAACAACAGTTGACAACCATCCAAGCAACCCCAATGGTTAACACATATTCCATTTCTCAAGTGTCTCAAGGACCAAGAATCTCAATCGCACCATTCACCACGCAAACCTTGGCAATCAATGAGACCGTTCTCCTCACCCCAACAATCAACACCATCCCCAAGCCACCACCACCACCACCGCTACCACCACCAAAACACAACACAACCAATTAATTCTCCATCATGTTGCAAGCCATACAACAATCTACCAGCCAAAAGGCACTCCAAGACCAACAAGCTGCACAAGTTACGCAAGCGGCTCAAGTAGCTCGAAAAGCTCAAGCTCAAGCTCAAGCCCTACACCAAGCCTAACAAGGGAAAGAAAAATTCTAGGAATTATTGCAAGAAATCCATCAACAAGTGCATCAAAAAGTAGCTCAACAATAATCCCAACAAAAAGAATTGTTGTCACGACAACAACATGACAAAAAATGAGCGTTGCTGGTTCAACAACAAACACAAGCTTTACTCATGCAGTAGAGCTTGCAATAGATTCCCACCAAATCTTTTGAAAACAATGATCAAGATCAACCGATCAATGAGTACTTTGAAGAGGTTTCCATCTCATCCAATGATACAATCAACACACACCAAGAACCACTTTTCAATCATGATCAAAAATCACCAACGATGCCCAACAATGATCCAATTCGAGAAATGTCAACATCGTTTGACCCTATGGTTGAAGACATTAACAATATCTCCACCATAATAGTTGAAGACAGTGATCAAGATCTATCTATCAATGAACACCTTGAGGATGTTTCCACCTCAACGAATGATCAAATAAACACACACCAAGAGCCACTTTTCGATCATGAACAAAACTCACCAGCAATGCCCAACAATGATCCAATTCAAGAAATTTCAACCTCACTTGGTCTTATGTTTGAAGACATTGACAATCTCTCCACCATAATAGCTAAGGACAATGATCAAAATCAATCTATCAATGAGCACATTGAATATGTTTCTACCCCATCTGATGATCAACTCACCATACATCAAGAGCCACTTTTTAGTGATCTATTTCAAGATGTGTTAACATTATCTGATCCTATTGACATAATCCATGATCCATCAACCAATGATCACATTCAAAATGTCTCTACATCACCTTATGATTTAGAGGACATATCTCAAGAACATATTTCAAAGCATGATCAAAATCTATTACCAAGGTCTAGCAATGTTCCTTCCCAAGACATATTGACATGCTTTGACCTCATAGTTATAGATATTGAAGGAATCCCTAGCTCAACATTTGATCCAAATCCACTCAAAGCTCAAGCGAATATTGAGCCACTTCCCAATGATGATGTCCAAGAACCCACTATAAGCAATCCATCCTTTGAAATTGACCCATGTCAAGAACTTGATCCAAAGCATGTTGAAAATAGTTCTAAAATCACTCAAGATCGAGAATTCATATCTCCAAGATACTACAATGATCTAATGGGCACTCTCCTATCCATACAAGATTCTGCAAATGATGATCATATCCATATAGCACATATTCCTCCATCTACCCACAAGATGCTTTATTTGGATGAACACATAAATGATCTTCATTCAAAACAAGAGTCTCTTACTCTTAACATTTGTACACATGATCAAAGTATAGAAAAATATAGAGACATACCAAAAGTGGATCATGAAGAAAGCTTCTATAGAAGATGTGAATTAGAGATATCATGTGGAGACATATCAAAAGGCTTCTTTAAAAGTTTCAAATCAAAAACATCCTATGGAGACATGGAAAAATGGGTCATGAAGAAGGCTCCTACATAAGTCATGAATTAGAAAGATCATGTGAAAGCGTACCAAGAATGAATCATGAGGAAGAATTTTACAAGGACAGTGAAGCATCAACACTTATTGAAGAAGCATTGCAATTTGATATCTCACAAAATCAAGCTAAGGATATCAATCAAGAATTCATCCCACATATGGAGGATCCTATCACTTATAAAGTTGGATCACTCACCTTTCTTAGGGAAAGCTACCTCATCAATAAAGAAGTTGTGACTTTTGAAGATTCACGATGGAGTAGAGAAGGAGTAGCAAATTGTTTCCAAGGTAAATCATATCCTATTGCAAATATGTTTTTTCAATAGATGAATTATCAAGGTAGAGGATTAGGCCTACATGAATAGGGTATCCTTGAACCAGTGTAGATTGTTGGCAATCCTAAGTGCCAAGGCCTTGGTTATTTGACAATCAAGGAATATAAACATATTAGTGATACTTCAACAAAACTGGGGGCAACTTCATCTCAAGAAAATTTCAACATAGGGAGCATGAAGAATCCTTATGATGAAACAAATTCCAATACTACAACCCACCATAGACCACAAATCTTCATCTACCTATCACCCCATCTATGAATTGGGACCAACGTCAAAAGAAAGACTTGAATCAAAGCATGAAGGAAAAATCAAAGACATATGGATACCAAAAAATACAAAGAATGATTATCCCTATCAAACTCTATTAGTCAAAGAAACTATGGGGAAAAATAAAAAAGGGGCAATTATCCATCAAAGATGTCTACAAAGGCAAAAGAAAGATTCTTAAGAAACATACAAAGTGTATCAAGCAGTTGGTCCTAATTCCATGCACACTTCCATATCCACCCATCATTGCTCATCTTCCCAAGTTTGGAGAGTCAAAGGCTCCAAACTATCAACTAATCCATATTTTACTCCTAAACACACTCCATCCACGCATGATATAAAATTCTCACATTGACCATGTGTTGGAAATAACCCTTCATCATAAGGATTTAGAAGGCACTCTATCGCGATGTGAGCACAAAGACAAAGTTAACTCTAGTATCGGCAAAGTAGAACAAATTTCTCAAAATTCGCTTTCAAGTGCATGTATCTTGGAAAAGAAACTTCTTCAAGAAGCATATCGATGGCATGTTATGACAAAATCATCAACATCAACACCACCAAGTGGTTTAGCATAAACTTAAAATCTCTCGAATAATACAAAAAAATAAAAAAATTAGAAAAATCCAAAAAAATCAAAAAAAGGATTGAAAACAGTAAAGAGAAAAATCGCCCTCTAGCGAAAAAAATTTTGGTGGTGCTTTGGATAGGTACCATGATGAAAACCTAGCAAACAGGCATCATGTGTAGAATCAAGCATCTACGTGCATCATTTTAGGAGAAAGCATCTTATCACATCCATAATAAATCCAACATTCCAACCATATCATTCGTTCATCCATGAACCGTTTATCCAACCCATTACCATCTATCCGCATTATCTTGATAAAATTTTGGGGCACACTTTACACTTGTTTATGGTAAACCTCTTGACACAGGTCATTTTCATTGATCCTATCCTACCCATAATTATCTAAGCAATGAAAGCACTATCTAAATGAGAGTCCTTTGTACAAACACCTTATCTTATCGCAAGATAATTCATATCCATTAATCCAAGCATCCACCCATGGCCGTTCAACATTGCTAGACACAAGGGGCAGATATTTGCATCTTGCTTCAAGAATAAATCTTGATATATATCATCCAACTTATGTGGTGATCCAAACATTTACAAACGTGAAATCAGATTGGTCAAAGCATTTGTGATCCAAAAAAATCCAAAGCACTAGCCCATGACATATTTTGACAGGAAAACATTCCTTATCAAGCTTTATCTATCGTCAAACATCAATCTAAAAAATCAATGTCAGTCACATCTAACTTGCATGTTAGCGTCATATCAAATCATCGAAACAACTTTTATTCCAAGCCAAGCTTCATCAATCTTGATCAATCGAATCCAATCAATCATCACCTTGTTTGAAGTAACACACTTAGTCAAACTATCATATTTTTGCACGATTTTACAAGTCCATTATCATATTGTTTGGATTAACACACATAGCCAAATTATCAAATCCATAATCACCTCATTTGGCTTAACACACCTAGCCAAATTATCCTTTTTGTACGATTTTATTCTAGGATAATACAACTTCCTAAAGTTTACTAGTGCATCATCACTTTTGTTTGACTTAACACACTTAGTCAAACTATCAATCCATTGATATGATCAATCAACCTTAAGCTTGGTTTTCAACAAAATCTCAAAACAAAGCACTAATATCATCACATATCATATCCAAATCGTCAAAATCAGGCAAAAAACCAAAAAATCCAAATCATTCAAAAATCCAAAAACATGTCAAAATATCAGAAAATCTTCAAAAAAAATTCATCATTGAGTCTTGTCAGTATTTTACCTTGTCCGAACTACGTCATCTTTGAGCTTGAACATAGGCAAGGTTGATCTTTAATCATCCCCCCAGACATTTGCATCAGTCCTTAGGCGTTCGTCGCATTGGCAATCCATTTGCCCATCTATTTTACATTTAGTGTAATGTCGCGCCACGCAACCCTAGAGGAAGTTTCATTTCACTACAAAAGCATAATAATTTTTTTTTTAATAAAGGTGAATTAAGCATACATGTTCACCTAAAAATTGACAACCTCCCCTAAGGCTACATAATCGAGATTACTTAAATTCCCATTAACATACAACATCTAAATTACAATTCAGTAAATAACCCAAGTAATGACATTCATTCAACATAAGTAAATACAAGAAAAGAATAGATTATCCATCAAATAATCCATTACATAAACCATTACAAGATTACAATCCTCATTCCAAAAATGAGACACAATACATAAGAATAATAATTACAAGATCCACCTCATAACAACAAGAGGGGTAAAACAACTCATTACAAGAAGAGAATAACAATATCTGCTAGCTGTCCAACTAGATGTCTCACTTCCATGAACTAAAGAACAAGGGGGACCCAATGGTTTTGGTGCATGTTCCACCCAACCTAGTGGTACCCGAAGCCCCACCCCCCATGCTAGGAGATAGTAAAAATGCAACATAGACAAGAAATATACTACCTCTAACCAAAGGCAGACTCATACTGACACATACTAACACAACCATACATATGCACAATACAAAGCTAACACTAACATGGTTACATTGCTTCTAGACATAATAAAATCAAGTGTGCTAAAGAAACCATACACACAACATATACTCAAGGTTATCCTAGATAGAGTGTCATCGCAAGGTGCATCATGAGATCTCCTCTGGGCATCCTTCATAGGCTCCGGTAATCTTGGTGACCTCAACCAAATCCCGGCCCTCATACTCACTCAAGCGGAATCAACTACCTTTCATATGGACAAGCTAGTTGACCTTGCCATTTCAGGCCTTCTCACTCACCCCAAGTCTAAACAAGCCCTTGTGTCTGCAAGTGAGGTTAATTTAACTTGGTTAATGTGAATGCATCCTAGTCATCTATGTACTTTATTTTAATTATCACTTATTACAAATACTTTCAAAGGTTACCCGGTTTACCTCTTTGGGCTCCGGCCCCTAACAAAAGCCACTCCTCTAATGGATAACACACTATTCAAAACTAGACTCCAAGGGTAACTCAAGTAATATAGAACTGAGTAACTAAATCTCTCCTAATCTAGGAGATGACAATAAAGAAT
Source organism: Sequoiadendron giganteum (assembly GCA_007115665.2). Lineage (NCBI taxonomy): Eukaryota > Viridiplantae > Streptophyta > Pinopsida > Cupressales > Cupressaceae > Sequoiadendron > Sequoiadendron giganteum. The sequence continues at coordinate 562,875,280 of CM021104.1, read as the reverse complement.
CCCACTCCAACACTGGGAGGAAAACAAACATTAACTAACATGGGAATGAGCCACATTCACTGGAAGACTTCTCAATGTTTAACACAGTTACCCGTTCCCAAGCACTCATTAAAAGGGAAAATAATTTAATATTGCATTGATAACGAAAAAACACTATGTTTGGATATATTAAATCCATATTTCTACTTAAAGCATCTCGCAAAAAATAAAATATTATCTTTCTAAATCTTCACTAAAACACAATAATTTCTTCATTAAAATAAATGCTTTCACATTGTAAACCTTTCATGCTTCCTATGCTTTAAACAAAATGTTAAATCCAAAAATACTCTTAAAATATACTTCATATGATCCATATATATTTAAATACAAATATCATGTTTATTCTCAAAACTACTTTTAAAAATAAAATCTAAATTATACAATGGTTTTAACTTTCTATTTTAATTAAAAAAACTAGTCTGATAAATAATTTATCTAAATTTCAACAGTTTGTACTCATTTCCTAAAATAGAATATAATAACTTTCATTATTATTCCTATTAAAAATTGAAATAAGTAAATTAAAATCTTTTCTTTTCCAAACAAATAAACATTTCAAAAAATAATCTAATAAAACTTCCAGATCATAACTAAATTTAATATCAATAATATTAAATAAAAAAATAACATTAAAAAAAAAAAACGAACAAAAAACAAAAAAAAATATTAAAAAAAAAGAATAAGAAAAAAGATAACATGTAGTCCAGACGGTACACGTCCGGTGGACAGTACCGCCGGTACCTGCACTAGCCTACACCATCATTAGAAAAAATGAAAAAGGGGAAAAAACTCCTTTTTACTAGCGCGTTTTTTGAAATGGAAATTTTCAACATGAAAATTTTAGCAGTTGTTTGATTTACTATCAGAAGATCTATATTTTGTAAATGCAATATACAACTCTAAATTATATATAAATATATATAAATATATTTATATATTTACCAGAATCTAAAACTGGTCAAATTGAAAAATATTTAAACAAAAACCAGAAACAAGAAAATTAATTAATTTTTTCCAGAATTTCATTCCAAAATTCAAAAGGTGTAATTTTAATTTCCCACAATCTATTCTTTCAGATTTTTGAAAAATTTAAACAAAGAACTTTGTACAGAACTAAATTTTGTTTGATTTTCAATGTAATTTTTCTATAGGGTTTGAATTTGAAATACAGATCTGATTGTTTTCAAAAGTAGAATTTCCATAATAAATCCTAAATGTTTGAGAACATTTAAATTGAATTTCAACAATGGATCTACGGGTTTTGTTTACTAAATAATCTCCTACAGTAAGTTTATCAAATTTTCACAACCATTAAATTGAAAATTGAAATAAACAACAAGTATAAAACCTGGAATATGAAGCTACAGAAGATGATGAAATTTCTTTGATAGAAGCCTCCTCCAAGCTTTTCCTCAAACGTGCAACCAATTCCAATTCCAAAATCCAAAATTTGTTTCAAACCCTACTTGTGCAATTTCTTCAAAAATTCCCAAATTCCTCTAAAAATATCAATCCTTCCAAAACTTCTCTCCCCCAAAAAATTGAAACATGCATTCACATAAAACTAAAATATCTAATCTAACCCTAATTCCCTTTTGCATGCAAAGTAGAGAATTAGATATTTATTTTCTTTTCTAATTTTCGAAAACACAAAATTGAATTAAAATACAATTTCCATTTCTTTTCAATTTCTCATGATTTAATTTAATTTAATTTAATCCAATAAACTTAATTAATCAATTTTAATTATTTAATAACTAAATTTAACCCTTTTGAGATTAAAATTTAATTAATTAAATAAATTAAAATTTAATTAAATTAAATTTCATTATAAACTTTTAAACAACATCAAGCATAATTTTGGTTTAATATTAAAATAATCACTATTCTATCCAATGCAGTTATTCAAAAGATTAATCAAATAATAATGCATCTAATAAAATCATATAACATTAAATCAAATAAACATGACTCACAAAACAGGACTATAGACACACTAAGGCTAGGGCGTAGACCTGACACATGTTACCTAGTTACTATCTCCCTTTCAACTTAACCGTTGGATCGACACGCTCAAACCTGTGAAACTAGGTAGAGTCGATGTCATGTACCTACAACCTGAAACCAAGTAAACAACATAATATAGTATATTGAGTATATAAAACACACCGTGAAGAAGAAATCATGGGTTCACAAGGCGCTCGCAAGCAAGTGATGCAAAACCATCCTCTTCACCGATCCACTCATCAAAGACTGACATTACATCATAATAAAAAATCACGTAATACAATATCTCAAGCTAACTCTACTAGCATCAATAATCCATAATGCATGTGAAACAATAATTAGATAATCCACATCACACAATAATCTTTGTCGCTCAATAGTAGCGATCAAAACACAAACAACAAGGTGTGTCCAGTATAATAGTAGCTGCATCCCAAACATAGCATAAAACAAAACAAACAAGAAGAAAAAAAGAGGGGTATTATAGTTAGGGTCAGTCCTTAGGTGCCTGTCGCATTGGCAATCTGTTTGCCCATCTAGTCTGCATCTTAGGTCAGTCCTTTAAGCAATAAAAAGGGCAATCCATTTGTACATCTTATCATCAAGTCATTTTGTCGCCAGTCTGAACTACGTCGTCTCTGAGATTAAACATAGGCAAGGCCATCCTTGATCAGCCCTCGAGACATAAAACCCAAAAACATAGGAAAATATGTAAATCAAAACAACCTCAAAACATTTCAAAACAAAAAAAACATCCAAATATCTGAAAAACCCAAAATGGTGCACCTGTCTCATTTCGCTTTCACCCACAATAATCACCATTCCTAATAAATCAATCTTCGCCTCCATCCTTTGGTGAAGCAATTAGAAACAAGTTTAGCCAGTTCAAAAGTGAACACCTAATCGTCAGAGTCTTAAACCTAAGTCAGTAAGCAAGCAAGTTGGTCAAATTTTAATATCAATAGCTTATCACCCAAATCAGTCCCATCAAAAACAGTGATCACAACATGTCCTAGGATGAAGCTTTCTTGCGGTTGACATAAGCATCAGGTACCCCATAGTAGTTAGTCTTGGCTAGCAGTATGAAGAACATTAGCTTGTTTGGTTTGCTTTATTTGGTCTTTTATTGACTTATCTTATTTTTGCTCATTCCAAGGACCTCTCGATGATGCCTAAAAAAAAAGTTTTAGAGAGAAAGGAATGAGGCAATGATCATTATCTTTTTGTCTATTGTGCTTGTTGGATGTTCTTGTAAAATAACTTGGCGAATACTTGCTTTGTTGGGTTCGTCCTAGCAAGGTTTTCGTATGTCAAGTGTGAACAAGAGCACTCCTATTTGATTGTCAAGTCAAATTCCATCACAATAGGTGCAACACCATCCTGGTTCTTAATACCTTGATGCATCTTACCTATGTGTGTTATCAAACATAAGGAAAGTTATGCTCTTTACCTCTCCCATCCCTGGATAAGGAATACATCATGATCGTTCATCATCATTTCTAATAAAGTTGGCTTGTTGAACTTTTGCATCTTCTTTGATTCAAGGGTTGACCCCTCTGACTCTTCTATCCTCTTTCACGCTAATAATGCATCCATCTTGCATCTTGCATAATCACATCATATCATCATAGAACAACATCATCCAACGCATTCATCTAACATCTCATTTTTATCATCATTATCATATAGTCTAACCATCCACACATCTATTTTGAACCTATTTATTGTGAGATCGACCTCAAATTGAATCTTTCTACTTGATCTGTCAAGGGGGCAATGTACTAACGTACTTATTTCCTTTGGGGCATTAGAAAAAAATAGATTTTTTTTTAATTTCGATATCAGCGGCATCATTTTTTGAACCAATGCAACAAGTACATTGCTTCAAATAGGGGAAAAATGTACACACATAAAATAGGCATCTTACATCTCGCTCTAACTAACATCAAATTCTTCTATTAATCAATTAAAAAAATTTATTGATTAATTCCTTAGCTTCATCGGGCTTTATTAAGTAAATCAAATTATTTCTTAAATTCCTAAGGTTCTTCTTATTTGATTCAATAAATCAAATTGATTTAAATCAAATATCAAACTCCTAAAATCCTCCAAGTTAATTAGTCTAAATTAATTAACCTCTAATCATGATCACCCATTCTCCAGCTTTTGACTCAACTTGAGTCAAATATAAACTCTTAACTAACCCACCCACTTGCACCAATAAATCATTTCTTTGATTTATTAATTCTTCTAATTACTTTCAAAAGGGCATCAAGATGGAATATTCTATCAATTTGAATCTTCCCTCTAAAGGACTTGTCCCTTCCAAAAAGCATTAAATTTTCTTACATGTCTCTTACATGTCTCTTGCACAACTCAAACTTGGCATTAAATGCACCTTTCATCCTCCCTAAACATGTCATTTCATGCAAAATTAAAATTTGAAATTGGTACATTGGCCAAGACTTGCACATTCCTCACCCTCTCAAATCTTGACAAGTGGCATCTTGTCATTTGCTTATGAATGATCCTACATTCATCAAAATATCTCAATCTCCTAACTCTGAATCTATAAAATGCAAAGCATTTCTCCAAAACAACAACACATTTTGATGCAAGGTTACTCTCTAAATGTGATAACTAACCTTGCTCTTCATCACAACATCACTATCATCATCTTATCATCTTGGCATCTTTTACTTATCATGGATTGGGAAAGGGATGCTCCCTACACAACAAAGTGGCACCAATCCACTATGGAATAAGTTTGCATTCATGTTTATATGCTTTGTTGTTCAATGTACTAGCATGTTTAACTAAATGCAATATTTCATAAATATGTTCATGTCTTTTATGTTGGTTTCTGAGTTTACTAACCATTTGAAAATTTTGACGTGTACAGTACTATTTATATTCTTGACTATTTGTATGAAGCTGAGATTGATTGGTTGTCACTTAGTGTCTTTGATATTCTTGGTAAAAAGTTTTCATCTTATGGTGAAAGTTTCATTCATATTGTTTGTGATAAGTGTAGACATGCAAAATATACTCATGCATCTGATCATGCTTCATTCAACATTATTTTATCTATTAATTAAATAAATCAGTTTAATTAATTGACTAAGCTTATCTCTTTAATTAAATAAATCAAATTATTTAATTATCTCCTATAGTTCCTGATTTAATTAAATCACATATATCTAATTTAATCACTCATATGCATTTTTCTCTCATTTAATTTAAAACAAATACCAAAATTCAAATCAAATGTCATATCACCTAACCTCCTGTTAGATTAATCAAATCCTGATTAATTTAATCCTAATCACCTAAAATCCTCTAGATTCATCCACTTGCACAATAAATCATTTAAATTGATTTATTAAAACACCTATTTTCCCTCACAAAGGCATATTCCCAAGGAATATGCCCTCATTAACTCCCCTGTTTGACTTTTTTGGCTAAACTCAATTCCCCCCCAAAACCCTCAACCATATTCATTTATTGGCATTTTCAAATTTGAAATGGGCACATTAGCTAAAACTTGCACAAGCATGGGCCAATCCCATTGTGAAAAGTGGCTCTCTCATTTGTTGGGTTTTAATCCCATATTACTCAATCTTGGCCTCTCCTCTCTCAACTTGTCTTATAAGTTCAATGCATTTTCTCTCATTTTTCATCTACAATTTGAGCACTATCCTTATAGGAAACTTGAGTTCACTTAGCATCTCATTGTCTATCATCTCATTTGGCTTATCAAGGATTGGGAAAGGGCTCCTTCACATACCAAAGGTGCACCAATCCAATATGGGATAGGTAGATTCTCACCAAATTGGAGAAGTAAAAGGCAGAGAAATTGTACACCAACTGAAAAGGGAGTATTGGTTTGAAAATAAAAATGAATCATAGTCAGCAAATCCAGCCTCCGCCTTCAATTCCCATCTGCCAGTGACATCATGAGAGATGGACATCAAATTTTGCTTGATTAAATAGAGGCCTTATGTTGCATAAAAGGTACCACCTGTGGGTAGGGGCGTGTAGGGCTTTTGACTAGTTCAAAATTCCAAGAGAGCCCTTAAACATTAACGTGAACCCAAGTCAAGGTGGGACATCAACTTTCTCAATAAAGCTATTGAACAACAAATATCGCTTAAATCACATACCTTCTAGACTTAGGATTTAGATACATTTGGTCTATGTTTAATAACATTAACTACAAAAAAAAAAAATAGGTATGATGCGTAGTCATTAGATTTGGAAGGTAAGCCTACCACCCTCCATTAATATTGCATGCTTATTGGTTGATTTCTTACATGCATTGAAAGTATGATTACTTTCTACGATTAAAAATCTATGATTACTAACATGCATTAAAATCTCCGATTCATCTTTAAGTATTGATTGGAAGGTAAATTATTCATTGTTTTCTCATATCAACACCAACCTTAGGTTCTACTATTACTCTTGTTGTAGCAAATCTTTTATGATAGGCAAGAAAAGATACAGTTCCATAAAAACAATAATTGAAGACTTTTCGTGTATAGCAGATTTGATAGATAAATTGTGTTTTCCATATTGGTAATATGGTAATTATTGAAATGATTTTTGCATGCAATAAATCAAATCAGAATTAGATGCACGCTAACTTGCATAGATCCAAGAGTGAACTTATGAATGTTGAGTTTGATTTTTCAGCCACAAAATTCAATTAGATTAGAACATTGGGAAAAAAATTTCTTGCGTAAGATTTTGAATGGAGAACTCCTAAGCACAACACACGCACATTGGGTAAAATAAAAATGCATACAACAAAAGTAACAAGACAAGGGTCATGATTCATGTTGGTTGTGGCATTTGAAGGGAAAAAAATAGCAAACTATCATTTTTAAATTTCATTTTCTTAGAGTAATTTGTTTTCTTAAATGCTTCTTGAACATAAGAATTAATGATTTGCATGTTTGAATATTTTGATAAATGCTTAGAAGATTTCTTGAAGATAACAAAGGAGCAAAGCAGAGAAAATCCTGAAGATATCAAGACAATTTGAATTGGAAAACTGAGCATTAAACTTGAAATCAACAAAGCATTTTTAAATGCTTTAAAGAGCTTTCTTTCTATACTCTAGTTTTATGTTTCAAACCAACTCACCTTTCAATTTAGATTTAAAATTAATTAGTGATTGATTTTCAATGTTGGTAAAAAAAAAAAATTGAACTTAGAAAATCACTAGATTTCATTTGTGGCTAAAAATTGGACAAGGCTAACTTCACATCTCATTTTGGTGCTTTAAAATGAATCAAAATCACTGCTTTTGAGATCTAAAATGAACAAGTGTTTTTCATGTTTTGCAATCTTTTTCACAAATTAATATCATTTAAAAGATGTATGTGCTTCTCTCGTGCCTCACAACGATCTTGAGAATCAAAATTCGTTTGTGATATTAATTTTTCAAAAACATTGCCTTCACATTTCGATTTGGGAACTTAAAATTGAACAAACTTTTTTAGTGTGAGAAAAAGGCATTGCGAGTGTTCTGTCTTTGTTCATGCAAACAAATATGATCAAACTACAAATGCACTTACTCACGAGTGTGTACCTTTAGCGATCCTACCTTGGTGGGAAAAATTACTCACCCCAAGGGAACGACTCAAGCGGTAATAGGCTAAATCCAAGCTCTTCCAAACCACCATATAAATTTGTGTTCATGGTGAAATCCATGGACAATGGGAAGCGGTGCATGATAACTCTCCCACAGTATCTTTATGATGCATAAGGGTATATGCAGGATCATGATGGGTCAAAAAGTTGCGATATGTAAGGCATATGATGACCCATGTGGCTGACGACTTTTTTTTACCCAAAATTGGTGAAATGAAAAGGGTTTTTAGAGGAGATTCTCAGCATTCCACCAATATAAATTATGTGTTACTTTTAATTTAATAAATAATTATTATTCATTTTCTAATAGATTTACGAATAAAGTCTTGATTGATAAGTTGATTTAAAAACATCTATAAATTTCAAATGGTATCTTATTTTTTGAATCTGAAACATGCGTCACATTCTATGCTTTGTAAACTATAGGATTAAAAAAAATAACAATAAAATTCATGAATTTTTGACCAAGTTAAGGTGGTTAGACATACGATATTTTATATTTTTCAAAAGTTGTAATAAAAAAATCATAATTAATTATTTACTTGGAAACAAATTATGAAAAAATATGCATCACATTGGTACATGAGTCCTCTACTTATATATAAAATATTATAAAAAAATATTATCATTTTATTGTGGTTAGGGTGGTCACACAGAAACCTACTTCTTAGTTTTACCCTGAAATTTAACTACTACTCCATTGAAATTTCAAATTTTCACCAAATAGATTTTTTTTTTAAAATAAAGGTCTAGTAGTTTAGAAACTAAATTAAATTTTCTACAGATTCTATTTTTATATTTTTTTGAAATAATCTAGATAACTTATTCAAATTTTTACATTAATTTGTCTAAATCTGATTTTGTCTTTTGATTGCCACTTAAGGGCATGTTTTTTCCATGGTGATCCCACACATACCCATAAATCCCTTGTTATAAGGGTTGGGAGATCTCTCACAGGAAGGCTATCATTGCACCCCCTAAACTGGATGCCCTTACTACAAACTTTTGTTGAGAAGCCAAAAAAATACCTTATATTTGTTGGTACAAGAGGTCATGTCCTCTGAAGCTGCCCCATGTATACATGAATTTTTGTTGTAGAGATGAAAATTATGCTATGGGAGATTCATGGGTATTGATGCTTGGCTGACCCGACAAGTGTGTGTCATGGAGGGGAGCGTGTGTGGTCAAGCATCTAGTCATCCACATAGAATATGTGCAGCTGGATTCGTCCAAGTGGGAACCTAACAAATATTGTCTTTTCCAGCCTAGGATTGTACATGTTCCTAGAATCAAAACACATTGATTGGACCTCAAAACAAATTGGAAATGAACATTCACAAAGAACTTTGAATTTCAAACCCTTTGAAGAAATTAAAATATCTTTGATGAATTCAAGTGCTATTTCTTACCCTAGGGATTCAATCCTTAGAGGTTTCTAAGTACTTAGGATTAATCATTGTTTTTTCTCACCAAAGTCAATCTAGGATACCTTTGTCTTGATTTACTTGATTTCCACATAATGCACTTTGTGGGATGAAAGAAACTTACGAAATGGGAAATTCAGCTTGAAAAAGCATAGTCAAGAAAGTGTTTTGTGGTAAAGAGAATTGAATCTAAGCAAGATAAACAAACAACTGAACCACACGTTTCCTTGTTCTCTTTTGAGTCTTATGGTTTTCATGGAAACATTGGTCTTTTGGTTTGAATTACTCCTAGGGAAAAGAATGTTCTTCATCACCTTGGTCCTGTAAGTAAGTCCTCATAGGGTCATCTAGGATCAAGTCAAAACACTTCATCTCCCTTCAAACATTTATCAAATTCCATTTCACCAACAACTTTTGGAACCTTTGAAAAGATCACTTATGCTAAAATTTTAGGGAAAATCAATGTCAGCTTATTTGACTTAACAAACTTAGTTAGATTATCAATCCTCTTGAACGAATTTACCTCTAGGGTAACACAACTTCCTAAGGTTTACAAGTTCAACATCGCCTTGTTTGGCTTAACACACCTAGCCAAATTTTCCTTTTGTGTACGAGTTTACTCTAGGATAACACAAATTCCTAGGTTTTAGAGGTGCATCATCACCTTGTTTGACTTAACACACGTAGTCAAACTATCATCAATCAAAATCAAATCAAAACAAGTCATAAATTCTAGAATTGATCCAAAGTTCCTAAAAGTTTAAACACCCATATCATTCACCCCTTTCATCCTTCATCTCATCATTGGTCCTAAACCCCTCAAAGGCCAAAAAGGTCAAAAAGACAAGAGGAACATAGAATATAAACTTGATTCATACACCATGAGTAATCTAATTCAACCAAATTATCCAAGTGTCACAAGGCCAATGGATTATCAAAACTCACATTTATGCAATCCATGCATGGCATCATTATCTCCTCCAAACATCAATGGTACAACAAATGTGCATGCCCAATTTGACTTGTGGACCATCTTTCCCTATGCTATATTAAAATCAAAGTCCAAACCTAAAAATATATCAACCAAACAATCAATGCATGAATCTTCAAGCAAACAACATTTTCCCACCAAATTCATACATGCCAAATACAAGTTTTCTAAACATGAACATTTTTAATCCACACATGGAAAAATTTTGGATAGATGAGCTTGCAAATCAAACCAATGGTATTCAAAATACAAAAAGTATATTGATAACTCCATATGTTGATTCAAGTCAAGGTAACACTATGCAAAATAAAATTTACCTAAATTCAAGCAATGTGTTTCCAAACTACAACAATGTCTAAATTCAACCTATAATGCCAAATGAAAACATCACACCAAATCAACGCATTATCCAAAATCAACTTGGCCAGAATCCCAAGAAAGTACCACAAGGATGCATTCCAAATCTTCTTGTTAAACAACCAAGTCTAACATATCAAAGGCATGAAGATAAAATTGCTTCACTTGCCAAAGTAGTTGATCCATTTTGCTAAAATACATCTCCACCCCAAAATAAATACACTCTTCCATTGGTTGAACCATGTCATCAAAGCATTGAGTTGTCTCCACAATCACATCAAGAACAATATCTCCAATGTCAAGAAATTGGATATCAAGATCAACAACATCAAAAATAAACTCAATCACCACATCTCCAAAATCAATCGCCGCAAGGTCACTTTAAAGTGAAAATTTCACAAGGTAACAAATGAAAATACACACCACCTGGGGAACCAATCAAATCGGTCTTGCTAAGGATAATCCAAGAAAATCTCATCAAAATCCCCAGTTATGTGAATTATCAAGAACCCATGGTGAAACCACTAGGGTATGACAAGAATCACTTTTTCTACTTTCACAAAGTAAAGGGACATGCAACTTCACATTGTATTTGACTCAAGAATCTCATCCAAGATCTGATTGATCAAAAGCTAATAGCTATTGGGGAAAATAATCAGAGTTCAACCACTAGAGATAGCATCAAAAACCTCCCCACCATAATTGTTGAAAAGAAAAATCAAGATCAATCCCTCAATGAGCACATCAAAGATTTGTCCACCACAACCAATGATCAAATCAACACACACCAAGAGCCACCTTTCAATCATGATCAAAACTTGCCAACAATACCCAACAATGATGTAATTCAAGAAATTTAAACATAATTTGATCCTATGGTTGAAAACATTGACAACCTCTCCACCATAATTGTTGAAGACAATGATCAAAATCAATCCATCAATGAGCACTTGAAGATATGTCTACCCCATATAGTGATCAAATAAACATTCATGAAGAGCCTCTTTTTAGTGATATATTTCAAGATGTGTTGACATTATCTGATCCTATTGACATAATGCAAGATATATTCACCAATGATCATATTGAAAATGTCTCTACATCGCCTTATGAGTTAGAGGACATATCACAAGAACCTATTTCGAAGCATGATCAACATCTATCACCAAGGTCTAGCAATGGTCCCTCCCAAAGTATATTGCCATCCTTCAACCTCACAGTTGAGAATAGTGAAAGAATCTTTGAATTTACATGATCCAAATCCATTCAAAGATTAAGAGTATATTAAGCCACTTCCCATTCCTAATGACGATATCCAAGAACCCACTGTAGACAATCCATCCTTTGAAATCGACCCATGTCAAGAACTTGATCTAAAGCATGTCAAAAGAAATTCTAGAATTAGTCAAGATCAAGAATTTGTATGTCCAAGATACTAAAATAATCTAATAAGCACTGTTTTATCTATACAAGATGTCACAAATGATGATCATATCCATATAGCACACATTCCTCCATCTACCCATGAGATGATTTCTTTGGATGGACAAGTAGATGATCTTCGTTCAAAACAAGAGTCACATTATCTTGACATCATTACCAAGGAACAAGAGTATCTTACTCTTAACATTTGTACACCTGATCAAGATATAGAAAAATCAAAAGACATATCAGAAAGAGGTCATGAAGAAGGCTTCTACAAAAGTTGTGAATCAGAAACATCCTGTGAAAGGAGTCAAGAGGAAGACTTGTATGTGGACAATAAATCACCAACACCTCTTGAAGAAGAATAACAATTTGATATCTCAGAAGATGAAGACAAAGATATCAATTAGGAATTCATCCCACATATGGAGGTTCCTACCCCTTATAAAGTTGGATCACTTACTTTTTTTAGGACAAGTTGTTTTATCAATAAAGAAGCTGACTCTTTTGAAGATCCACCATAGAGCAGCGAAGGATTAATACCTTAGTTCATAGGTAAATCATATCCTATTGCAAATAAAATGTTTCAATAGATGAATTATCAAGGGAGAGGATTAAACCTACATGACCAAGGAATCTTGGAAGGTTAGTGCAGATTGTTGACAATCCTAAGCATCAAGGCCTTGGTTATTTGAGAATCAAGGGATATAAAAATATCATAGATACATCTATATAACTAGGGGAAAATTTGTCACAATCAAATGTCAACATAGGGAGCATGAATAATCTTTATGATGAAACCAATGCTAATACTACAACCCGCCACATCACGAATATCCATCTACCTATCACTCCATCCATGAATCGGAACCAAAAACAAAAGAAAGATTTGAATCAAAGCAAGAAAAATATCATCAAAGAAAAATAATGAATAAAGCATGAAGGAGAAATCAAATACAAGTGAATACCAAAGAATACAAATAAAAATTATCCCTATCAAACTCCATCAGTCAAAGAAACTATGGGGAAAAATTAAAAACGGAAAAGTATCCATCCAAGATGTCCAATAAGGAAAAAAAAAGCTTCTCAAGATACATACAAATTGTATCAAGAAGTTGGTCCTAATTCCATCCACACTTCCATAAACACTCATTATTTCTCATCTTCCCAAGTTTGGAGAGTCCAACATTCCAAAATGTCAACCGATCCATCTTTTATACCTAAACATGCTTCATCCACACCTCCACGCATGATATAGAGTTCTCACATTGAATATGTGGTGGGAATGAACCTTCATCATAAGTATTCAGAAGGCACTCTATCATGATGTGCACATAAAGACAAATTTAACGCTGGTGTCAGCAAAGCAGATCAGGAATCTCAAAAGTTGCATTCAAGTGCACGTATCTTTGCAAAGCAACTTATTCAAGAAGAATAACGATGTATTGTTATGAAAGAAGAATAAAAATCAGTAGTACCAAGTGGTTCAGCATCAACTTAAAATCTCTCAGAAAATACAAAAAAAATTAAAAATTAAAAATCCAAAAAAATCAGAGAAAGGATTAAAAACAGTAAAGAGAAAAATCGTCCTCTAGCGAAAACCACTTCGGTGGTGCTTTGGACAAGTACCATGATGAAAACATGGAAAATAGGCATCATGTGTTGAATCGAGCATATGCGTGTGCCATTTCAGGAGAAAGCATCTTATCGCATCCATAATAAAGCCAACATTCGAGCCATATCATCTGTTCATCCATGAACTATTTATCCAACCCATTACTATCTATCTAACTTATCTAGATCTTGATAAAGGTTTGGTGCATACTTTAAACTTGTTTACGGTAAACATCTTGACATGGGTCATTTTCATTGATCCCATCCTACCCATCATTATTTGAGCCTTGAAGCATTATCTGAATGATCATTCCTCTATTCGAACACCTTATCTTATCGCAAGATAATCCTTGGTATCATTTTCATGCTTATCGTATCTATCCATTCATATACCGATCTAAAGGATCCACCCATGGCATTCCTTACATTTCAATAAACTAGGGGGAGATATTTACATCTTGGTTTGGGAATAAATCTTGATCTATATCCTCCAACGTATGTGGTGATTTGAAAATTTACAAACGTGAAATCAAAGCAACCAAGCAATTGTGATCACCACATCAAATCAATAGTGCATATCATATTTTGACGAAAATATGGCATTCCTTATCAAGGTTTATCTTTTGTCGAACATCAATCTGAACAATCAATATCTGTTGCATCCAATGTGTAGGTCAGCATCACATCAAAATCATCAAAGCTATATTGTTCCAAATCAAGCTTCATCAATCTTGATCAATTGAATCCAATCAATTATCACCTTGTTTTACTTAACACACCTAGTTAAACCACCCTCTTGTGTACAAGTTTACTCTAGGATAACACAACTTCATATATTTTACAAGTGCATTATCATCTTGTTTAGTTTAACACACTTAGCCAAATTATCAAATCCATAAACCACCTCATTTGACTTGAAAAACTTAGTCAAACTACCCCCTATGTAAAATTTTACTCTAGGATAACACAACTTCCTAGAGTTTACAAGTGCATTATCACTTTTGTTTCACTTAACACACTTAGTCAAACAATCAATCCATCAATATGATCAATCAACCTTAGCTTGGTTTTCAACAAGATCCCAAAATAGAGCACTAATATCACATATCCATATCTAAGTCGTCAAAATCATGCAAAAAATCCAAAAGCATTCAAAAATCATCAAAAAACTCAAAAACATGTCAAAATATCATAAAGTCTTAAAAAAAAATTCATCATTGAGTCTTGTCAGTCTTCCACCTTATCTGAACTACATCATATATGTGCTTGAAGGTAGGCAAGGTTGATATTTGATCATCCCCCGAGATAGTTAGGATCAGTTCTTAGGCCTTCGTTGCATTGGCGATCCGTTTGCCGGTCTATTTTACAGTTAGGGTCAGTCCTTAGGTGTTTGTCGCATTGGCAATATGTTTGCCCGTCTATTTTATAGTTAAGGTCATTCCTTAGGCATCCATCACAATGGCAATCCGTTTACCCATCTATCTCATCATTGAGTCAAGTACATGGTCTCTACGTGTATAACGTAGGCAAGGCTAATCTATGGATCAGCTCCCGAGACCCCTAGCATAGGTATTTGAGTTAGTCTCTTTGTCATAAATCTTGAGAATACCAAAAATATTGAAAAATGTGAAAATACCGAAAACATTTGCAAAACACTTCAAAAATGCCAAAAACAACTTCAAAATATCTGAAAAGCCAAAATGGTGCATTCATTTC
The DNA here is from genome assembly GCA_007115665.2 of Sequoiadendron giganteum. Classification (NCBI taxonomy): domain Eukaryota; kingdom Viridiplantae; phylum Streptophyta; class Pinopsida; order Cupressales; family Cupressaceae; genus Sequoiadendron; species Sequoiadendron giganteum. The sequence continues at coordinate 562,860,046 of CM021104.1, read as the reverse complement.
ATCTCACTTTCACCCACAAATTCAATCACTCATAATAAAATCAATCATCATACTCAACCTGTGGTAAGTCAATCAGAAGCAAGTCTAGCAGGATCAAAAGTGACCACTCTAATTGTTAGAGTATTGGAAGTCTAGATCAGTGAGTCAGCAAGTTAGTAAACTCAGAATATCAATAACTTATCACCCAAATTAGTCCCATCAAAACCCTAATTAAAACATGTCCTAGGATGAAGCTTTCATGTGATGGACATAAGCATTAGGTACATCATAGTAGTTAGTCTTGGCTAGCGATATGAAGAACATTAGCTTGTTTGGATCACTTTATTTAGTCTTTTATTGAATTATCTTATTTTGTGCTCATTCCAAGGACCTCTTGATGATGCCTAAACAAAATAGGTTTAGAGAGTAAGCAATGGGGAAATGATCATTATATTTTTATCTGTTGTCCTTGTTGGATATTCTTGTAAAATAACTTCATCATGTGTACTTTTTTTTGTTTGTAGGGAGGAATTTTTAGGTGTCTTGTTGACCACATAAGAAGGCTTTCCTTTTTATGTTCTGGCCTGCGATGTCTAGAATATCTGAACTACATTTTGAATAAGGTTATGTTTCTCAAGTGTGAACAAGAGTACTCTTATCTGTTTGACAAGTCAAATTCCATCACACTAGGTGCCACACCATCCTGGTTCTTAATACCTTGAGGCATCGTACCTATGTCTGTTATCAAACATAAAGAAGGGTATGCTATTTATCTCTCCCATCCTTCAATAAGCCATACATCATCATTCATCATCATATCCCATAAAGTCTCCACGACTAGTGGACTTGTTGGACTTCTTCATCTTCTTGAATTTAAGGGTTGATCCCTCTCATTCTTCTATCCCTTTCACGCTAATCATGCATCCATCCTCCATCTGTCCCGCATCCTGCATTATCATGTGATATCATCAGAGCACAACAACATCCATCACATCCATCTCACATACATTTTATAATCATTTAAGTTGTTTAGGATAATATAAATTTTTTATTCTAAGAATCTTCCAAACATCTCATTAAATCATCATTATCATATAGATCATATAGTTTAACCATCCATACATTCATTTTGAACCTCTTTGTCGTGAGATCGACCTCAATCTTTTCACTCGATCTCTCAAGGGGGAAATGTACTAACGTACTTCTTTTCACTAGGGCATCTGAAAAAATCAGATTTAAAAAAAAAAATTGATGTCAGCGGCATCATTCCTTGAATCAATGCAACGATTACATTGCTTCAAAGAGGGGAAAAATGTAGACATGCAAAATATACTTATCCATCTGATCATGATTCATTCAACATTATTTCGTCTATTAAATAAATAAACCAGTTTGATTAATTCACTAAGCTTATCTCTTTAATTAAATAAATCAAATTATTCAATTATCTCCTATAGTTCCTAATTTAATTAAATCACATATATGTAATTAAATCACTCATATGCATTTTTCTCTCATTTGATTTAAAACAAATACAAAAATTCAAATCAAATGTCATATCACCTAACCTCCTATTAGATTAATCAAATCCTGATTAATTTAATCCCAATCACCTAAAATCTTCTAGATTCATCCACTTGCACAATAAATCATTTAAATTGATTTATTAAAGCACCTATTTTCCCTCATAAAGGCATATTCCCAAGGAATATGCCCTCATTAACTCCCCTATTTGAATTTTTTCGCCAAACACAATTCCCCCCCAAAACCCTCAACCATATTCATTTATTGCCGTTTTCAAATTTGAAATGGGCACATTAGCTAAAAATTGCACAAGCATGGGCCAATCCCATTGTGACAAGTGGTTCTCTCTCATTTGTTGGGTTTGAATTCCAGATTCCTCAATCTTTGCCTCTCCTCTCTCAACTTCTCCTATAAGTTCAATGCATTTTCTCTCATTTTTCATCTACAATTTTAGCACTATCATTATAGGCAACTTGACTTCACTTAGCATCTCATTGTCTATCATCTCATTTCGCTTATCAAGGATTGGGAAAGGGATCCTTCACATACCAAAGGTGCACCAATCCAATATGGGATAGGTATATTCCATGTTTTACATGCTTTGTTCATCTTTGTCATTTATTTGCACTTTTAAGCATGATCTTTATCTCATATGGATGTTGAATATTTGGTTTTTTTTGAAATACTAATCACAATACTAATGGTGTGTGTTAGAATTTTAGCCATTTGCAGATTTTGATGTCCACAATAAGTTTTCAACTTGTGCTGAAATTTTCACTTATAAATTAACACATACAGCGGGTGATGTTGAACATAAGGAGGCCAATGCACACAACTATTTACCTATTTCCCTTGTTGAAGTTGGATTTCTAGAGCCTTCCATTGAGGTAAAAAAAAAGGGTAATGGATGATGGAATGCATGAGGAGATGTATTTTGAGACGCCTGAAATGAATATGTTCATACATTTCCTCGAGCAAGAAGTGACTTATGATTCCGATTTGTATAATATCATGAAGTGTTCTAGGACATTTGAACACAACTATTGGCAATTAGGCTTATATTGGAATCATCAGGGTGAAGATTCCCCAAATTATGCATCTTCTATTTTATGCGACAATGGTTTGTACAACATACAAAAAAAAAATTATTAGGGTTTTCAGTTCAATGTGCAAACTGATTTTGATGCCCTGTTTTTTGATGTTGAGTTGTGTGATGAAAAGGATCAGATGGATTATGAATGTTTCTATTTCTTAGTTCTAGTGAAACATGACTAGAAGTAGCCTAAGGTAGAAGGTCACTATGATTATGAATTTCAGTTGATGACAGATTGCATATTGTAGATTGATAGATTTATTGGTTGCATTGGAAAGAACAATGTTATAGTGGGACATGTCAATAACCAAGCTAATTTGTGGGAAATTCATGATAGAGGTAAAATTTGCAGATTTGGATTACTCCAGGTAGCAGAGAATTTTGTTTTTGACAGGGGTAAAATCTAATTTACCTTTTTTTGGGGCCTGTAGATGTAAACAAGTTCCAATTGACAAACATGGTAAAGCATTATTCAAGGTACTTATTTGATTCAATGATCTGGTCTACGAAACCAAAGATTCTGGAATCTTGCTATGCCCGCAGGGGGCATACATCCCCAGTCGGAGCCACTGATGGGACTTTTAAAATTTGTCAAAATTTTGCCTAATTTAGGCATGTCTACTTACCTTTTATGGTTGGGGACCTAATTCTTATGGTTTAGGGTTTGTGTTACCCATGAAAAAATTGGTTGATACCTTTTAAACTATCACGTTATTTTAGCATTGATCTGTTATTAGGGGTCACCAGTTTCTTAAGTCATCTGACTGAGCCTCTCTTTTTGTGCCATTACCGACCCCTTTCTTCACACAATCTATCAATCATTTCTTTCTATTTGGGTGTTATTATTATTTTTCCTATGTCAAGTGCTTTTCCACGAGCTTTGGGTGGGTGTTAAATTATTATGCCTTTGAGGGTTTTTTCGGTCGGCCCCACTCTTATAATTATTTTTAACTATGTAGTTTGGCTGACCGTTGGATCTTAGGTTCTGATCTGGACCATTCCTCACAAAACTTGCAAGGTTTCCTATTTATGTCACCAAAGTGGTGGGAGGTGTGCGAGATGCCGCCATCTGTCAAGTACCGTAGGTGGGGCCTATCTTGATGTGCCTAAAGTGACAAGTGGGTGTCTTTTCAATGGTGGATATCAAATGACAGGGATTAATGATGACCGTCCCTCGCAGGCCTCACACGAGTGGATTAGTGTTTTCAAAAATTCCATGAGGTTTGCGAGCCAGTGACACATGGCTTGGCTCTAGGGAATGAGGGGGCTAGGTGGGGCCTGCTACTCGATTGCGGGTTCCTGATTGTGAAGGGTGTGATTGGATGTTGTTTTTCCCAAGTGGTGATGTGTTATTTTCAAAGATCATTCACACAATCCGAGTTATCTGACTTGCCAGGTCTTTTCACATCGGTGGTTTGATTTTAAAGACTTACTGTTCACTTGTGTGAGGATTTTTTACGCTCTGCAAGTTATTTTCATTAATGGCACCAATTTTTTAGTGGATTTCCTCCTGATTTCCATGCATGTAAGTAGTAGCCACCCAATAATGCAATGATCCATGGGCTATACACTATTTTCCAAGAGCTCACAATTATTCTGTGGTGGCGATGTCAGCCAATAATCTGTCATTTTTCTCATACTATAATTTCAGAAATTAATGTTCCCTACACCGTCTTTCCTTATAAATGCCTACTAATTATCTCATCAGTATCATTGCATTTTATGTTTGTTTTCTTGCAGGGGATTGATTTTCTTGTTGAATTTTTAGCTAGTGTCTTCAATGGATAAATCAGTAGTACGACGAAGTGCTCTGGTGAGTGTAATGAATTTTCTACTGAGGAAGAAAAGAATTACTCCCAATACTTCTGGAACAATCACTCAAAGGGTGGAGATGAAGTCTGAGCATTCCACATCACTTCTCAATCTCTCTTCAAGCTCTGATGGTGATGGGTTTGAAACTTATTCGAACCACCGCAGCTACCTCATGGCCCTAACTGAACCCATGGGAGTTGAGGAGGAGGTGCTTGCAGTTTCTCCAATTATTGTAGTGGCACCATGTAATGTTGTTGGATCTAGTGTGGGTACCAGCAAGAGTAAAGAACCAGTCTTGCTTCTTATTGAAGCAAGAATTAGGAGAAGTTGCTTGTATCAGGGTCGTATGGCTACTCATGGTGTCGGGAAATGAGTTGTGTTGTTCGGGTAATTATGTTTTTCCTTTTGATGTTTTTCTCACTGGTTTGGGCTTGATGGAGACATGTGTGTGGGTGGCAATGTTTCTTGTCTTTTTCAGCTGGTTAGAGGGGTGTAATCATTTTTTATTCCTCTTTGCGTATTGCACTATTTTTTGATGATGAGGATTTTTTGAAGTGAATTTGAATTTCATTTGGTAAAATTGAAATTCATTTTGAAATGAACAATGGAGCCTGATTGTTCTTGCTCTCTTTTTCTATAAAGGAGATTTCATGGCTCATTGTTGGGGGTCAATTTTTTGTATTGTAAGGATTAGACTATGTACAAATAGGTTATATTATGGTATTTTTGAAGGTTCTAGTTGGAAAATCATTTCATGTCGGGTGTTGTATAAAATAAGCATGCTCTACTTTTATATTAAATGGTATCAATAAATCTACAAAACAATTAAGACAATTGCTCTCTAGTATACATATCATGGATTATGAATGGATTATTCAATGGTTTCTTCATTTTGTTTCAATGGTATATTTTGATGTGTAATTAGTTTTCTTAGTTTGGCTTAATGAGTTAGTCAAATGTTTGAAAAATAATTACAAGTCTATGATAATGTGTTGAGGATTTACTCAAGAGTATTGTCTTAATTAATGGAAAATTTCATAATGTAGGGCATTATAATGATGAGTTCAATAATATCAGGGTTATGTTTTATGTGACTCCCACTAGGTTGGATGAGGCACTGGATAGTTAATTCCAAATATTTATTAGAATTGAAATACAGTAGCTCTAAGCATAAAGGTTCAAGATCTAAACATTTAAAAATTCATTGTATGTCTCTTTTGAGATACAAATCTTACATTAAGTTTGTTTTCCTAGCTCTATATAGTCGTTATTGTTCTTTTTTTTAGCCAAAAATAGGTTAATTTCTATCTCATTTAATTAATGGGAAATGTATCTATATGTAGAATTATTCTTAAGGAATAAACCATTTTTATGAACACATTTAGGAAAACCCTCCTTGGTTTCACAGAGCCTAAAGTGTGAGAGATCTCTATTGTTGACTGAATCTCGTTAGTTGGCCATTAGTTTCATAGTTTCTTGAATATAGAGTGTGGAAAATTCTTAGAGCATTATGAATCCTTAATGGGAAAATTTAGAACACCAACACACCCTCCACTTCTTTACCTTTGCCTAATCCTCTCATTTTACCCATTATTCCTCGCCTCAATTCCCTTCTCAAGGAGTATGATATTATTGACCAACTAAGGAATACTCCCACAAAAATTCCCCTATGAGACCTTATTCAAGTCTTCCCCAACTACCATAATATGATTCAAAGTGGCCTACAACAAGTTCATATCCCTTCTAATGATCCATCAAATGGCATAGCTACTATTATTCATGGAATCAATGTTGATATTGTTTATCACCAAAGTGAGCTTCCTCTTTTGGCTATACAAAAACAAAATGAAGCTTTCATGATAATCTCTCAATAAAAAAAAAAGGGGGTAAAGAGAACTCTTTTTTATATAAGCTTTTCTCTTAATATGTGTAGTGTGAGCCTTTTGGATAGGCTTGGCATCGATAGGTCCCACATCCAACCTGATTCTCTCTCTATTAGAGAATTTGACAACATCACTAAGAAACCACTCAGTGTGATTACTATACCTCTTATAGTTGGAATGGACACATTAGATACTACAATCCATGTTATACCTCTCGAGGTTTCATACAATCTTCTCTTAGGAAGGTCATGAATTCATGCTATGAATGGGGTTCCTTCAACACTTCATCAAAATTTATGAAGTACATCTATAATAAAAATGTGTACACACTCGATGTTAATCCTAAACCAAAGAGAATCACTTTCACACATTAGCACCCACCACCCAAGTGGAACCCACACATCCAAATAATGAACAACATCTTGAGCCAATCACCAAGCTCTTAGATGATGAGTGGGTTTCCTTAGAATTCACCCCTCCCTTAATGTGGGAATCCAAGATCATCCACCAAGAATATAACAAGGGAAACATACTATCATCTACACAAGACTTGAGCGATCAATCTCAAGCATCCACCTCAACTACTTCAGCCAAAGTAGCACATCATGAACAATCCCTTGATCCAAAAAATTTGAAAAATATTTATGGGAAAGGTTATGAGATCATTAAAAAACTTGAATATAGTGGAGAAGGTTGTGGTGCTAACTATGAGAGGTAAATCTGTAATTCCTAATAGCAGATGGATTTTCCATTATTCGTAAATTGAAGTAAAACCCTCCCTATGAAATTGTTGATCAAACATAGAAGAGAAAAACATGAAGTAATGCATGTGCAACCTAAAATATGTAAATCTAATCTAATTTAACCAACCACCATCCCATAGGGGTATTTGTGCAGCTTGATGTGAGAAGATATCCCTTTCCCAATCCTTGATAAGCAAGAATGCCAAGATGATAATGCAAATGCACAAGATTGTGCATCAAGTTGTGTTGTAAGTTGTGTCCATTTGGAGTAGAAATGATTTGCATTTATAGATTCAAGGTTAGAAGATTGAAGGATTTGGATGAATGTGGGATCATTCATGAGCCAATGACAAGAAACGACTTGTCAAGATGTGAGAGGATGAGGGTTGTGTACATTTTGGTCAATGTGCCAAAGAGGGGGAGATTTGAAATTTGAAATATGGCTTGTTGGAGGGAGAAGAAAGAGTCTTAAATGCCAAGTTGACTTGTGTAAGAGACATGTTAGAGCTCATAAATTATTTGTTGGAGGACAAGACATGTGGGAGGGAAAATTAAAATTTGAAGAATATTCCATCTTGATGCCCTTTTTCAATGAAATTAGATGAAATAATAAATCAAGTAAATTGATTTATTGAGCAAGTGGGAAAACCTAGAGGATGTGATGGGTTCTGATTAGCACTAATCATGATTTGATTAATTAAGATGAATATTAGTTGATTGTGACATTTTGACTTAGAATTTTGGATTAAAAAAATCAATATGAGAGGAAATAGTGTATATTAGCCATTTGATTAAAGGGTATGCGTAGGATCATGAAGGCCAAAAAGTGGTGATATGTAAGCCATATGATGGCCTATGTGGCTAACAAATTATTTTTTACCCAAAATTGATGAAACAAAAAGGGTTTTTAGAGGAGATTCTCAGCTTTCCACCAATATAAATTATGCTTTACTTTGAATTTAATAATAATTATTATTCATTTTCTATTAGAATTATGAATAAAGTCCTAATTTATAGGGTGATTTAAAAACATCTATAACTTTCAAACGGTATCACATTTTTTAATCCAAAACATGCGTCACATTCTATTCTTTGCATACTATAGGATTAAAAGAAATAAAATTTAATTTCATGAATTTTTGACCAAGTTAAGGTGGTTAGACATACGAGATTTTATATTTTTTAAAAGTTGTAATAAAAAAATAATAATTAATTATTTATTTGGAAAGAAATTATAAAAAAATATGCATCACATCGGGACATGAGTCCTCTACTTATATCTAAAGTCTTATAAAAAAATATTATCATTTTATTGTGGTTAGGGTGGTCAGACAGACACCTACTTCTTATTTTTACCCTGAAATTTAAATTCTATTACATTGAGATTTCAAATTTTCACCAAAGAGATTTTTTTAAAAATAAAGGTCTAATAGTTTAGAAACTACATTCAATTTTCTACAAATTCTATTTTTACAGTTTTTTAAAATAATATAGATAACTTATTCAATTTTTTACGTCAAGTTGTCTAACTCTGATTTTTTGTCTTTTTATTGCCACTTAAGGGTCTATTTTTTCCATGATGATCCTGCACCTACCCTAAATACATTTGATTTAATTCAATGAAAAAAAAATAAGAGATAAAAAAAATATTTATTTAATTAAAGAGATAACCTTATGAGATTAATCAAATAAACTTGATTTATTTGATTGATGGATGAATATGATCTAACTAACTATGAGGAATGCATGATGTTAAATTTGCATGTCTACATTTTGCCCCTCTTTGAAGCAATACACTTGTTGCATTAGTTCAAAGAATAATTTTACCGACATCAAATTTTTATTTTTATTTTGGATGCCTCGGTGGAAAGAAGTACATTGGTACATTGTTTCCCCCTTGAGAGATTGAGTGAAAATTTCAATTTGAGGGTCAATCTCACGACAAAGAGGTTCAAGATGGATGTTTGTATGGTTATGATAATTATGCAAATGAGATGGTTTTAAGATGCTTAGAGTAGAAAATCTATATTATCCTAAACAACTTAAATGATGATGCAATGCATGTGAGATTGATGAGATGGATGATGTTGTCCTACGATGATATGAAGTGATTATGTAGAATGAGAATACAGATGTAGGATGGATGCATTGATGTAATGATATTATGTTACCATGAAAGAGGATAGAAGAATGAGAGGGATCAACCCTTGAATCCAAGAATATGCAGAAGTTCAACAAGCCAAATTTATTAGAAATGATGATGAATGATGATGTATTTCTTATCCAAGGATGGGAGAGATAAATAGCATAAATTTCCTTATGTTGAGGACACACATAGGTGCGATGCATCAAGGTATGAAGAACCATGATGGAATTGTACCTAGTGTGATGGAATTTGACTCGACAATTAGATAGGAGTTCTCTTGTTCACACTTGACACACAAAAACATTACTAGGATGGACCCAACAAAGAAATTATTCACCAAGTTATATTACAAGAACGTCCAACATGCACAAAATACAAACATATAATGATCATTGCCACATTCCTTTCTCTCAAAACATATTCTGTTTAGGCATCATCGAGAGGTCATTGGAATAAATGCAAAATAAGATAAGTCAAATAGAACAAGATAAAGTAAACAAACAAACAAGATAATGTTCTTTGTACTGCTAGCCAAGGCTAAACTAAGGTGATACCTGATGTTGATGTCCATTGTGGGAAGGATGCATCCTAGGACATGTTGTGATCACGTTTTTGATGAGATTGATTGTATGATAAGCTATTGATACTCTGAGTTAACTAACTTGCTTGCTTACTGACCTAAACTTGAGACTAACGATTAGGTGTTCACTTTTGAACCTACTAGACTTGCTTCCTACTGACTCACCAAAGGATGAATGCGACAATTGATTTATTATGAATGGTGATTATTCGGGGTTAAAGAGAGACTAGACAAGTTCACCATTCTGGGTTTTCTCAAACATTTGAATGTTTTGAAATGTTTTGAGGCTATTTTGATTTTGATATTTTTTGAATATTTTTTTATTTTTAAGATTTTATGAATGTTTTAGGATTTTTTGTCTCGAGGGCTGATCAAGGATGGCTTTGCCTACGTTTAAGCTTAGAGATGACGTAGTTCATATAACGATTTACTTGACTCAATGATGAGGACAATGGGCAAACAAATTGCCATATTTTTGTGATGGATGCCTAAAGGACTGACCTAAAATGCCTCGGGGGATGATCAAAGATCAACCTTGCCTATGTTTAAGCTCAGAGATGATGTAGTTCAGTTGACGAAAGACTGGATTTTTTATTTTTTAGATTTTCGATGTGTTTTGGATTTTGATAGATTTTTGAATGTTTTTGGATTTTTGATGGATATGTGATGATATCAATGCTCTATTTTGGGTTGTTTTTTGAAAACCAAGCTAGGGTTGATTGATTAGTTTGATGGATTTGATGACAATCACATTATTGAAGATACAAAAAAATGCAAGGATAGTGTTAAGGAACACGAGGATTGAGAATGATATCTGAGATGATGATGGATTGGTTGGATTTGATTGATCAATATTGATGAAGCTTGATTTGGAACAAAATTGTTTTGATGGTTTGATGTGATGCTAAACTACATATTAGATGCAACTAATACTGATTTTTTGGATCGATGTTCGATGAAAGATAAAGCTTGATAAGGAACATCGTCTTTTCAAAATATGCCATGGGCTAGTGATTTGACCAATTTGATTTCATGTTTGCCAAATGTTTAGATCACCACATAAGTTGGATTATATAGATCAAGATTTATTTTCAAAGCAAGATGCAAATATCTACCCCTAGTGTTTAGCAATGCAGGGAATGTCATGGGTGGATGCTTGAATAGGTGTATGGATCATCTTGCAATAAGATAAGGTGTTTTCACAAAGAATTCTCATTTGGATAATGCTTCAAAGCTCATATAGCATTGGGTAAGATAGGATCAATGAAAATGACCCATGTCAAGATGTTGAGCAAGTGTAAAGCATGCACTAAAATTTGTCAATGTCAAGATAATTTGGACTGTGGATGTAAATAATTAAGATGAATTGGACAAATGGTCCATGGATGAATGAATGATATGGATGGAATGCTGAATTTATTATGGATGTGATAAGATGCTTTCTCTTGAATTGGCACACACAGATGCTCGATTCTACACATGACGCTTGTTTTCCATGTTTTCATCATGGTACCTATCCAAAGTGCCACCAAAGTGGTTTTCACTAATAGACGGTTTTTTTCTTTGTTTTTTTCAATCATTTTTCCTTTTTTTGGATTTTCTATATTTTTTGATGTTTTTGATTTTTCGTTGAAAGATTTTAAGCTTTTGTTGAACCACATGGTGGTGTCGATGTATATGCTTCTGTCATAATGTGCCACTGATATCCTGCTTGAAGAAGCTACTTTGCCAAGATACGTGCACTTAAAAGCAACTTTCAAGATTTCTGATCTACTTTGTTGATACCAGAGTTAACTATTTCTTTGTACGCACATCACAATAGAGTTCCTTTTGAATCCTTATGATGAAGGGTCATTGCGAAAATATGGTCAATGTAAGAATTGGATATCATATGTAGAGGTGTGGATGGTGTTATGTGTTTAGGAATAGGAGATAGATTGGTTGATATTTTGGAACCTTTGACTCTTCAAACTTGGGAAGACAAGAAATGTTGGGTAGATATGAAAGTGTGCATAGAATTAGGACCAACTGCTTGATATACTCTGTACGTTTCTTTAGAAGCTTGATTTTTCCTTTGTGGACATATTTGATGGATACTTTTCCCTTTTTTATTTTGCCCCATAGTTTCCTTGACTAATGGAGTTTGATAGGGATAATCATTCTTTGTATTCTTTGGTATCCATATGTATTTGATTTGTCTGATATGCTTCTTAGCTTCTTTTTCTTTGATAGAATTATTTGTGCTTTGATTCAAATCTTTCTTTTGATTTTGGTCCCAATTCGTGGATGGGCTGATGGGTGGATGAAGATTCGTGACGTGGTAGGTTGTAGTATTGGAATTGCTTTCACCATAAGGATTCTTCGTGCTCCCTATGTTGATGTTAGTTTGAGACGATGTTGGCCCTAGTTTTATAGAGGTATCATTGATATGTTTATATCCCTTGATTGTAGAATAACCAAGACCTTGATGCTTAGGATTGCCAACAATCTACACTGGTTCTAGGATACCCCATTCATGTAGGCATAATCCTCTACCTTGGTAATTCATTTGCTGATTTCTTTTATTTGCAATAGGATATGATTTATATTGGAAGTAGGGTGCTAATATTTCTCTAATTTGTCATGGATCTTCAAAGGTGATAAATTATTTATTGATAAGATAATTTTCCCTTAAAAAGGTGAGTGATCCAAGTTTATAAGTGATAGGATCTTCCATAAGTGGGATAAATGCCTGATTGATATCTTTGGATTGATCTTGTGAGGTATCAAATTTTAATGCTTCTTCAAGAAGTATTGATGATTCATCGTCACCATGAAACTCTTCCTCATGATTCATTCCACAAGATTTTTTTGATTCACGACTTTTGTAGGAGCCTTCTTCTTGACCCATTTCTGATATGTCTCCACAGGATGTTTTTGATTTACAACTTATGTAGAAGCATTCGTCATGATCTCTTTCTGATATATCTCCATATTTTTCTATATCTTGGTCATGTGTACAAATGTTAAAAGTAGGAGACTCTTGTTCCTTGGTAATGATTTAAGGAGTATGAGACTCTTGTTTTGAATGAATATCATCTACATGTACATCCCAAGAAATCATCTCATGGGTAGATGGAGGAGTATGAGCTATATAGATATGGTCATCTTTATTTGTGACATCTTGTATAGATAGGAGAGTTTCAATTACCTCATTGTAGTATCTTGGATATAAATATTATTTATCTTGGTTAATGTCCAAATTTCTTTCAACATGCTTTGGATCAAGCTCTTGACATGGGTTAATTTCATAGGATGGATTTTCTACAAATGATTCTTGGATATTGTTATTCAGAATGGGAAGTGGATCCATATCCTATTGATCTTTGATGATTCCTTCACTATCTACAATAATGAGCTTGAGGGATGTCTGTATGTCTTCGGAAGGACCATTGATAGACCTTGGTGATAGATGTTGATCATTCTTTGGAATAAATTTTTGAGATATGTCCTCTAATTCGTTATGTGATGTAGAGAAATTGTCAACACGATCATTGGTGGATAGATCTTGGATTATATCAATATGATCAAACAACATCAACACTCCTTGAAATAGATCTTTGTAGGAGGGGTCTTGATCATGACTAAAAAATGGCTCTTAATGTATGGTTATTTGATCATTGGATTAGGTTGAAACATCTTCAAGGTTCTCATTGATGGATAGATATTAATCATTGTTTTCAACAATTTCAGTTGGGAGATTGTTAATCCTATCACCAATGGTTGAATTATGATTATTGTCCAGGTATGTGCAGGATCATCATGGAAAAAATAGGCCCTTAAGTGGCAATAAAAAGACAAAAATAAGAGTTAGACAACTTCACGTAAAAATTTGAGTAAGTTATCTATATTATTTCAAAATAATGTAAAAATAGAATCTGTAGAAAATTGAATGTAGTTTGTAAACTACTAGACATTTATTTTAAAAAATAAAATCTATTTGGTGAAAATTTGAAATTTCAATGCAGTAGTATTTAAATTTCAAGGTAAAAATAAGAAGTAGGTGTCTGTTTGACCACCTTAACCACAATAAAATGATAATATTTTTTTATAATCTTTTAGATATAAGTAGAGGACTCATGTCCCGATGTGATGCAAATTTTTTTATAATTTTTTTCCAAGTAAATAATTAATTATGAATTTGTTATTACAACTTTTAAAAAATATAAAAGCTTGTCTGTCTAACCACCTTAACTTGATAAAAAATTCATGAGATTAATTTTTTTATTGTTTAATCCTATAGTATGTGAAGCATAGAATGTGACACATGTTTCGGATTCAAAAAATGTGATACCATTTGAAAGTTATAGATGCTTTAGAATCAACCTATCAATCAAGACTTTATTCATAATTCTATTAAAAAATGAATAATAATTATTTATTAAATTCAAAGTAAAGGAGAATTTATATTGGTGGAAAGATGAGAATCTCCTCTAAAAACCCTTTTCATTTGATCAATTTTGGGTAAAAAAAATTCGTCAACCACATGGACCATCATATGGCTTACATATCGCCACTTTTTGGCCCATCATGATCCTGCACATACCCATCCCCAATAGTTATTATTTTTTTATCAATAAGGTCTTGGATGATATTTCTAAGCCGAATATGGTTTTATGTTTTGTTTCCCTTCATTTTGTGAAAATCACAAAGGTGTTTCTCGTCATACCCTTGTGGTTTCACCATGGGCTCTTGATAATTCACATAAACGAGGATATTAATGAGATTTTCTTGTACCATTTGTTGCATGACTGATTCGATTGGTTCCCCAAGTGTTGTTTATTTTTGTTTGTTACCTTGTGAGATTGGTACCTTAAATTGACCTTGTGGTGATTTATTTTGGAGATGTCGTGATTGATCTTTAAGACATGGAGGTTGGATTTGTTGTTGATATTGTTGATATTGATATCCAACTTCTTGACATTGGAAATATTATTCTTGATTTGGTTGTGGAGAAAAATCAATGCTTTGATGATATGGTTCAAACAATGGAAGAGTGTATTTATTTTGGGGTGGAGATGTCTCTTGGTAATATGAATCAATGATTTTTTTGAAGGTAGCAATTTTATTTTGCAAGATTTGACATTGAAATTATTGATATGGTTGATTTGGTTGTTGAGCAAGTAGATTTGGAATGTATACTTGTGGTGTTTTCCTAGGATCATGGATAAGTTGATTTTGGATAATGTTTTGATTCGGTGTTATGTTTTCATTTGGTATTATAGGTTGAGTTTGAACATTTTGTGGTTGAGAATAATATTGCCTTGATTTAGGGAACTTTGATTTTGCATGGTGTTACCTTGAATTGGATCAATATCTATCCCAAAGTTTACCAAGTACGGATTTGAAATTTTCATGTTTGGTAAACTTCTATTTGGCATGTAGAGATTTGGTGGGATAATTTTGTTTGGAAAACTCATGCATTGAGTGTTGGGTATGTGCAAGATCATCATGAAAAAAATAGGCCCTTAAGTGGCAATAAAATTCAGAAAATCAAAGTTAGGCAATTTGACATAAAAAATTGAATAAGGTATCCATATTATTTCAAAAATATGTAATAATAGAATATATAGAAAATTGAATATGGTTTCTAAACTACTGGGTTTATTTTTAATTTTTTAAATATATTCAAATGGTGAAAATTTGAAATTTCAATGCAGTAGTACTTAAATTTCAGGGAAAAAATAAGAAGTAGGTGTCTGTCTGACCACCTTAACCACAATAAAATGATAGTATTTTTTTATAATATTTTAGATATGATTAGGGGACTCGTGTCATGATGTGATGCGTATTTATTTTTTATTTTTCCAAGTAAATAATTAATTATGATTTTTTTATTACAAATTTTATAAAATATAGAAAGTCATTTGTCTAACCACCTTAAATTGGTCAAAATGTCATGAAATTCAATTTTGTTTTCTTTAATCCTATAGTATGTGAAGCATAGAATGTGACACATGTTTCAGATTCAAAAAATGTGATACAGTTTGAAAGTTATAGATGTTTTTCAATCAACCTATCAATTAAGAATTTAGTCGTAATTCAAATAGAAAATGAATAATAATTATTTATTAAATTCAATCAAAGAATATTTTATATTGGTGGAAATATGAGAATCTCCTTTGAAAAACCTTTTCATTTCATCAATTTTGGGTAAAAAAAAGTCGTCAGCCACATCGGCCATCATATCGCTTAGATATCGCCACTTTTTGGCCCATCATGATCCTGCAGATACCCTGTTTGGTTGATAGATTTATAGGTTTGGACTTGGATTTAAATCTACCATTGGGAAAGGTAGTCCAAATTTTGGATTGGGAAAACTCACTTTCATTTTACTATTGATATTTGGAGGAGATGATGATTCCATGCATAAATGTGAGTTTGGCATTATGAGACTTGGATAGTTTGGTTGAATTGGATTACTCATGATGTATGAATCATGTTTATATTCCATGTTTATATTTTTTTTTGACCCTGTTGACCTCTGAGGAGTTTAGGACTAATGATGAGATGAAGGATGAAAGGGGTGAATGATATGGGTGTTTAAACTTTTTGGAACTTTGGACCAATGCTAGAATTTAGGACTTGATTTGATTTGATTTTGATTGAGGATAGTTTGAATAGGTGTATCAAGTCAAATAAAGTGATAGTGCACTTGTAAATTATAGGAAGTTGTGTTATCCTAGAGTAAACTTGTACACAAGAGGATAATTTTACTAAGTGTGTTAAGTCAAACAAGGTGATAGTGGATTGGATAATTTGACTTAGTGTATTAAGTAAAACATGATGATTTTGATTTTGCCTAGAAGTCTAGCATGAATGATATTTTCAAAGTTTCCAAGAGTTTGTTGGTCAGATGATATTTAATTGATGTTTGAGATGGGTGAAATGATTGGCTGGATCCTAAATGAACCTAAGAGAAAATTTTTACTAGACCGAGATATCGAAGAGCATTCTTTTCCCTAAGAGTACTTCAAACCAGAATATCAATGTTCGCATGGAAAACCATAAGATAGATGATTGCAAACACATGTGTGGGGTTCAATTGGGGTTAATTTTGATTAATGACTTTGTTTTTACCAAAATAAATTCTTCCTTATTTTTTCAAACCGAATGTCCAATGTCCTAATTTTCTTTCATCCCACAAAGTGCATTATGTGGAAGTCAAGGAAATCAAGGTGAAGGTTATCTATTGTTGACTTCAATAAGAAAATTGAGATGAAATCCAAATTCTTAGAAGACTCTAAGGATGAAATATATAGGGAAAGAATGAGCATTTGTATTCATCAAAGGTATTTTCTTCCCTAAAGGATTTGAAATTTTCAGGATCTTGTGAATTTTTTTTTTCAAATGTTTTTGATCAAAGCAATGTGTTTCTAATTCGAAGAACATCTACAATCCTATGATGAAGAGATGATATTTTGTGGGATCCCACTTGCATAAATCCAATTGTGCATATTTAGTGTGGATTGAGTAGATGTGTGACTGCACTAGCTCCCCTCCATGACACACACTTCTCGGGTCAGCCAAACATCAATACCCATGAATCTCCCATGGCATACTTTTCATCTCTACAAGATAATCACATGTATATGTGGGACAAATTCAAAGGAATGACCTTTTGCACCAACAAATAGTTAAGGATTTTGACCTTTTCTAAACAAGGGGTTTTGATGTCAGAATTTTGTTCGTGGGGGACCATCCATTTGGCGAGTGACCTTTCTTCTCTTCTTGTCAAAACAATCCTCGCGATATTGTCCTTTGTTTCAATATCCACACTTATAACCTGGGTGGAAGTCAATTGGATTTAGCATGTTCCCAATTGGGTCATTCCCTTGGGTGATTAGTTTTTCCCACAAGACAAGCCCTCTAAGATAAACAAAATCGAGTGAAAAATATTTGTGACTTGCTCAATCTTTATTGCAATAAAAAGAGAGAGAATGTACATGATATCCTCCACTCACACTTGCAAGTTTTGCTCAATTTTAAGGTACCCAAATTGAAATGTGGAGGCAATCTTTTATGCAACTTAATGCCAGCAAAAATACTTTTGATTCTCAAGATCCCCATGAAGTGCGAGAGAAGTGCATACGACTTCTTAAATGAGATTACTTTGCAAAAAATATGACAAGGTCCACAAAAGAACATGTTCATTTTAATCTTCAAAGCAGAAAATGAGTTCTTTTTAAGCACCAACTTTGAAGTGTGAGAGTTGTTTGTCAAATTTTAGAACCCAGATTGAAATTTTAGTAAGTTTCTAAGGTTCAATTTTAATCCAACTTTGAAAAGATCAAATCAGTGATTGATTTTAAACCCAAATTGAAAGGTGAGTTGGTTTACAACGAAAAATGAAAGAAAGAATTGGAGCCTCAGATTATGAAACTAAGCATTAAGAAATGCTTTTTCATGTTTAAATGTTCAAGTTTAATGGTCAACTCCAATCTGTTTGTGTTATTTTGATGTCCTCCATCTTGTTACTCTGTTATCTTCAAGAAATCCTAGAAATAAGTTATCATTATGTTAAAATTTTCAAATCAAGTAGTGATATATTCAACAAACAATTAAGAAAACAAATTAATCAAAAGAATAGATGTTAAAAAGTGATTGTTCACCGATTTGATAGTTCACTAATTCGGCAGTCAAAGAAAACATATATATTAGTGTAGAGGAACAACGAGATTAATATTGGAAATCAATAGGATATTGACCAGTAATAGAAAAAACAATTTTAAGACAACAAACCCCAATGATTCACTATTTTCAAGATTCTTCTTTAAAGCATTTCCATGAAGGCAATGTGTGAGTTAAAAGATTTTATTTTTTGGATGAAACTGGATTCTAGTGGTGCGCTTCAAGCTTTTTACTCCAACATCAGATCATTTTTCCACACCAAGTAGAGAAAAATAAATGCTTCAACTATATGGAATAATTCTATTTGTTACTGCACTTCTTTATCATGTACGCCAAAATTGATAGAATAAACAAATGTAACTTGAACTTTCAAACTTATTTTTTTGTTTTTTCAACTCATAATTTAGATGTGATGTATTGGGGTATGTGCAGGATCATGATGGGCCAAAAAGTGGCGATATCTAAGTGATATGATCGCCCATGTGGCTGACAACTTTTTTTTTACCAAAAATTGATGAAACAAAAAGGGTTTTTAAAGGAGATTCTCATCTTTCCACCAGTATAAGTTATTATTTACTTTGAATTTAATAAATAATTATTATTCATTTTCTATTTGAATTACGACTAAAGTCCTGATTGATAGGTTGATTGAAAAAATTCTATAGCTTTCAAAAGGTATCACATTTTTTGAATCCAAAACATGTATCACATTCTATACTTTACATACTATAGGATTAAAAAAAAAGAATTAAATTTCATCAAGTTTTGACCAAGTTAAGGTGGTCAGACATACGAGTTTTTATATTTTTAAAAATTTGTAATAAAATATTCATAATTAATTATTTACTTGGAAAAACATTACAAAAAAATATGCATCACATCGGGACATGAGTCCCCTACTTATATCTAAAATCTTAGAATTTTCTTTTAATGATTTTATTGTGGTTAGGGTGGTCAGATAGACACCTACTTCTTACTTTTTCCTTGAACTTTAAGTACTACTACTTTGAAATTTCAAATTTTCACCAGATATATATATATTTTTTTAAATAAACCTAGTAGTTTAGAAACTACATTCAATTTGATAAAAATTCTATTCTTATATTATTTTGAAATAATATAGATAGATTATTCAAATTTTTACGTGAAGTTGCCTAACTTTGATTTTTAGAATTTTATTGCCACTTAAGGGCCTATTTTTTCCATGATGATCCTGCACATACCCATTGAAGGAACCTATAGTAGATATTATTTCGCATTCAAGCATTTAATGAAAAATTCCACTTCAAATATGATTTCAATTGAAGGAACCTATAGTGGATATTATTTCACATTCAAGAATTCAATGAAAAATCCCACTTCAAATATGATGTTCGCACCTTTAAATTTTTGTATGTAGTTCTATTATATTGACTTTAATACTTCAGTCAACACTCCAATAGTCATGTGTAATAATATTTATTGGTGTGATAGACTACACTAAAGAGATGTCATGTCAACGAAGTAGAGAAACCGAGCATAATTTTACTGAGCCCAGTAGACAAGAGTTGACAGTCCTACCTACAAATAATGCCTAAGGAAGATTGTATCCTCGATATGTGTGCACAAAAAAAATAAAGAAGCAACACTGCATAATAAAGATGCCTAAAAAACCATAAATGAATGATGCCTCACAATAA
This sequence comes from Sequoiadendron giganteum, assembly GCA_007115665.2. Taxonomy (NCBI): domain Eukaryota; kingdom Viridiplantae; phylum Streptophyta; class Pinopsida; order Cupressales; family Cupressaceae; genus Sequoiadendron; species Sequoiadendron giganteum. Next base: position 562,839,937 of record CM021104.1, on the reverse strand, counting down.
GTGCATATAAAATGTTAGATTCAACCACCCCCAGGAACTGTGTGATAAGGTGTTAAACAATATGTTATGATACCTTTTGGAATATCTTGAATCTCTATGATCTAGCATGACTTAAAATGCTGAAATGTATATCATTTCGATGGAGAAAATTAAATCAAGGGATCAAATCCGGAAGGAAATCACCATGACCTACTCTAGACAGTTGGAAGAATTTAAGCATTTGAACAAGGAAGTAAGGTAAGTGACTTTAAATGCACCCTTGATCTCCTAGATCAAGATATCAGCAAAATCGTAGACTAGAGAATAAAGGTATTCCAAAACTTGTAAGCTAGTGTGATTGGAAGGTGAGAGATCAATCAATAAATAAGATAGAATAATAGAAGAAAAAAATGCAATGAGTGGGACTATTTGATATTTCATTTTGAACAAAATGCATGGAAGAGGATTGAAGGTGGCCTATAAAAGAGCTCAAGTCATGAATATACTAATGTATGGATTGATAGTAAATCTAAGAAATCAGAAATGACATATAAATACAACATTAATTGATAGTGGCATGCTTCAATTTTTTACCAATCATTGGGTTCAATGGTAATGATTATGAAAACTGCACCACCATCTACATCTCCATCAACCAATCTTATTTTCACAGTTGCATAGATCTATTGGGATATGAACAAGACTCTTTGACATCATAGCTCTTTCACTTGGACGCATAAGGAGGTCATGAGGTAGATTAAATAATGATGAATGGTGTGGGTAGAGACATGAAGATTATTGCATTGGAATAAGGAAATAGTGTAATAAAAGCAAACGACATGATGGGAGAAGTAAGCTATTGTAATTAGTTTATTCAATGATGAATGTAACTATAATTGAGCAGTCAATTAGACATCTAGGTTAAGCATGGTTATGAGGTTGATAGGATACATATCAGGGGCCTCGCCCACCATGATGCAGCTCACTATAATCTTGTTGGTTCTTTCCTTGGGATGAAAGCCATCCCTCCACACGTAAACATTCTTGTTTGGGAACACAAGAGAGATAGGGCTATAGGTGCCTATGCCACTGAATCACCCTTGCCCATAGCAAGCTAATAATGTGGAATTTGTAATTAGAACAGGACACATAAGCACCATTTTAGGGTAAGTGCTTCAAAGTTGGCTAATTTGAAACCTCACACATGATTTTGATATCGATTTCTCTCTAAGATGAACTTGTATTTGAAAAAGAGTACAGGTAAAGCCCGAAAAAATTAAGTTACTATGGGGCGATACAAACTAGACATAATGGCAAACAATATCATGATAGGGAGAACATTTGTTGATGAGCAAGTGAAAGATAGTGGATATTCACATACACAGGCATAGAACCCAAACCAATCAAAGAGATTTTCATGTTTATGGGAAACCCAACTACAATAAAAAAATGAACGAGGATAAGCTATTGTTCCTTTTCCATGCATAAGGAGACGTCTACCATATCAAGTGAATGACTGAAAGAACAAAAAATTAGAGATCCATTAATCTTTAGGCATATGGAGTGCAAAAAGCTATTATTATGGTTGAGTTCATGGATCTGGTGTAGTAAAGAAAATGTAAGGTATGTGCAGGATCATGATGGGCCAAAAAGTGGCGATATCTAAGTGATATGATGGCCCATGTGGCTGACAACTTTTTTTCTACCCAAAATTAATGAAACAAAAAGGGTTTTTAAAGAAGATTCTCAGCTTTCCAACAATATAAATTATGCTTTACTTTGAATTTAATAAATGATTATTATTCATTTTCTATTTGAATTACGACTAAAGTCCTGATTGATAGGCTGATAGAAAAATATCTATAACTTTGAAATGGTATCACATTTTTTGAATCCAAAACATGCATCACATTCTATGCTTTGCATACTATAGGATTAAAAAAAAATGAATTTCATGAAGTTTTGACCAAGTTAAGGTGGTTAGACATACGAGTTTTTAAAAATAAATTATTTTTAATAAAAAAATCATAATTAATTATTTGCTTGGAAAAAAATTACAGAAAAATATGCATCACATCGGGACATGAGTCCCATACTTATATATAAAATATTATAAAATAATATTATCATTTTATTGTGTTTATGATGGTTAGACAGACACCTACTTCTTATTTTTTCCCTGAAATTTAAGTACTAGTGCATTGAAATTTCAAATTTTCACCAAATAGATTTAAAAATAAATAAAATAAACCTAGTAGTTTAGAAACTACAATAAATTTTCTAAAGATTCTATTCTTACATATTTTTAAAATAATATAGATAACTTATTCAATATTTTACGCCAAGTTGGCTAACATTGATTTTTTGAATTTTATTGCCACTCAAGGGATTTTTTTTTGCATGTTGATCCCGCACATATCCTATAGTCTTAACAAAAGAAAAAAACTTTATATTCCTCTCTATTGCAGTAATCAATATCAAATAAACAAAACATAGAATTTACTTACTTATTTATTTTGTTCAATGCATGAAATAAAAGGAGTTGAACAGAAACAAAGACTGTGAGTGTGAACCCTCCTTCTAGCTCCAGAATGTGAGAGGTAAATTTGTAATTCCTAACAACAGATGGATTTTCCATCATTAGTAAATTGAAATAAACCCCTCCCTATGAAATTCTTGATCAAACATAGAAGAGAAAAATATGAAGTAATGCATGTGCAACCTAAATTATGTAAATCTAATCTAAGTTAACCAACCATCATCCCATAGGGGAATTGGTGGCCCTTGATGTGAGAAGAGATCCCTTTCCCAATCCCTAATAAGAAAGAATACCAAGATGATAATGCAAATGCATGAGATTTTGCATCAAGTTCTGTTGTAAGTTGTGTCCATTTGGAGTAGAAATAATTTGTATTTATAGATTCAAGGTTAGAAGATTGAAAGATTTGGATTAATGTGGGCTCATTCATGAGCCAATGACAAGATTCCACTTGTCAAGATGTGAGAGGATGAGAGTTGTGCACATTTTTGCCAATATGCCAAAGAGGGGGAGATTTGAAATTTGAAATATGGCTTGCTTGAGGGAGAAGAAAGAATCTTAAATTCCAAGTTGACTTGTGTAAGGGACATGTAAGAGACATGTAAGAGCTGATAAATTATTTGTTGGAGGACAAGACATGTGGGAGGGAAAATTCAAATTTGAAGAATATTCCAGCTTGATACCTTTTTTGAATGAAATTAGATGAAATAATAAATCAAGTAAATTGATTTATTGAGCAAGTGGGAAAATCTAGAGGATGTGATGGGTTTTGATTATCATTAATCATGATTTGATTAATTAAGATGAAGTTTAGTTGATTGTGACATTTTGAATTAGAATTTTGGATTCAAATAAATCAAAATGAGAGGAAATAATGGATATTAGACATTTAATTAAATACATTTGATTTAATTAAATGAAGAAACTTTAGGAGATACAAAAATATTTATTTAATTAAAGAGATAACCTTACGAGATTAATCAAATAAAATTGATTTATTTTATTGATGGATGAATATGATTTAATTAACTATGAGGAATGCATGATGTTAATTTCACATGTCTACAGTAACAAACAAGGAATCTGTAACCCTATGGAGCCTAACGTGCAATCCACACACCATGGTCTTGGATTTTGTCCTTTTATTGAAACCAGCAAGCCTTCCCCTCACACAAACTCTATATCACATCACCTTTCTAAACCAACCTTCCCAATTTATCCTTTCACTCCAACAAAGGACTCTTCGCTTAAAGCCAATTTCATCTTGCAACCCACTCCAGATTTGGATTTTAAATACTCCTCCAAAGGAGTATACAAAATCTCCCAATCCATAGAGCCTTGTGTAGGTATGACATCCTCTACTAGGAAAGCCCATTACTTATTGTGAACCCATGGATCACCTTCTCCCCTTGATCAAGAGGGTCTCTTGTTGAGACTCCTCCAAGATCACTCTATCTCCCTTCCTCCTCACACTCAAAATAAATGTTACTACACACATTCCTTTTGTGCTTACCACCAAGTTCGTGATCACTCCACTAATCAGTATAAGGCCTTGAGTAGTAGAATTTAACATCTTAAGACATTTCGTGTTCTTCCATTTGAAGGGGCACCTCATTCCTCTAATTGATACCAATTTTCACTCAACCTTGCATTTCATCTAATCCTTTCGGCTCACTCTTGTCCTGCACTAAGTGGGGGCAAGAGGCTATTTATCCTTCTTCCCTCGTATGTCACTAGTTGTTTTCAAACTTAACTTATCATTAAAATTTCATTTACATATAAGAGAAATATTGGGATGTGGATGACATGTCTTAAGTTGAATCACATGTGACATACCCCTTCTTCATGATGTAGCTTTTCAGAACCATATGACTCGATATAGGGCTTTCTGAACAAGCTCTCATGCCCTCTTATTCTCTACTTTAAAGTAATTGTTCACAGTATGGTGATTCACAGTTCTTTAAAGTGGGGGCATAGATCACCACTCACATTTCATTGCATGATCTTCTTTTTCTCGCGATTCCTTCTCTTGAAAATGTTACACACAATGATGTTCAGGATTGAGACATCTGCATTTTTCCCCTTTTGCATGCAAGATGAGATCTTGCCTCTTTTGTATACAACACGAGTATACTTTAACTTCGCCTCTCTTAGAAACATTGAACATAATATTCTTTAAGATGAGACATTGCATGAACAAAGAAAATTCCGTTTGAAACATAATCATTTCTAAAAATCACTTTCTTTTGTGGCACCTTATCAAATTTATCAGAAGGTATAACTTTGGTATATTTTGAGCGGGAATCCACCTTTGTGAGTACATACCAAGTGTGTGTATGTTTCTCACCTTCTTTGGGACTTCTCACCCCGCAAACAACCTGATATTTTGTGGCCCCAAAGTGAGTACATCTTTTTCACCCTTTCTATTCCCTTCACTTCAAACTTTGTTATTGCATGATCATGTATCTTGTCTTGTTGTAATGCATTCACCCTGGAATGTATTTTCTATTGGTTTTGAGTTGACTTAGAATCTTGAATCCTTGGGTGCTTGACCACCTCCTTATTCTTTCCCATAATTCTCCCTTCTCATTCATCACCATCTGAATCATGTTGCTACTTTAGTGTGAGTTCGAAGCAAGTTAATCCTCTCACTAAAGTGGGGGCTAAATGTGTCACCAAAAAGTGTATACCTTGACAATTTTCACTCATTTGGACCTTGGCCTATGATCTTGGACCTTTTTCAACCCATTTTTACCCATTTCCATGCTCTTCTAGGCTTGTCATTACTTAATCAACCCTTAATGACACCTTTATCCTCATACATATCTTATCTTAGAGTGTTTTGATGAGAAAATCCTGACAAGCACAAATAAAAATATTTTAATCAACTAAAAATCAATGAAAAATTCCCAGGTCGACTAGGTCACCACCTTGGGTGACCTAGTCCCATGTGGCATAAATTTTAATTTAAAATTATTTTATTTCCGGATTTAGGTCTCTAAAACCATTAGGTCAGTCAGTATGATGTTATTTCAAGAAATTTAGGGAATAAATTATATAACTAATCTCCAAAACCCTAATTCCTCATTATGCACCATCCATTTTTTTCTCCATCTCTCTCTCCCTTCTCCTTCTCCTCAAGCAAGGTAGTGTTTTTACATTCTAGGTCAACAAGATATCTGGCCAAAACACTCAAGGGTTGAATCCTCCACAGGTGCAACTCAAGATCAATCACCATGACAAGGTAACTAATTCCATTGCTTCACACTCCATGCTTTCTCATTTCATTTCTTTATTTGATTTAGTTATCTACAAAGGTTTTTGACCAAGGCAAATGCCTATACTCTAACAATCAACAAGTTTCTCTCTTTATGTGATTTTCAAGTTTTGTAGGTAGATTTGACAAGGAATCAAGGTGAAAGATTATCCAAAAATTTGTCCAAGATATCTAGGGTTCAAGAAACCCTAGTTGAATCTTGCAAGACTTCCACAGACCAAATCTTCACTCTCGGGACCAAATACCTGAAGGAGAAGGAAACACAAACCAAAGGCTTCAAATCCCACCTTTTGGCTCACAAAAATTTAGAAGAGGACTAGGTCACCACTTTCGGTGACCTAGTCCCACTAAATTTTTTTTCCAAAATTTTTGGTAGATCTAAATACCCTTTTGGCAGAAACAAGCTCCTGACCAGTTTTTGGGAATTTGCCAAAAAAAGGACTAGATTGCCCAGCTTGGCACAAGTGTCCTTGTCAACCTCAACATCAAATCCAGGAAAATTTCTAGCCTCTAAAATGTTCTAGGTTCATACCTTTCTCATCCCTAACGTTCTGTAATAGTTTAATTTATATTTCTTAGGTTATTTTGAATACATATGCATTTCTTCATGTGTTTTCCAACACTTAGATTTTAATAGTTAGCTTCTATTTTTGGTTCATTTAATTTAGGTAGATATATTTCACACACCTCACAACCCCCAATCTAACCCCCTTCCTTTGAATGAACTCACCTAAGAGCATACCATTAGTGTGAAAGAGAGACATTCCACAAACCAAGAGCTCCTAGGTGAAAAACTTAAGAGCCTATTTGGGAAATCCTCTTTCCCTTATTGTGTATGTTTTTTGTGGTTCACCCCTTTATGATACCTCCATATATTATCTAGTCTTGATATTTTACAATTAGATTTAGTTCTAGATACTAATACTTTACCTTGATACTTCTATATGTGTTATTATGTTTCCAAACTTGGGTTCACTTTTAGGATTATCCCTATTTATCTTGGGGTACTAAATAGATAGATAATTATATTGAGAGGCATTCTAAAATGGTATAAGAACATTGTAATGTAATGGTATGAGTGTGTTCAAAAATATAATTACCTTTTATCCTAAAATCAATATTCATGTACACACATGATTTTTAAAATAAAAATAAGAATTATATTATAATAATAAGAAATACAAATCAAATCAATTTTTTGGTCCATGTTGCATTGTTTTTTATTAGCGATAAATAGGTTTGAAGGGGTCCTCAAACCTTGCACTAAACAAAAAAGGAATCAAAGGTTAAGAAGATTGGCTACCCCACCAACACAAAAAATAGGTTGATTAAGCAACAATTAGCACCCTATCAACAAAAAATGACCAATGACCAAAAAATATAGAAAAATGAACATAACAAGCAAGAAATAAAGAATTTCCTTTAACACTATTCTTGCTTCCAAATCCTTAGATATCATGTATTGTCATGCATTTCCATGATCTCATCAACATCCTACTTTGACACCATCTTGCATTTCTTGGTTTTGCTCTGAGTGTGAACACTTAGTCCCATGCCCTAAGTCCACAACCTACAAAATATTCTCAGCATCCTACCTTTAATCCATGTTCATTGGCTCATGAAAAAGTGATCTTCTAGTCCATTCGCTCGCCTTTTCATTCAAGAACACCAAAACTTGAGCAGAGTTCAAGCTTCTCCTTTCTAAGATTAATCATCATGTTAAGTTCTTTACATAGCAACAAGGAATTCCTCTCTGGTACGAACAGTTTAGGACCAAAATATCTTTTTTAAATTAGCCACATCCTCCATGATAAGGCCAAGGCTATAATTCAATGATTTAACCATACTTAAGATCAATTCCTTCTCATTTAAGCTTCTTAGGGTAGAAATATTATAGTAGAAAATCATTTCATACTTGTTATAGAGGTCCTAAATCTCTCAAACCAACCACATAAGAAAAATAAAGGAGATATAGACACCCTCTTGACTAGTCCATATGCTTTTGTGTAGTCAATTACACCCAAATACAATCCCTGCACATGATGGGAACTCATGGGCATGTCATCTTCTTTGAAACCCTCAAGAGAATCAACCTTAACCCTACCCTTGTCTTTAGACACCGACATAGAAGGAGAATCCTCAAAGTCCACCACACTATTCATCTTCCCCACCCCCACCACAATCCATATCATCATTCACCAAATCCACCACCTCTCTATCCTTATTAACCTCATGTCCCTTTCGCAACTTATCCTCAATTTTTTGGGAGCACATTGGCCCCTCTTTCATGGTATTCCTCTTACTAGCTTTATCCTCCATAGCCTCCCCATCACAAGTTTCTTGAATTTTGTGTTTCATGTATGTGGAGCATAAGGCTTAATATTTTTCGAATAGCATGTCTTTCCACAGAAGGAGTATAATCTAGGTCTATGTGGTAACCATCTGACCACACATCAGATTCCTCCTCAATTTCCATACTAGCGCTACCATCTACCTCCTCAATTTTTCATTTCCCACTCCCCTTCTTCCTCTTCTTGGACTTATCAAATTTAACAAAAAGAGGGGACTCAATAACAAAATTATCCTTTATGTGTTCCAAAATTAACTTTAAACCCTCATGTAAGAAGGGATTCCTAGGATTACTTCTATAGTATGCAATCCCATATTCCAAAGAAAGTAGAAGATAGAAATGGATAGAAATAAGTATACCATGAATAAATTGATTAAGAATCATGAAATGATGCCCATACAGAGCCATATATGGGTATGTGCAAGATCATCATGGAAAAAATAGGCCCTTAAGTGGCAAAAAATTTAGAAAAATTAGAGATAGGCAGCTTGACATAAAAATTTGAATAAGTTATCTATATTGTTTCAAAAATATGTAAGAATAGAATTTGTAAAAAAATGAATGTTGTTTCTAAACTACTAGTTTTATTTACAAAAAAATAAAATCTATTTGGTGAAAATTTGAAATTTCAATAAAGTAGTACTTAAATTTCAAGGAAAAAATATGAAGCAAGTGTTTTTCTGACCACCCTAACCACATTAAAATGATAATATTTTTTTATAAGATTTTATATATAAGTAGAGGAATCGTGTCCCAATGTGATGCATATTTTCTTGTAATTGTTTTCCAGATAAATAATTAATTATAATTTTTTAATTAAAAATTTTCAAATATATAAAGACTCGTATGTCTAACCACCTTAACTTGGTCAAAAATTTATGAAATTTATTTTTTCTTTTTTAATCTTATATTATGTGAAGCATTTTTTGGATTAAAAAAATGTGACACCGTTTGAAATCTATACATGTTTTTCAATCAACCTATCAATCGGGACTTTAGTCATAATTCAACAGAAAATAAATAATAATAATTTATTAAATTCAAAGTAAAGCATAGTTTATATTAGTGGAAAGCTTAGAATATCCTTAAAAAACCCTTTGTGTTTCATCAATTTTGGGTAAAATAAAAGCTACTAGCTAGATACCCATCATATTGCCATTTTTTGGCCCATCATGATCTTTCAAATACCCATATCTCTCGTCCAAAGTAAAATAATGCATTACTACCATGGCCACCTCACCCCATATAGGCTTTTTTTTTTTTTGCATTCATAACCCCCACAATTGAATCTCACCATTTTCGCCTTCTCCTGGTATTGCAAAAGAAAAATTTGGTAGCCCTTGACATAGCTTTTTCCTTATACAATTTCCTTCCTTTGGTGGACAACCCCATAAATTTTACAATGAAATAATCACTGTTAGTGATGTCCTTTCCAAAAATACTCAACACACAACCATTCCAAGCATAAAAAATATCTCAAGAGATATTCGATTTAAACCCATGTAATTCTCCATGAGAGGGGTAACCCCACCTTTCTGTAAAATTTTCCATATGTCGACATTAATTTTTATCTCATAACATGAAAAGAGGCTCAATTCTACACCTATCCTCACCCATATTAAATGACAAACAAAGCATAAAAGAAATACCACATCAGAAATGGATACAAATAAACAAGGAAAAAGGTAAAAAAACACCTAGAAAGCATGCAGGCCTTCCTTTTGAGGTATTGAGTAAAATAAGGGCCAGGAACCTCTTGCAAATACAACTTGAATTCCCACAAATTCCAATGAGCATCACAAGTGTTAAGTGTCTAATCAACCTTGACTAAACATGATTACCATGCTAGCCTTTGGGAACACCTAGAGAGACAAACTCCTCTAATGAATTAGGAGCTATCATTATTAAGAAAGACAATTAATTTTATAGGAAGTTTATCATTAACCTCCCAAGATCTAGTTGATGTCATCCCAAGATTCACCAACAAATATGCAACCACATTAGCCTTGTGAAAGGCATGGTAAATATAAACCTTATAAAATTCATGCAACATGAAATGGGTATCCATAATAAATCTTTTGATTGACCAAGATAGAGGGGTACAATTCCTTAGGAAATTAATGATATTCAATGAGTCCCCTTCAACCCAAATTTTAGAGATCCCCTTCTCCCTAGCTAGGTTGATGCCATGATAGGCTACTATTGCCTCAACATAATGGTTTTTCTAGGTTCCCAAAGGGAACTTGCTACTGCCAAAAAAATCCTACCATTATGATCTCTTAACACTCCTCCATAATTAGCAGGTCCTAAATTACCTTTAGCAAAACCATTAAAGTTGAATTTACACCAACCAAGAAGAGGTGAGTACAAAAAAACCCCTTCTCTACCAGATTTTTCTTTCTTCAAAGGCTTGGAAATATCAAAGGAAAACTTCTACTTGTAAAACACCCCAACATAATAATCAAAAACCACCACTTGGCTAGGGATAGTAGAATTGGCAGTCACTTGCATGAAATTATCCTTAATGGGTGAAATAGTTTTGATAAACAAGGAGATTGGGGAGAGAGCAACATCCCTAAAAATTATATTATTCCTCTCCTTCCACAACTCTCACACAACGTGATGAAGCATGAGGGAGCAAAGTAGCATCAAGGAAGGATTAGAAGAAGGAGCTTGCCACTTGAGCGAGAGCTCCCAAACCGAAGAAGGGAAGATCCATTCCAACCTCCAAGGGTTAAGAAAGTGAGCCCAGAACTCTCGAGCAAAACTACAACCAATAAAAAGATGAGAAAGGTCCTTCACATCCTTTTCACACAAATAACAACTTTTAGGCATGGAGAAGCGTATTTTCTAGAGATTATTAATGGTTAAGATTTAATCCTGAATCATTAACCAGAAGAACATATTTATTTTGGGAATCAACTTTGAAGAGCACAGAAGACCTGAGGGAGGACTGGGCCCATAATATTATTGAGGAAGTGAAAAGGAGAAGCCATGAAATAATTTCCTTGCAGGAGTAGTGTCCATACCACCTTATCTCGTCAAGGAGAAATAAGGATATGAACCTAAGACAACACTCTATAAAGAGTCTCCATCTCCTAGAAATCCTCATGAATTTTTCTCTATGCCCTGTCCACAGTATAATCAGCAACATGAACCCAAAATTCTCAGACACATGGATCCCTAATGGGAGCTACCCAATCAGTGCTTCAAAGAGGACCATAACTAAAGCACCAATCATCCCAGAATCCCAGCATCCCATTTCCAACTGTCCAATCAACATCTCAAAGAGGTCCATGTTGCATTGTTTTTCTTTTTGTAAATAGAAATTTAAAAATAAAAATAAAAATTAGCTAATAAATTTGAATCCTTAGAGTAAAAGAATAAGATAAATAAATAAATTTTTCTAGAGGTACAAAGATAATGAAAATGATATAGATTGGAGTAACATAAAATAGAAAAATATTTATGGTTGTCATGAGTAAAATAATAGTATAGTTTACTCTCTGTGTGTGTGTGTGTGTGCGTGTATATTTATTTTATTATAAGTTAGGACCTTTAGATTTAAATCTATAAATATTTTAAATCATTTTCTAAATGTATTACATAAAACATGAAGTTTTAAAAATAATTTAGTTTGAAAATAAAATAAGTAATTCATTTTAATTAAACTTTAACATTTGATATAATTATATATTTAAGATATGAAAAAGAGAATATAAAATAATATTCTCAATATATCTATCTAAAAATATCAAATATTAATATATTTATATATACACAAATGTTTATTTAAAATAAATATCATACAAATAAAACATTTTATTTATTTATTGAGATAAATTAAATAAATGAAAATTCATAGATAATAGCTTAGAAAGATATATTTGTTTTTTGTGTTTTTAAAATAAATATTAGTTGAATTATTTCAATCTGAAAGAGAGTTGGATAAAATGACAAAATAGAAAGAGATTTGTAAAGAGAGGGGGCATGTAAACTAAAAGAAAATGTCACATAGAAAAATATTTGGGAAGATTAATTAGGTCTACACTTAAGAATCTTTATGAAGATAATGTATTAAAAATTATTGCAGAACTAAGATAATGATCTAAGTTAACATATATGGTGAGCTAGATTCGTGACTTCAAAAAATATAGAGTCAATTGTTGTATCAATCATACTTGTTGAATCTACTATTTTCAATATGATATAAGATTAATGCATATTTATATTACATTATGCTAAACATTTTTCTAAATATTAATGAACAAGTAAATTAAATGAACTTGTCACATCTTTTGATAAGTGTTGTAGTAGCGACTGCAATTGTGCCAATAAACTTAAGAACACGTTTATTTCATATTATTAATTGAATGTTATTATATGTTTTAAATTAAAACAACTTGATGATAGACTATATATTTTAGTCATTTATTTCATGTGAACATGAATCTCATATGCTAGAATAAGTTTATTTTGTGAGATGATCATGTGATATATTTCATCCTTCTAATTGGAGATTAGAATATAGCCATAAAAGGACCATTATTTATCTTATTCACTTTATTAGAGTTGGAAATGATATAATTATACATCCATTTTGTGTTAGATATCATTTGAAGTTATTATGGAATGTACATTTAATTGTAAATTTTTATTTTTGTTTTTATAAATGCACTTTTCAGGCATCTTAATGTATGTATGACTTGTATTTGATAAAAAATGTCATCTATGCTAGAAAAACTCAGATTGGATTTTATAGAGGCTTCTAGAAGGTCTTAAAGTGACTTTTCCTACTTTGTTTGAGTGTTTTAGGCCCTAAGGTCAACCCCTATGGGTTAGGTAAATTTAATGACATATACCTTGGGATTTGGCTTTGATTTACCCCTTCCCAAATGCCTTGGGAAGAGGGTGACAAATTTTTGGCCTATGGGTGAAGGAAAGTGAGATGTCATTTTTAAATCTACTTCCCTAAATTTCTCTTATTGGGATTTCCACGAACTCAAACGTGTGAACTCTTCCAAAGGACCCCCATGGGGAAGGGTGTGTACAAGAACACCTCTTATCCCAAAGCTCACACATTTGTGAGCATGTTATGGGGACCACTTTTTTGGAGTTTGTTTGGAAAGGGAAAAGAGGGTGATTAGAATTCATGTGTCATTTCTTCATTGATTTGGAGGAATGGTGACATGACATCCATTACATATACTCTCTTTGAGTCTCTGTGAGGGATTCCTCTTTCTTTTTTTATCTATCTTATTTTAGTTTATTCTTGGGAGTTAAGGGACAACTTATGGAAAGAATTAGATAATTATGAAAATTTTCATCAAGCCACTCTCTTCCATGGATAGATTGGTAGGTAGGCTCTTAAGTCATTTAAACAATAAGAATTTTTATTTATGTGGTTTTAAATATATCAAATATTTGTTTTGTGGTTGCCAATTTCTAATGTTTTTGGTTTTACAATTTGATTTGTGGGCTAGCTGTGGTGGATGTGTGGGGATGGGAGAGGAGAAGAATCATCAATGAAAAAGGGTTTTTCTCCTTGATAAAGGAGTGTATCATGTAATTTTTATAGGTGATCCTACCATCCATCTTGGAGTGGGACTAATCTGCACCCCCTATTGTTGAGTCTTGTGTAAAATTCAAGGATGTATAGCCTTGGGTAGAGGTTTTGTGTCTAAAAAATGAGTTTAAGAAATATTGAGTCACATCTTATCTTTTTTGTAAAATATGGTCTTTTAGAAGACCACTTTGCTTGGTGGTGGCTTGCAAGGAAGCCTACAATTGGGAGGTGGAAATCTCCACTAGCCTCCTTGTCAATTTCTCTTCTTTGCAAGTTTTGATGACACTAAAGTGTTTTTCCTATCTTCATAATTATGTATTGATTATCATCTTTAAGTATCTAGTCTAGTAATTGTCCTTGATACTTCAGGAAAGAGTTATTGTAAGCATTGTTGTAATGCACGTTTAATTGGTTTGTTAAGGAATGTAAGCCCCAAAATGATTTTGAGATGTGTGAGAATTCGTGTAAGTGCATATGAGAATAGAATATGTGGTTTACAGGGAAGTTGTGTTATACTTAAATTGTAGTACAGGTAACATGGAAGCCTAGTTCTAAAGCAAAGGTGAATGAATGAACTATTCCATTTCAGCTATTAACTTGATAAAAATATGAATAAAATGAGTATTTCACTCTTATTCATGCTCTTTGTCATGCAAAATAAAAGTTATAGTTTCCTTATTTATTGAAGTCATAATAGTTTAAATGAGAACTTCTTTTTTATTCTACATAATGGATATGAGAAAAAAGGTGGTTTAAATCACATAAGATTATTATGATCTTTTTATGTATGTATTCCCTTGATAAAATTCTAGTCACGTAAACATTTATAGAAGATACATAAATCATTTTAAACCAAATAGACTCATAAATACAAAGCGCTGATGAATATAATAATTTTACATATATATATATATATATATATTCTTGAAACAAAATAAAATGATTCATTGATATCCATATTACATAATTTATATAAACTATTGTATTTATATGATTGATTCTTTATAACAGAACAAAATGTATATAAGATAAATTAAACTATACTATACATTAGGTTCCCAGCCTAGGAGTAGGGTCTATGGGGAAGACGACCTCGTGCAGGCCGCGGCCTGCAGAGGGGATCCATGGGACCCTACACAAGCAAGCGATCCGTGTTAAAGAAAAAGCCAAAGCCAGCTCTGAAAACAAATGTTTGAAAACAAAAAACAAAAAAGAGAGTGTTTGCTTGTCTATGGGCCTGCGTCGTTCACTTCAAACCCCATGTCTTTGCAAGGCCCAGTTGCACTGCTCTAAGGTTTAAGGCAGGGAGAAACAAGCAAAAATAAATAAATTACTACATTGGCTAGAACACCCTCTGTCTTTTAGCTCTCGACGCTCCCTTTGACTTGCCCTATGAACGTCACTCATAACTGTTTCCATATGTGTTTATTTTCTTCTTCATGCTCCCCATCAAACTTATTCCAGATCCCAAATAGACTCAACAGTGGATGCATAGCTGCCACGACTATGCTTTTTCTTGCATATTATTTTCACCATACACACAAACAAATTGAATCAAACAAAAACAATAATTATGTTGTAGGGGAGAAGACCCAGTTACCGCCCCTCATCCAATAACTGCCACCTCCATGTTCACTTAACCCTCCAAAAAAAAATTCACTTTGATCCATTAAAAAACTTTATTTGATTGAGTAAATAATTATGAAAACACCAATTGCTGCTCATTATAATTACAAAAACACTAATGGCTGTTCATTAAGTGTTAAAGTGCATGTTTTAGAGTGGATTTAAGGCATAAACAGCTATAATTGATAGAAATTAGAGTGGGCAGATACTGGGACATTCGCTAGCGGCAACCAAACGACACCTCTAAAAGGTGTCTTTTTGACCTCCGTGCGCATATCCAACGCTCCCGCACTCTACCGAATTGCCTAGAAGCCAAAAGCTTAGTTATAAGCTCTTAACTCATGGGCGAAAAAAACCCATAATTTTTTTTTTCGATTCGACGTACGGTTCACATTCTATAATTGCGCGAAGTTAGCCCTGGTGGGTACTGGGTCTTCTCCCCTAACTATGAAACGGATATGGCAACCCCCATTCAGTTGACTGGTAGGAAAAATAAATGATAAGGAAAATCAAATAGGGAAGAAATCACGGTAGGGTATTTTAGGGTCTAGTTTTGTCATTAAGGAAACCGGCGTAGTGATTATTTAGAAATTATTTTATTTAATTGATTAAGTTTTTAATTATTTATTTATTCTTAGTATACGGATAGACTCAACCATGTTCATATTACTGAAAATTCATGCATACATATGTTCTATTTAAAAATCCATGTGAATATTATATTTAAAATATATATTAATTGGGTAATAATACATTTTTGTAATCTAACATTTTAACATATAAATTATGTCATTTATTAACATTATAATATAATATGTATGAGTGTAAATTGTCTAATATAGGATTAAGCATTATCTATTTAAGTTATTCATGGGATAAATGGCTCATCAATTTTATAATCTAACTTGTCTAATTCACATATTCTATTATAGTAGCAGTAATTAGGGAGGCATATTGCAGGTTATATAAATCCATAGTTATGTAGTGTTAAAGGTTATCTTATTGTGTAATTTGTATAAATCTATAATTACATTGTTAGATCAAACAACAATTAAATTTATTCTAGATGAAAATAAAAGAGAAGGGGGGTTGAATATACACATATATTGTTCAATATCTCTTATCATTCGTAACTACTCTTATTATCCAAGAATTAAGGAGTTGAAATTTAACACGTCTATCATCATGTCAAACACTCTAATGCCTAATAATTAATAAATTATACTAGAGGCATGAGGGATCAATTTTCTATTACTTAAATTTATTTCTTATCTACATCAAGTTATACATCAACTAGACAACATGTACCCAAGATAATAGATAAGGTTCGGAAGGGTAGGAGTATTAAGTGATTAGATGAATCTACCCCAAATAAACTATCAATATCATTTTGCACAATATAAATAACTTGTAATGTAATTTGTCCCAGAAAGAGTGATGGAATGAAGTCTTATAGTGGGTTATACCCAAATGGAAAGGTAAATACTGGTTCACATTAGTGAATTTTCACCTTCCATCTTATCCTAGTAATAATTCATAGATTTAATGATTCACCACCTCTATTGTTTATGATATTCCTTTTTCCACTTGATGTTTAAACCTACATTCCTCTTTTTATGCAATAGTAATTACGCTAGATCTATTGGTGTGTTATCAATATTTATACATCAATTGTGAAAGATAACTTGTGATCATCAATACAAAAATGAAATAAAATAAAACAAAAATGTGTGCCATTGTGCAATATAATTTGGTGTAAAATGGGCAATGCAAGATCCATGACTCTCACTTATTGTTTTCTTCTTCATAGAGAAGAGTACCTTTGTCATGTTGAATGTGAATTTTTGCATGTATGCATTGTTGTTGTAGTGCATGAATCACGATGTAGGCTAGTTGTGAGTCATTTTTTCCAAAATAAAATTGTTCTTGAGTTTTCATGTCCATGTAGAAATATGGGTATGACATATTTTCTCATATTATCTTTGGAATATTTAATGATATGTAACTTAAAAAATCTTCAATTTTAAGCTAAAATCATGTTAAAATATATAATAAATTAGGAAATTAAAATTTTATTGCAAAAGAGTGTTGTTGTTCACATTTATAAAAAAATAATATATTTTATTTTTAAATTTTTTGAATCATTATCTAGTTTAAATTTTTAACATTCATCAATGGTGGATTGGGAAAATTATGTTTTTTTGTCAAAAAAAATTAAAATTAAAATTAAATTAGGGAATAATTTCTAAGGAATTAGAATATGGATAAATGAGATTCCATTTTATTTTTCTATCTAGATTATTTTGAGACCATGTCCAATTTTTTAATGTCTCTGATTTTATGCATTGATATCTATGCCACATCCACAATAGTATTTTGTTGCATGAAGAACCTAGGATTGTTGTATAGGATTAGGAAGGAGTGGTCCCTAATGTTGTTTCAAATAGGCATGTAATTCAAGGCTACAATAGGAGACATATATGTAGTAATGAGATAATTAAGGAAATTCACTAGGTAATAAAAGAACCAAGATGTAAGTTACCGACATACTTGAACACTTGCATAGGCTCCATATGATTAACCAAGGACATGACGTGCTCAAATAGAGTTAGTGGACATGTTGTGCCTTGTACTCACACCACACTTTTGTTTTTTATAAAGTGGGGACCCCATTTTTGTTTTTCATAAAGTGGGGACCCCACTTTTCCCTTTTTCTTCATTCTCCTTTTTCTTCTCTTTTTTTGTTTTCTTTCTTCCCTTTGTTTTCCTCTCTCTCCTGTTCCTTCCTTTTCCTTTCCCCTTTGATTTTTATTACTTGGGGTTTCTAGATACTCAAGGTTGGCATGCCATCCTTATTGGAGTTGACCCCTTACATCTACTTGTTGCTTCTATTTTATTTTTATTTCTTCAGGTTTACACATCTTAGTGTGAACCCCAATCCTATTCCTACATAGACATGACAAAAAAACACATTAGTTAGCTGATATTCAAGATAAAAGAGGGATTCCTCATGAAATTAGATTGAAACATTAATATAGGAAGAAACTTAAGAACAATGCAAATGAAAGTAAATAAATCCTAATTTTATGAACAATTATCAATGCCATGGGGGAATTGGTGCCAATTGATGTGTCGAAATCGACCCTTTCCCAACTCCTTTGTTGCAATGTTGATGGTTGGATGATAGTTGAAGCTCCTTCATGCAAATTTCCCATGATCTAGTGATGAAATCATGAAGATGATAGATAATAGTTGTGAAGTGGGCAAAATTAGCTCTGAATGTGAAGAGAGTAACTTTGCATGTGATTGTGGATGTTGAATGAGAGGAAGAACCTTTCATTTATAGATTTCAATTTGGAAGAGAGAGAAATATTTGAGCAATGTGGGACTAAATTTCAACCAATAGTCAAATGCCACTTGTCACAATGTGAATGGTTGATGGTTGTGCAAGTTTTGATCAAAGTGCCCATAAATGCCCTTATTTGAATTTTGAAATTGTTGAAATGATAAGGTGGAGGGAGAGTCAAATGGAGTTATCACCACTTGGATCAATGCAAAAGGACTTGTAAGATGAAATAAATGCCTTGTTGGAAGGACTAAGTCCACTTGGATTCAAATTCAAATTTGGGGGAATATTCCCCTTTTATGCCATGTTGAGAGAAAATAGAGATTTAATAAATGAATTAAATCTATTTTCATGTGCAAGTTGCATTCTCTAGAGGATTTTAGTGATTGAGATTAAATTAATCAAGATTTGATCAATTTAATGAGAGATTACGTGATTTGACAATTTTGACTCAAATTTATGAGTTGATTTAAATCAGGAATTGAGAAGAAAGATTTAATTAAATAAATGATTTGATTTATTTAACTAAAGGGGATAATGTTAGATTAAATTAAATAAGGTTTAATTTATTCAATTTAATGAGAAGAATTTAGGGATTAATTAAATAAAATTGATTAATTTAATCAATAGGGAAGAATGACTTAATCAAATAAATAATGATTTATTAATTAAGGGATGAAAAAGTGATGTTAAGCTGAGAGTGTGATTTAGGAAGAAATGACATTAGTAATCAGGATCAAGTGTGTTGGATCGAATTGTACATTTTCCATGTCTACATTTTGCCCCTCTTTGAAGCAATGTACTTGTTGTATTGATTCAAAGAATAAACTATTGTGATCAAAGTTCAAAATTTCTCGATTTTCCAAATACCCCACTACTACCAGAGCGGAAGGATTATCCTGGTATAATGCCCCCTTGAGAGATTGGATGAAAATTATTATTTTCTGCATGATCTTGCGAAAAAAGAGGACAGGGTGCCTGACAAGTAAAAAACAAAATGCCCTAGGATGCCAAAAAACACATTAAAATGCCAAAAAAGATGCAAAATGGCCCTCAGCTAGACAAAAACGGGATTGAGGGACCAAAACCCTAGTTAGATGGCCAAATTAGGTCAAAAATCCCTAATTTTCAAGCTTAAATAGACCTTGAGAGGTCACTTTCAATACATTTGTATAGTTTGCCTTTAGAATTTTCTGCACTTTGAGCTCTGAGTTCCGATCTAGATGGTGCAACAACAACTTCCCAAGCATGTACCAGAGAGAGTACGAGTGCACCAGCGGCCAGTCGACACAAGACAAATGGTATGTACCCCCATTCGGACTTTTAATTTTTTCAGTTTATGTGCATTAAATAGGTTCATTTCATTTTTAGGCTAAGTGGCGCTATATAGTGCCACTGAAAGTGTTCGGTCGGTGCCGTGCGGTCCTATATTGGACCGCATATGCAAAGAGTGCCACACGACGTAGTTAGGATTTTAGGGTTTTCAGGGTCAAAGTTGGCTACGTGCACAAATAGCATTGCACGACGCATTTTAGAAACTAGATTTACCAAAGTCTGTTGTGTGGCGCAGTTTAGAACTTTTCAAACTGCGTCACAATCACAAACAATGCCGCATTTGTTGTTTCGACTACAAAAATCTGACATGCGAGGCATATTTTTTTATGAGACTTGATATGGTGGTTTCCCTTGTGCAGGAGGAGCTTGAGATACTTCATTCTAGGGAGCACAGATGGCCAATGCTTAGCAGATTGCAAGGTTTGCATGTATACCTCCAAGAGTACCTTGGTATTCTTGGTCTCTGTTATGTTGTGTGTGTCCCTCCTGTTCAAACACATTTAGGTATGATGACTGCTTTGGCTGAGAGGTGGCATAGTGAGACTTCCTCTTTTCATCTTCCTACTGGCGAGGCTACCGTCACTCTTGAGGATGTCTGGCACATTCTCTGATTGCCCATTCATGGAGCCAGAGTCATTTATGATTTAGAGGAGGGCTAAAATGCCTACTTTGATGTTATGGGTGTTGATGAGCTCATCCTTTATGATGGATAGATCGAACTGGAGTGATATTGGGGTAGAGCACCCACTTACAGGCTAATTGTTGCAGCCATCATTTCTGGTCTCATGGCACTTGATGGTGAGGCTAATATTTTAGTCCAAGCTGGGGACTAGCATGGCAGCAAATGTGCATTCTCCGAGAGTGCTTTTCTTTGGGGCCAGTGATGTTGGCCTGCCTCTATAGGGATTTACATGAGTTCACATACCTAGACAACTGGGCTCTCAGGGCTGAAGTTACTTTGTTACATATCTAGGCCTAGGAGCGGATTCCAGTGCTCCAACTAGATGTCACACGAGTTGTTCTTTATATTGATGACCCCATTGTCTAGCGGTATGGCAGGGCAGAGATCCATTTTACTCATACTGGCATAGGTGGGCTCGCCTATTGGCGACAAGTTCTTAATGAGATGAGGGAGTTCATCTAGAGGACTTGGATGGGCATAGGCCAATGGTATGATAATGCAGATCAGTTGTTCTTCACTCAGTAGGATAGATGGATGCAGGGTCGGGAGCATATCATGATAGAGTGGTATCTCTTGGATAACATGGCTCATTAGTCTGGCAAAGTCTAGGATAGACTAGATGATTAATAGGTGGCAATCTTTGCCCATACTACAAGAGAGACGGCATGGGGCTAGCCCATCTCGATGCCTGAGGCAGTGTCTTCATTCAGGCAGCTTGTGGCTCGACTGTGGCCATATGATAAGGGACCAACAGATGCAAGGGTGACCCAGGCGTATAGAGGCTGATTTAGGCCTCGCTTGAGGTTAACAATTCCTGGTGCGGTAGCTCCACGACGGAGGCCTAGAGGTAGATTAGCCGGTTTAGGTAGAGGTGGCCAAGATGGGGATAGGGATGGAGGAGGGGGTAGACCACTTCCTCATTAGACACCTCCCAGAGATCAGGCACATCAGGTACCTCCATGGGTAGAGGCATAGGTCCACTAGCCCAGAGATGGGGACATAGCATTCCCACAATAGTAGCCACTAGCATAGCCAAACCACAAAGATGTATTGATCTAGTAGTTGTAGGGTTAGATTCAGGTATTGACTGCGGAGAGGGATGAGGCATGCCAGTAGGTTTTGACAGTCACTACTAAGAAGGACTAGGCTCAATCCGAGAGGGATCAGGAGATTGGTTGGTGGAGGTAGTTGAAGAGTACTGCTTCATCATCCCAAGGCCGATCAGTCTCCCTACGGGCATATAGAGAGGTAGTCAAAGAGGCCGAGTACTATTGGTAGCATTATAGATAGGCAGTGCCAATAGCAGGCTAGGTGCCAAACTTCTCTCAGCTGAAAAGGATGAGGCCGCTAGAGGACCACGATGACAGACAGGTGGGAGCGGGCAGTAGCCAGTAGGGCTAGACCTTTGATCATAGGCAGTTTCCATTTTTTATTCATGGGCTTTGATTATTTCCTTCATTGTATCATGCTATTTGACATACACACTTGATCCAATCTTGTATCATGACAGTGTATTTTTTTGACGATATATATGAGATGATTTGCCTTTATGATATGTATGGATGCATTTTTAATTTCCTATGTGGTGCTATGAGATGCTTCTATTTTATGCTCATGATGTATGCTTTTATATGATGGATGTATTTCTTTTTGTATCTTTTCTATGCATTTTGATTATTACATGGATGCAATTTATGTTACTGATGATGTATCGATTATGTAAATGATAAATGATATGCAAATGGTTAATGATGATGATGGATGCTAATGATTTCTATGCTCTTAATGATTTATGTGATGTATAATGAATGTAATGCAATGATTTCTTAAGATGATGATAATGCGAGATGATATGATATGATATGATATGCACTTATGCTAATGATCCTATGGATGCAGGATGTATGCATTGGCGATGTTCTGATTAACTGTCATGATACCATGTTAGTGTGGAAAGAAGATACAAGAAATTAGATATCCCCCAAGTTTTTTAGGATGATAATGATTTGCTTACTAGGAGTCAGGATTTTCAAAGGGCCGATTACGTTATGTTTGATAACACGCGTAGATACAATGCATCAAGGTATAAGGAACTAGGATGGTGTTGTACCTAGTGTGATGGAATTTTCTTAACAATCAGATAGGAGTATTCCTATTCACACTTAGCATATGGAACCTTATTTAGGATGTAGTTTAGACATTCTAAACATCTCAGACCAAAACATAGAAAAGAAAGCCTTCCTATGTGGTCAACAAGATACCTAAAACACCCTCCCTCCAAAATGAACAAAGCATGCATGACTAAGTTATTTTACTAGTGTATTCCACAAGCGTAGTAGATAAAAAAGATAATGATCATTGCCCCATATCTTTCTCTCTAAACCTGTTTTGTTTAGGCATCATCGAGAGGTCCTTGGGATGACCGCAAAACAATATGTCGCAAAGACCAAGATAAAGTAAACAAACAAGCTAATTTTCTTCATACCGCTATCCAAGACTAAACTACTGTGAGATAACTGATCCTTATGTCCATCGTGGGAAGGATACATCCTAGGACATGTTGTGATTAGGGTTTTGGTGAGATTGATTGGATGATAAGCTATTGATACTCCGAGTTGATCAACTTGCTTGCTTACTAACTTAGACTTAGGACTCTGACGATTGGGGTGTTCACTTTTGAACCTACTAGACTTGCTTCCAACTGACTCACCATAGGATGATAGTGATGATTGACTTATTATGAGTGATGATAATTGCAGGTGAAAGCGAGATGAAACAGATGCACCATTTTGGGTTTTTCAAATATTTTGAGGCTATTTTTGGTATTTTGAGATGTTTTACAAATGTTTTTGGTATTTTTGAGATTTACGTTGAAGAGACTTTCCTAAAGACCTATCCTAGGGGTCTCGAGAGCTAATCTATAGATTATCCTTGCCTACATTATACACGTAGAGACCATCTAATTCAACTAATGACAAAATTGACTCTATGAAAAGATAGATGGACAAACGGATTGCCATTTTATTGCGATGGATGCCTAAGGATTGACCTATGGTGTCTTGGGGGATGATCAAAGATCAACCTTTCCTACGTTCAAGCTCAGAGATGACATTGTTCAGACAATGACAGACGTGACTACATGATGAACTTGTTTGAAGAAGTTTTTGAGATTTTGAATGCTTTTGGATCTTGATGAATTTTTGAATATTTTTGCATTTTTTGATGCTTTGAGAAGATCACAAGAATATACATGAATCCGATCTGATGCAAGTATAGGAACATGCCCCCAATGTGGTGTGATAGACTACTTCAATAAAGGTAGGACAAACTGAACGTAGGATATGCCAAGTAGTACTATGGTGGAATATGATACGTGCACAAGATCAGGCTATGGTATGGATGCGAACGGATGGATGGAAGGAAGACTAATGAAATGTAATGGAATGCAGTGAGTCATGCAAGTCTTGGTGGATAGAGACTACTTTATTTACTCTCGTTGCCTATTTTATAGGTTTTCACCAAGGTACTTGTCCAAAGCGCCACCGAAGTGGTTTTCACAAGAGGATGATTTTTTTCTTTATTGTTTTCAATCCTTTTTCTGATTTATTTATTTTTTTGGATTTTTTGATTTTTTTGTTGTCACCAAGATGCCTATTTACTAGGTTTTCATCAAGGTAACCATTTTTTCATGATATTTTTCTAATTTTTATGTATTTTTGGTTCTATACCTTGCAAGTTTTTAGGCATAAAACTATTTGAGATGAGAGCTATTCATGGGCTCTTGTAGAGGTTCACCTTCTAGTGTTGATAGTTGATATGCCCCTGATTTATAGCTTTATGTGATGATGAAAGGTCCCAACTAGTTGGGCTCAAATTTTCCTTTTCTTTCTGGATTTGGCACATTCTTTTGGTTTTCTTTTAGCACAAGTTCGCTGACTTGGATGGTGCATTGCCTGATCTTGTTATTGTAACTGTGCTTCAGGTGATTCTGATAGACTTGTAGATGGTTGAGGGCATCCCTGCACTGTTCATCTAACAACTCCAACTCATTCAGTCATGAGACTTTGTATTCTTCATCTGTTATGAGGTTCTGCAATGATATTCTCAGTGATGGGAGCTCGATCTCAATTGGGAGGATGGCCTCTGATCCTTAGACCAAGGAGAATGGGGTGGTGCTTGTTGGCATGTGGATACTGGTGCGGTAGGCCCATAAGGTGGGATTTAGTTGTAGATGCTAGTCATGACCAAAGTTATTGACTGTTTTCTTAAGAGTTTTCAGAATGGTCTTGTTAGTAGCTTCTACTTGGCCATTGCCTTGGGGTAGTATGGAGTGGAAAAGCGATGCTAGATTTTGAATTTGTCGCATAATTCACGGACATCGTGATTCTTGAAAGGTGTCCCATTATTAGATATAATGGATTGAGGGACATGATATTGATAAATGAGATAGTTCAGGATGAACTTGGATATTTGCTTTCCAGTTATGTAGGTCATTGGAATTGCTTCGACCCAATTTGTGAAATACTCTCTCGTGGTGATGATGAACTTGTGACCATTGGATGAGGTGGGTGTGATTTTTCGTATGAGATCAAGCCCCCATTGTGAAAAGGGCCATGATGTAACAATAGGATGGAGTTCCTGAGCTGGTGCATGGATAAGGTCTCCATGCTGCTAGAATTGTACAGACTTTTTGACAAATTCGTGTGCCTCTCTTTCCATCATTGGCTAATAGTACCCAGTTCTTAGCAACTTCTTGCCCAAGGTCATACCGCTCGAGTGTGAACCGCAAGTGCCATTATGTACCTCATTCAGAGTAGTCAGGGCTTCCTCAAGATTTAAGTAACGCAAAAGGGTTCCCTCAATGCTCCTACGATAGAGGTTTTCTCCTAGGATGACAAAACGTAAGGACCTTTTGACAAAGGCCCGTTTGAGGTTTGGGGTTATGTCAGCTAGGAGGACTCCTATTCTTAGGTAGGTGTAGATGTTGTGATACTAGGGATTACCAGGACCAAAGAGTTCGCAAACGTATTTTGAATCCGGTACCTTGAATGTGGGTACGAGAAGCTACTCTACCAGGAATTTTTTTTTGAGACATTGCGAGGGATATCCAGTAAGGATCCAATTGTTGCCAGGGTGTTAGCTGCTTTGTTGTTAGCCCTTAGTATTTGTTCAAAGGTGATATCAATGAATGATTCTTTCAGGCTTTCTACCAACTTTTTGTATTATGTCAGCTTATCATCCTTTGTTTGGTACTCACCATTGACTTGGTTGATAATAATTTGTGAGTCTTTATAAACTTTTAGTGCCATGATCAACCACTGTGCTGCAATCCTAAGACCTATGGTTAAAGCCTCATATTTTACAATGTTATTGGTATAGGGGAATGCTAGTTTGTAACATCTAGGTATACAATCCCCTTGTGGGGTGATGAATAAAACCCCGTCTCCTGATCCATGTTGTGTGTATGAGCCATCCAAGTAGAGTTTCCAGTGATCGGCTATGTTGAGATAAAATATGGACTCGTCTGGAAACTCTGATATGAGTGGATTTTTTGGGTAAATGGGAGCCTATGCCAGTTGGTCTGCAATGAATTGTCCTTTGATTTATTTTTGCTCCACATATTCAATGTCATATTCTGATAGTATCATAACCCACTTAGCCATCCTTCCTGTGAGCATTGCCTTTGACAGTAGATACTTTAGGGGATCGATCTTGGTGATGAGTTTGATTTTGTGTGCCAACATGTAATGTCAAAACTTTTGTGAGGCAAACACTACTGCTAGGCAATATTTTTCAATGATTATGTAGTTTAACTCATGGCTGACCATTGTTCTACTAATATAATAGATGGCCCTCTCTGTCCCATTTTCATCGTGATGAGCTAAAAGAGCACCAAGGGCTACTATTGTTGCCGAGATGTATAGGATTACTAGATTTCCTGGAATGGGTGGCATTAGCATTGGTGGCATAAGTAGATATTCTTTGATTTTGTTGAACGCCAGAATACACTTGTCATCCCACTTGTATGCTACTCCCTTGTGGAGCAGATGTGAGTATGGGATCCATTTATCTGCCAGTTGTGCTATAAATCTTCAGATGGATTGGAGCCTTCCCTATAGGCCTCTAAGTTTTTTTAATGTTCCTGGTGCCTCCTTTTCGAGGATTTCTTTGACCTTAGCAAGGTCCATCTCTATTCCCCTCATCGATACTATCTATCCAAGAAGTTTACCTGATTGTACCCGAAAGACACACTTCTTGGGGTTGAGTCTGACCTTGTACTTCTCTAGTCTGTCAAAAATGGCACTTAGGACTGCTATGTGATTTTGTCTCTTCTTTGATTTGTCTAGTATATCATCCACGTGATATTTGAAAGTTTTGTGTATCATGTCATGAAAGATTAGTGTCATGGCCCTCTGATATGTAGCCCCTACATTTTTTAGCCCAAATGGCATCATGTTCCAATAGTAGGTGTCCCATGGACATGTAAATTTCATCTTATGCTGGTCCTCCTTTGCAATCATTATCTGGTTATACCCTGACAAGCCATCCATCAGCGATAGCATCTCATGTCCGGTTGTCATGTCCACTATCATATCAAGGTAGGTAGTGGAAAATCATCCTTGGGACACACATTGTTGAGGTCTTTGAAGTCTGTGCAGATACGGATGCCCCCATTTGGTTTTGAAACTAGCATGAGGTTGGACACCCATTCTCGATAATTAATTGGGCATATCAAGCCAACATCCAACAGTTTTTGTTAGTCTACCTTGACTAGAAAAGCTATTTGAGGATGCATCTTTCTTAATTTATGTCTCACTCGCTTAGCTCTTGGATAAACAACTAGGTGATGAACCACAACTTACGGATCAAGACCTGACATGTCAACATAGGTCCATGCGAAGTTCAACTTCCTTTCCTTCAGAAATTTCGCCAAAAATTCATGTTATTTTATTAGAAGTGATTCAACATAGAATGTAATTTGTGGCATTACCTCTATTCCCAAATTGATAGGATTGCATTGTTCTGCCACTACTGCTGATTTTTCGTAATGAAGTGAAGTAGGGGGGAGATTTAATCCTTCATCATTCGACACCTCTGAAAGGTTTTCACTGTTGGATGCGTCCTTTATTTTTACTTTTCTATGGTTAGAGAGTGCCATAGTGTGGTTTTAACTCAATGACCCCAAGCTTATTCTCTCTCTTTTACTTTTGCAACTGAAGGATTCAATTGTCTACCCATAATAGGCTTGTATGTCTAGTGTAATGTCAAATCTAGCCTTGTGATCTCTAGATGGTACCATATCCCTTAGTTCCAGGAATTTTGAGAGAGCCTCATCATTTTCGAATGAGTCTAGAACTGGTGGTCCTCATTTGTCGTAATCGATGAGCTGTGGGTAAACTAGGTTTATCTTATGTGGCTGGTGGTCTGACTCATTGGGTGAGTTACTAATCATCAATAGGGAGGAATCTTCAAAAAGCATGGGGAGGCTAGTTATGGTATCCTCATTGTCACTACTACTATAGACCTTGGTTATGTCAAATGTGAAATTGTCAAGGGGTAGATGTGTTGATATGGGCAGTTGTAGGGTGGCTGTTGATAACTCCGAAAAAGACCTGACTACTCTGCCAGGGGTACCTCTGCCATGTACGATTATACTTGGAGGGGTACATCTAAGGCGAAGGTTTCTCATTCATCTTTCTATAATGATGGGCTCCAGCCATCCATCATTGTTCCTTCCAAGGCTTTCATTCCTGTTGTAACCCATACCAAGCATTATTTGCAATCCTTTGTTGGCTACATCCATGGGTAGGGTGGGTGTGGTTCTTTCATCATGGTATAGCGTGCTTGACATGTCTTCCTCATCCACATTTTCCTCACTTAAATCCCCCCAATGGTGGAATCCCAAAGGGTCTAACCTAATAGTGTGGATAGGTTTTTTGGCTAACTGAGGTTGCCCATGCGACCTAGGAGATTGTGGTAACTCTCCTACAAAAAATGCATTTTTCTTCATTCTGTAATCTCCACACCCATTGTCCTAGATCATGAGTTTTATATTAGATATGTCAGGGAGGGAGGGTGTCTCTATCGCAGAAGTGGAGGCAAGGTTGGATGGGTCTACATATCAAGTGGATGGACCTTCATCATTTTTTGGTACTTGGGGGATTTTATAAAAGTTGGCTCCCAAGTTTTTACAATAGGCGAATGGTTCTAGGTCACCATGTATTGTGACCTCCTCATTTTGGTATAGGAATTTGATGCACTGATGGAATGTTGAGGCAACTGCCTTCATTCCATGGGTGTCCTAGGAGGATGTTGTATGGTAGGTCGAGATCAAGCACTTGACAAGTGGTTTCCATAGTTGTTGGCCCCACTTGGATTGGGATTCTTATAGTGCCTTGAGACACACTTTCTTGATCATTGTATGCTCTTATGGTGATTCTTTTTTTCTTGTCAATGGAGTCCTTAGAGAATCCCAAGTTCTTTATGAGTTTGAGTGAATAGATGTTTAGGCCTACACCTCCATCCACCAGGACTCTTTTGACTTTCTTTTCGTGAATCAACACTTGAAGGTGCAGTGCATGATTATGAGATGGCTGGGTGGGGAAATCTTGGTCAGAGAATGTGAGGAGATTTGGGGTAATGATGTTACAAACCATAGCCTAGAACTGTTCCATATCAAGGGTGGCGGAGACAGTGGATGTAACTAATGCTTCATCAAGGATTTTTCTATGAGCGGTGAAGATTTTCAATAATTCCATGATAGAGATTTGGGTGGGGGTTCTCTTTAGCTGGTCGATGACATTCTAACTATAGGGAACAACTTTTGGATTTGAAATGGGGTTCTTGGATGGCTATGATGCCCCAACAATAGTGACCTTGCCACTGCGTGTGGTGACTCCACAATCAGCATTGGCTCCTTTTACACTAATGACAGTTACCATCTTGTCTACACATGCGACAATGTCTTCATAAATAAGGTTTGCACTAGCATACTTTTTCTTCCCTTTGTTGTTTCTTTGGTTGTTCCCTTGATTATGATTTGGTATCGTATTTGTGTATATTTTAAGGTCCTGATTTCTAGCTAGTTGTTTGACATTTATGATCTTGTCCTCAATGTCCTGGATGATATTTTTTAACCTCATGCAATTTTTGGTTGTGTGCCCTTTGATTTTGTGAAAAACACAAAGGAGATTTTCATTGTACCATGGCGGTTTTGTCATGGGTTCCACGTATTGCATAGCATTGGAGATTTTGATATGATTTTCCTTAACCAACTTCTTCATTATGGATTCAATAGATTCTCCCAAGGCTGTGAACTTTCGCTTGGGAGGGTACTTGTTTCGGGGAGGTGGTCCTCCATGATTACCCAAATTATTGATTTGGTTGTTAGGAAGCAGTTGTTGTTGTGCCACTGTGTTAGTTTGCACATTGTTGTGATTATGATTATGTAGTTGATGGGTCTAGATGTTCTGCATAGGAGGATTGATGACTACCTTAGCGTCGACCACTCTATTGTTTGTGATATTTTTATTCCTCAACCATGTTCGAGGTTTATCATTATAATCAGTGGATGGGTAGTTATCCTATTGTGTAGGAAATGTCGATGCGCCTCCCCACGCAGTAAGGGCTCTTTCGATGTTGAGCTCCTTTGGAATCAGTTGATCATAGGTCATGATGCATTGCAATTTTTAGGTAGAATGCCAAGTTGTCATCTAGATTGGACATGATTGTACAAACTTGTTGTTCTTATGGAATGACCAACTTGCTTTGGTTGGCCTTGGATTTCCATCTTTGCAAGAAGGATGCAAATAACTCTCCTTTCCATTGTTTGAGTGTTGATAGTTCTTCCAAACTAACATCCGCACCCATGTTGAAGTGTAGTTTTTAAGGAAAGCTTCCACAATTTCCTGGAATGTTTTAATGCCTATGGGTAGGTGAGAAAACCATTCCATAGTAGGACCAATTAGACTTCGAGGGAAAATTTCCATTAGATATGTGTCATCATATGCAACCTCCATGCAATGCACTTGAAATTCCCTGATGTGATTTTCAGGGTTTCTCGTTCCATTATAGTTATCAAATTTGGGGATATCGAATCCCTTTGGGAATGGTACCATTGTAAGGTTCCTATCAAATGGATAGGGGAACAAGTTGCCTAGAATTCTGGTTGTTTTTCCTCATTGGAGGTCCAGCACTTGCTGTGAGAGCAGCTTGACTTGTGCTACAAGTCATTTTGCGGATCAAGAGGTGGTATGAATGTGTTCTTAGGCGTTTGCAGTGTTTGATTGATGAGAGGGGTGTTGGTGTGTGTTTGTTGAAAACTATTCTATGTGTTTAAGGCCTATTGATATGCCTTCATTTGTGCCAACAACGCTTGTTATTGATCTTACTATTGTTGTTCCAACAAACCTTGTTGCTGGTCCTACTACTATTGTTCCCATAAGGTTTGTTGTTGGTCTAGCTATTGTTGCACCAACAAATCTTGTTATTGGTCTAGCTATTGTTGTACCAACAAATCTTTTTGTTGGTCTAGTTGTTGTTGTGCCAACAAAGCTTGTTGTTTAGCTTGTTGTTGTGCCTGAAAGTCTTGTAGGGCTTGTTGGTATGCTTGTTGATGAATTTCTTGCAGTTGTGCATGGTATTGTGCTTGCGCCTATTGGGGCTGATGTTGGGCTTGAGCTTGAGCTTGTGCTTGTTGGGCTACTTGTGTAGCTTGTGCAGCTTGTGTGGCTTGTGCAGCTTGTGTGGCTTGTGCAGCTTGTGTGGCTTGTGCAGCTTGTGAGGCTTGAGCATCTTGTGCGGCTTGTGCAGCTTGTGCAGCTTGTGTGGCTTGTATGGCTTGTGCAGCTTATTGGGTAGCTAATTGTGCTTGCGTTTGCTAAGCAGTCTGCTATGCAACCTATTGGTTTTGTTGAAGTACCCTTTGATGAGTGGCCTTTTGGACTGCCTAAATCATGGTGATGAATGAATTCAGCATGTTGGCTTTGGGTGGGATTACTAGTGGATTGGAAATGGTACCAACCATTGTGGTGGGAAGAGGAGTTGTGTTAATAGCCGGGACTTGGGTTGTTGGTGGTGTCATTGAGATGCTTGGTCCTTGAGAAGGTATAATTTGAGGGATTTGGGGACCGGTTGACATATTGATCATGGTGGCTTGAATGGTTGCCACGTGTTGTTGTGATGTTTCCAACAACAAGAGAGGATTTGACATGATGTTCAAATTACCTTGATTTGAGAAACTAGTGGTGGGTAGGGGGGGAAGACCCAACCCAAGAGGTGATGTGGATGTGAGCGATAATGGAGGGAATAATGGTATGCTCCCTTGGAAAAGTGATGATGAAAATAGGTCAATGACTCTTGTTGTTCCGAAAAAACCAACTTCTCCTTGCGATAGAGAAGTTTTTATGTTCAACAGATAGATTGGCGTTGCATGGAATGAGGATGAGTCTGTATGATTATGGAGGGTGAGGGGAACATTTAGGTGTAATGGATTCACCAGGACAGAGTTATCTAGAGTGGTGCTGATATTTACCTCTTTGTTGTTTACAAGGCGATGCTTTTGTAATTCGCTAAACATGGCACTTCCCTTGTTAACAATTGGTGAGGTTGGTGTGATTGTTGATATGGTTTGGGGAATTTCTTGAGTGGTATTTGAAATTGACATTGGGGGTATGCTTGCAAGAGGCTTTTCTATACTGGTACTTACGTCAAGGTCAGAAGGGAGTTGGGCCCCTCCTTCCGTTAATGCATGCATATATAGGGAAGGATTAAGTTTTAGAATGGCATTGACAATTCTATGATTCTCTAGATTTTGAATCATTTCAGTTATTTCTTTTTGTGTCATTCCCAAGTCCTCGTGAATGATGTCCTCTTCATAGCCTTCCTCTTGAGGATTTTGTGATGGTAGAGAAGAGTTGTTTGGGGGATTTCTTGACTTAAGTCACTTGAATCTGATGTTTCTTTGGTGATTTCCATGTTCCTCTTGTGTTGTGATCTTGTTTCGACCATAAAATAGAGATCGTTTGATCTTAATCTTTAGGCACAAAAAAGAGAAGAACTAGGAGAGTCTAAGGATCAAAAAGCGATGATGGGGATGAGATAAATCGAATATGGATGAGTGAATGAGTGAAACTCTTGTAGAAATTTGGCGGGAATGCTAAAAAGTTTAGGGCTTGAATGATTTGATTTTCATAGTTTGACTAGGTGTGTTAAGTCAAACAAGATGATGGTGAACTTATCAACCCTAGGAAGTTGTGTTATCCTAGAGAAAACTCGTACAAGAGAATGAATTGACTAAGTGCGTTAAGCCAAATCAAGGTGGTAATGAACTTGTAGACCTTAGGAAGTTGCGTTATCCTAGAGGTAAATTCAATCAAAAGGGGTTTTGATCATTTGACTAGGTGTGTTAAGTCAAATAAGGTGATGATAATTTTTTCCTATAAGTTTAGCATGAATGATGTTTCAAAGTTATCAAGAGTTTGTTGGTGAAATGATGTTTGATTGATGGAGAGATGGATGAGAGTGATTAATTTGATCTTAGACTTGACCTAGACAAGACTCTTTCTTACAAGACCGCGGTATTGAAGAACATGCTATACTTCCTATGTGAGAAAAGCAAACCTTTGAAAAATCTCAAGATTTTGTTGATAATAGAATTCATACAAACTTGGGTTGTTCTTTGAAGCCTTCTTGCAGAAATTATACACCAATATTTCTCTGACTTCAAGAAGCATTTAAAGACACTCCTCATGAGCTTTTCGGATAATCTTCTTGAGCTTTGGTTTTTGGATTTTGACTTTTCGGGAAATCATTTGAGAAAACACATGTATGAGGTCCAATTGTCTTTATCTTTAATTAATGAGTTCTTTTTACCAAAGAAAATTTCTTGATTATAATTTCAAACTAAATGTTTGTCTCAAATCCTTTTCATTCCACAAGGTCCATTATGTGAAAATCAAGGTTTTAAGAGCACATTTTCCTAGGTTGACCTTAGTGAAAACAAATGATGATTAAAACCAAGCACTTAGAAACCTCTAAGGATATAATCCCTAGGGAAAGCAAGAGTACTTAGATTTGTCAAAGGATATTTATTTCCTCGAAGGGGTTTGAAAGTTGAAGCTCTTTGTGAATGTTTGTTTTTTAAATGTTTTGAGGACCAAGCAATGTATTTTATGATTCCAAGCACATGTACAACCCTAGGATGAAGAGACAATATTTTGTTGGGTTCCCACTTGGATAAATCTAGTTGCGCATATTCAGTGTAGGTTATTAGATGCTTGACCACACAAGCTCCCCCTTACAGTGCACTCGTTTCTCGAGTCACCCAAGCATCAGTACCCATAAATCTCCCATGGCATACTTTTCATCTCTACAACAGAACCGCATGTGTAACATGGGGCGGCTTCAAAGGACATGAGCTTTTGCACCAACAAAATAGATAAGGATTTGGCTTGTAAACAAAAGTTTGCAGTAAGGACATCTAGTCTAGGGGATGCAATGATAAAATCCTTGTGAGAGATCTCCCAACCCTTAGAACAAGGGCTTTACGCATCATAAAGATACTAGGGGAGATTTATCATGCACCACTTCCCATTGTCCATGGATTTCACCATGAACACAATTTATATAGCGGTTTGGAAGAGCTTGGCTTTAGCACATTACTACTTGAGTCGTTCCCTTGGGGTGAGTACTTTTTCCCACCAAGGCAGGCTCTCTAAAGGTATATAATAGTGAGTAAATTCATTTTTAGTTTGATCATCCTTGTTTGCGTGAACAAAGAGAGAACACTCACAATGCCTTTTTCTCACACTAGACAAGTTTTGTTCAATTTTTAGAGCCCAAATGAAATGTGGAGATAATATTTTTTACAACTCAATATCACAAAAAGACTTTTGATTCTCAAGATCAACGTGAGGTGTGAGGGAAGTGCATATGTCTTTTAGATGATATTACTTTGTGAAAAGGATTACAAAACATCAAAATACACATGTTCATTTTAATCCTCAAAGAAGAAAATGAGTTCTTTTTAAAGCACCGAATTTGAAGTGTGAGATTTGCTTTGTTCAATTTTTAACCTCAACCAAATCTAGTAGATTGTTTCTAAGGTTCTTTTTAAGCCTTTTCGCTTGCAAACTTTGAAAGGAAAATTGTGTGGTTCTTTTTAAACCCAAATAAAATTTATTGTTTCCTAAGGCATAAAAGATAACCAATTCCTTTTAAATGGGATTGAAAATCCTCCAAAAGTGTTAAATAACACTATAGTGTTCAAAAGCACTTTGTATATGATGAGAATGATGTCATAATAGAGCCTCCTATTTTTCTTCCCTTCTAGTGCCAAAATGTGAACCCCAATCCTATTCCTACATAAACATGACAAACAAACACATTAGTTAGTTGATATGCAAGATAGAACAAGAATTCCCCATGAAAGTAGATTGAAACATTAATATAGGAAGAAACTGAAGAACAATGCAAATGAAAGTAAATAAATCCTAATTTTATGAACAATTATCAATCCCATGGGGGAATTGGTGCCAATTGATGTGTCGAAATCAACCCTTTCCCAACTCCTTTGTTGCAATGTTGATGTTTGGATGATGGTTGAAGATCCTTCAAACAAATTTGGCATGATCTAGCTCTGAAATCATGAAGATGATGGATAATTGTTGTGAAGTGGGTAAAATTAGCTCTCAATGTGAAGAGAGTAACTTTGCATGTGATTTTGGATGTTGAATGAGAGGAATAACCTTTCATTTATAGATTTCAATTTGGAAGAGAGAGAAATATTTGAGCAATGTGGGACTAATTTTCAACCAATAGTCAAATGCCACTTGTCACAATGTGAATGGTTGATGGTTCTGCAAGTTTTGATCAAAGTGCCCATAAATGCCCTTATTTGAATTTTGAAATTGTTGAAATGACAAGGTGGAGGGAGAGTCAAATGGAGTTATGACCACTTGGAGTTATGACCACTTTGCTCAATACAAAAGGACTTGTAAGATGAAATAAATTCCTTGTTGGAAGGACTAAGTCCACTTGGATTCAAATTCAAATTTGGGTGAATATTCCCCTTTTATGCCATGTTGAGAGAAAATAGAGATTTAATAAATGAATTAAATCTATTTTTATGTGCAAGTTGCATTCTCTAGAGGATTTTAGTGATTGAGATTAAATTAATCAAGATTTGATCAATTTAATGAGAGATTAGGTGATTTGACAATTTTGACTCAAATTTATGAGTTGATTTAAATCAGGAATTGAGAAGAAAGATTTAATTAAATAAATGATTTGATTTATTTAACTAAAGGGGATAACGTTAGATTAAATTAAATAAGGTTTAATTTATTCAATTTAATGAGAAGACTTTAGGATTTAATTAAATTAAATTGATTAATTTAATCAATAGGGAAGAATTACTTAATCAAATAAATAATGATTTATTAATTAAGGGAGGAAAAAGTGATGTTAAGTTGAGAGTGTGATTTAGGAAGAAATGACATTAGTAATCAGGATCAAGTGCGTTGGATCGAATTGTACATTTTCTATTTCTACAGTTAGGATACCCACTTTGCATATCCCTAATTTTGAAAGACTTATGGCAGTGATGACTTGTCGCCTCCATCACCACATGTGCCAAAAAAAATAATCCTATAGTAGTGCATGCAATGAAGAATTAATGGTAGGTGTTGAATTGGTTTAAGAGGTAAATTGAATGTTTTTTTTAATAATTTGCGCATTTGAGCTTTCGAGAATGAGCTCTACAAACTCCTCTGAAACCATAGAAATATTTTTCTCTTAAATTTACTCATTGGTTCATGGTGTTGGTATGTTTCCTTGTTTTTCTCTTGTGCTCGCAAATGTTCACACTCACCGTCGTATTGATAAACAAGTAGGCCATAATATTTATTTCAATTTTTGGTTATTTTGGTTGTCAGTGTGTTCATTATGTGTTTGATTTGATTTGGCATCTTTGTTTTCCTTTTGTTCTCCATTTTCATTTTTTTTGTTTTTGTTTTGTTTCTTTTTTATCTTTTGGTTTTTCCACCTTAGACATTGATGGTGGCGATGTATTGTCACCTCCATCACCACACATGTCAAAAAATTTAATCTTATAGTGTTACATTTAGTGAAGAATTATTGGTAGGTGTCAAATAAGTTTAAGAGGGAGATTGAATGATTTTTTTAATAATTTATGCATTTGAGATTTCGAGAACGAGCTCTATAAACTCCTTTGAAACCA
This sequence comes from Sequoiadendron giganteum, assembly GCA_007115665.2. Lineage (NCBI taxonomy): Eukaryota > Viridiplantae > Streptophyta > Pinopsida > Cupressales > Cupressaceae > Sequoiadendron > Sequoiadendron giganteum. Next base: position 562,802,997 of record CM021104.1, on the reverse strand, counting down.
CAAAAAGTTGTCTCTTAAATTTACTTACTGGTTCATGGCATTGGTGTGTTTCCTTGTTTTTTTCTTGTGCTCACCCATGTTTGCACTCACCGTCATTTTTTTTTTTATACATAAGATTTTGGTATATTATATTAATAATAATAAAAAGCCATATAGTATGTCTGCTAAAGTAGGAGAAACCATCAACCGATTGAGCCAAAACTAACCAAAATTATTGTTGTCAATCCCATTATAGGGTAGATGTGACTAGACATGGCTGAGACCCAATTATCATTAAAACCTTAACTTATCACTACAACCCAAAAAGAACAAAAATTAAACCATCACAGAAGGCACCCATCATAGAAAGTTGTTAATCTTGGTGAAGGAGTCAAAATCCTCCACCCATTCCATACCATTCATCGCCACCAACCCTAGCTTTCATTTCAAAAATTCCACTGCCACTACCACCACCATTATGTGCCTCATGAGCTCTGCCCCTTTCAAATCCAAAAGAAATGGGAATAATGTGACAACCTCTTCCATTTTCTAGAGCTGTTCCAAATCTACAGGCCGCAAGATTCCTTTGCCAACTATTACTTCCTTCAATGTCTCCTCCATGCCACCCACCAAATCCTTGCAAAACATGTGCTTATGTAAAACCTTTGCCTCCACCTTGGAGACGTCGTTATCCAACACCAAGGCAAGGAAGTGCGAAGAGATGTATGCATTATCTCTCGCGTACTCCTTTCTCTCCAAATGGCCTTTCCCTAGAACCATTTTAACCACAACCAAAACCAAGGGGTTCGAATCCAACATAATTCGCTTAAGCCTCTGGTCAATAATTGATATAAATGCTAGGTTGTCTCTTTGTTTCTTACAGAGAGATGGGATTTTCTGCCCCGAACGTCTCCACCCCTTCCATCGAGATAGAGATAATAAATTTTGATAACGTTTGACCACTCGAAGCCATCATAGAATCCTCTAGAAGCCAAACACTACTTGGCAACTAGCTCATGAAATGGACTACATAGAAACCCTGCCAACCACAGTCTACCAACCTACTAGTCACCTCTCCCATAAATAATACCCACAAAAATAAAGCCAATTTCGCTTCACACAAGCATAGCATAATTACAGTGCATGGTAATCTAGTCCTCGCATGCTCAGTCATCCCATGGGTCCAACCTTTAATTTTTACCTTGGCTTGAAATGAGAGTTCCCTACCAACTACCTTCATTGCATGTACTCGCTCAATATGAAGTGCTTCAACTTGTATGTCATTTGTCCCTTCTTGCCTACCCACCCATTCAACTAATGGCTACACTATATGATGCCCACATAAGTGCTTAGTCAGACTACCCTATTTCCCCTCCACTGACATGGAGGGTCACCCTCCTAGCCACCCATCGCACTCACCATCATATTGATAACCAAGTAGGCCATAATATTTGAAACCCTATTTTAATTTCTAGTTATTTTGGTTGTCAGCATGTTCATTATGTGTTTCATTTGAATTGGAATCCTTATTTTCATTTTTTTCCCCACTTTCATTATTTTTTGTTTTTGTTTTGTTTCTTTTTTTGTTTTTGTTTTCTTTCTTCTTCTGGTTTTTTTGCTTTGTCGAATCGAGTTTTCCCCTAGCATGAGGATTGAGGAATTTTACAACATCATTTTATCTATTCCTAGGTCTCATCTCCACTACACTTTCAGAGATAACCATTTCCCTTCCCTAATAGTTGTGTGTGCCTAAGAGATTTTATCAATCCATGTTTTTTAGATATCAAGTTTTGGTCAAGATGATTATTCCTTATTTAGTGAAGTAAAATGCATTAAATGTCAAAACTGAACTCTGAAGTTTGATCATTAAATAAACCTTAGCAAAAATTGAAGTCCTAAGTTTTAGTTTTAGAGTTCAAAAATATCCTTCACATCCTACTTTCCTATAAACAAGGGTTAGGTGAAAACCCTAACCCCTAATGCCTGATACTTAAAAAGAAGAAACCTTGAGAGAAATATCTTAAGTGTTTCAGACATTGGATCTTGGGTGTTGTATTTAAATCATGTCTTAATTTTAAGGTAATACTCAAGTGTCATGTTCAATTTTACACCCCAATTGTGTACTTACTATTGACTATTACTATGTAGGGTAAATGTGAATGTAACTTGAATTTTGAAGATTAATAAATTATGCTTGCACTTTGTTATGAATGTATGTTATTGTAGCGTAGAAAAATGCATCCTTGGACATTTTCATGCTCATTTGGGCCTTTCTTATATATTTTGGCCTAATCTTGGCTAGATTTAATGTTGTAATATGGCCAAAACATTCACATTAGGCCTTGAACTCTTGTAAATAAATACAAACCTTATGATGTCTTACAAAGGTGTTGTGAAGTGTTGTAACCCACTTTCACACTTTTCTAGGACCCTTTTATTATAATTCACCTAAAAAAAACCTTTTTATCACTTACCAAGTCTTATTTCAAAGTGTTGTAAGGAGTTGTAACAAACTCTCACACTTTTTAAGGTTTGTCATCAATAATTTGAACCTTTCTTATATTTAAATGGCCCTGTATTGCACCTGCAAGTCATACTTAAAAGTGTTCTTGAGAATAATCTCGTTAAACATCATTAAATACACTTATTCCCAACAACCAATAAAATTGCCTTGGTGGTACCAAGTCGTCACTTGGGGTGACTTAGTCCCATCTGGTTTAAAAACAAAAAAATATTTTATAATTCTAGTGGGATATTATTCTCTAGACCTTGAGGTCGGCCTGTGATGAGGTATTCTCAGGAATTAGGGCATAATTATGTATAAATTTAAAGGGTTTTCCTCTCATTTCAAAACCCCAACAATTCATTCTTCAAGCATCTAAGCATTCAAGCATCCTAGGAATTATCAAGCATTCTTCCATTGGAGCTACCACTTACATATCTTAATATTTCCACTTCAAGCATTTGGTGAGTTGTAGCATTTCATGTTGTTCATTCATAATTATGTTTCCATTTCATTTCATTTTCAAGGGTTTGATTACCAAACTGGGGTTTGACTAAGGAAAACACCTATTCTCCAACCCTTAACCCTTTTTCCCTCTTTACATGTTTGTTTTGTAGGTCTTGTATACAAATTTTTCAAAGAGTAAGGTGTTAAAAGGTGTCAAAATCTCATGAAAGTCATTTAAAGTCAACAAAACCCTAAAAGAAGCTTGGAGATCACCTACAGGTCAAAGTCTGCAAATTCAGGTCTGGATTCTTGTTGGGAGCTGATGAAGTACAGACCAAAAGCTATAGATTGCATCTTCTAGATTCTTGAAAGATGAATGTGGACTAAGTCACCATCAATGCTAAATTAGTCCCACTATTGGGCCTAAAAAGTGTTTTTTATAGTTCTAGATACCTAGTTTCTCAAAACTTATTCTAGTAGAATCTCCCTGAAATAGGACTAAGTCACCCAGCTTGGAGTAAGTGTCCTAGTTGGCTTCAACAACAAATTATGTAGGATTCCAGAGCCTCTCTGAATCATATTCTAGTTTCTAGGTGCACCTCTCTTGCCCCTTTCATTTCTGTTATTATTTGTTTGTATTCTTAGATCATTTTACATTGTGTTTTCAAACATCTTGCATTTCATTAGTTTTGAATTAATAGTTCATCCCTTTTATCAGCTTATTGCATTTAGTTAATTCCATTTAGACATACTTCAATCATATTAGCATTAGTCTTGAATGAACCCTTAGATCATTTGTGGGATATATTTCTTCTTTTAGGTGCAAAACAATAGAAGTTCAAGGAAGCCCTATTCCCAAAAATCTATGGTTCATTTTGGTGAACCCACCTTTAGAACATTTTTACTTCTAATTTCAAGTGCATCTTAGGAATAGCTTGCATCAAAATTGTGTTAGGTTTTTCATTCTAGGGTTTTCAAAATTGCATTAGTGAAAAGCTCATATAACTTGCATTTTTGCATTCGATTTCATTAAAAATTTCAAAAATTTCTACATTTTCATATTGAATCTACATCTACACATCTAAAAATCATAAAATTCTATTTAAAAATTCTAAAAATTGTTAAAAAAATCACTACTTGGACTAATTCTCCACACTGGGTAACTTAGTCCACTTTCCCACTTAGCACTGTAATTTCTGTCATTTCTAGAGCATTTTTTGTATTTTTGGTTTTTGTTAATGCATCTTTGTTACAAACTCTAGATTTTTTGTTATATTGTGTTTATTACATTTAACCTGCTTTCATTCATTAGCATTATGGCTATGTCTTTTAATAAGTTTTTGATGTCATAAAAATTCTTAGTTGACATGTCAAGTTGTGGCTTTGGAACGGATCCTAATGAACTTGAACCCACTCCTGCACCTTCAACTCCTAATGAATGTCATCCTCAAATGATGTTGACATCATTGGAGAAGATGATAGCATGAATAGGTTCCTAAATTATTTTCTTGACAACCTTGAAGCTAATGCATCCTTTTATCCATCCATGAAACCTCGAGAACTTCCTAGCATATCACCTCTTGAAACATTGGTTACTTACATCCTGAAATACACAAAGAACCTAAGTTCCCTACACTAGGTAGAGCTAGTTCTTCTAAACAAACAACCACTCAACCATTTTATGATAACCAAGTCACAAATACTGCAATCAACCTTGAAAAAACCCATCGCAAAAGTTTTAGAATTTTGAGAAAACAAGGAACTAACACAACAATTAAACATGAAATACATCAATTTCTTAAGAAAATACCATATGATGAAAATACCAAGGGGATAGGTTATCAAGATCCCCCTCATAGTAGCCAGTCTCCTAGAGAATATATAATGCTTCATGATAATGGCATGGTGATCTTTGATTCTCCCCCCGATTTGAAAATCTCTCTTCCTCGAGAGCAACCCTTCGTTGATAATAATAAGGAAGCTCGGATCCCAACGGGTCCTCCTCCTCTTTCTATTCGAGAATAGGGCGAATCTAGTAAACACAAGAGGCCTTACACATTGCAAAAACTTAAGTTTCCTCTTCGTCCACCACCTAAATGTGAAAGGAAATTACAAATACTTTTAAATAAAGAACTCACTATATTTCCACCTAGGAATACGTTGGTGATATATCCTAAATATGCCAACATTCCACATTTTGCATATCATTGTATTCTTGGACATCATAGTGATGAATGTCATACATTGAAGGAAATATTAAGTACATTTCACTTCAATGTAAATTATTGCTATCCAGTGGTCTCATACTACACCCTCCTACTCCTTGTTATGCAATAGTTGTAGAATCTTCCATTCTCACTCTTACATGACCTTTCCCATCCCTTACCTTGGCTCATTCCTATCTTGCACTCAGTGAAGGCATGAAATTGATTATCCTTTTCCTAATAATGCAATTTTCACTGTCCCTTAGGCCGTGTTGTTCACCTTCCATTTATACCATTCAAGATGGGGAGGCAGATGACTTGCCGATGGTTGACTTGCATTTTCATTTACTAGTATTTTACATTTTCTTTTTCTTTTGCCTATGTGTATTAGGATCCCCCTGTAGACACTAAAATTATTTTGATCGATATCATGCACTTGATCTTGATTTACTAACACCAATTATTCCTTAATCATTTCCACACTAACCAATTAATGGAATAATCTTTATTTAATTAATTGAATTTCCTCCTTAAATCAGATAATGAACTTTATCAGATTATTTCATCATCTCCTAATGATCTTCTTTTAATTAAATAAATCAATTTTATTTAACTAAAATCCTAATGTTCCAATATCCTCTCATTTGATTTAAATAAATCCAAACATTTAAATTAGATGTCATATCTCAACTAATTTCATCTAAGTTAATTAATCCTAAATTAATTAACTCCTGACACTAATCCCCCATTCCTCTATCTTTTGACTCCACCTTAGGGTAAGTCAACCTTTGTCAACTAACCAAGTTGCACATTTAAATTAATTTATTTGATTTACTAATTACCTTATTTTATTTCAAAAAGGCATATTCCTAGAATATTCCACCGATTTAACTTTTCCCTCCCAAAGGACTTTTTCCCTCCTAGTGCCAAAATGAGAATGCTCTTCCTAGACCTGCTCAAACATGAACAAACAAGTGATCATTAGTCAAGAAACAAGTAGGAATTAAGCACTCCCTATGAAATTCATCTAAGCATAAGAGCATGAAAACAAAGTAGAATATTAAATAAAATACTAATGAAATACTATTCTAGCACTCAAACTAGCATCCCATAGGGAGATTAGTGGTCCTTTGATGTGGAAAGAAGCCCTTTCCTAACCCCTTGATAACCTTGATGATGGATTTGTGATGAAAAAAGTATGGAATTGCCTATAATCTAGCTAAATTGCTTTGAAAATGATGAAAAATATGGTTCAAAGAAATGCCTATAGTGATAATGCTCTTAATTGTTTCCCCTCATTATGAAAATGATGCCTCTATTTATAGAAGCCCAAGATTGAAGAGTGAAGAATGGGGAGAATCAAGGATTAAAAAATGGACCAATAGCACGGTGCCACTTGTCAACATTAGAAATTCACTAGAGTTGAATTTGGGTTGTTAAAATTGAACAATCAACTTCATACTCAAATTTGGTGCTCTAAAAAGAACTCATGATTGTCGTTGAGAATTTAAAATGAACTTTTATTTGTCTTGTTTTGTAATCTTCTTTAAAAACTCTTGTCATTTCAAATGCGTATGCACTTCTCTCGCACTTCACAAAGATCTTGAGGATCAAAAAAAATTTAGTGGCATTAGTTTGTCTAAAATATTGCCTCCACACTTCAATTTGGGCATAAAATTGAACAAATCATGTGAGTGTGAAGAAAAGGCATTGCATGTGTTCCCTGCTAAGTGCGTTAGGTGGTAGAACTACAAATGTACTCCTTCACTATTGTGTACCTATAGAGAGCCTTCCTTGGTGGGAAAAATTACACCCCAAGGAAACGATTCAAATAGGTAACAAACTAAATGCCAAGCCACTCCTAACCGATATATAAATTTGAATGTTGAGGAAATCTCATCCTTATAAGAGCTCCTATAGACAAGCAGGTGATTCTCCTAATAGGAGATGATCTTGCCTCTCATGTGGCCTTCTGAATGGGTGCCTTGATTATGAACCAATTTGTGTAGAATCAAAAATCCCTAACTATTTGTTAGTGTTAGGAGGTCGAACCTCTGAAGTTGTCCCACATACTTGCAATTCTTAGTAGAGATGAAGAGTTTTCCATGGGAGATTCATGAGAACTTGAAGCTTGGATGACCCATAGAAGTGAGTGTCATGGAGGGGAGCTAGTTTGGTCAAGATTCTAATCATCCACTATGAATAAGCGTAGCTGGAGAAATCCAAGTGGGAATTCAACAAATATTGTCTTTTTCTATCCTAGGGTTGTGCATTATTTTGGAATCAAAACACTTTGCTTGAAATCTGAAAATGTGGAAACAAACATTGAACAAGGTGATCAAAATTCAAACCCTTTGGAAAGACCAAATACATTTCAAAATCCCATATATTACTGCTTGTCCCTAGGGATTATATCCTTAGAGGCTTCTAAGTATTTGGGTCTATATCTCAATTTTATCTCTCTAAAGTTAACATTAGGGAGCTATTGCCTTGATTCTCTTGATTTCCACATAATGGAAATTGTGGGATGTGAATAAATTGAGACATAGACATTCAGTTTGAAAATATAAGAAAGAAAGTGTGGATGTGGTAAAAATAATTCATTAAGTAAAGACTAAAGAAAATTCAACCCCACACATGTGTTTCTTCAAATGATTTCCCATAAGATCAAAATCCCAAAACCAAAATATGTTAATCATCACAAACATCTTAGTCCAATATATCTCAAGAAACATTAGTCAGTACTTTACATTGAGTCAGAGATAGATTTCTCTATAACTTTTACAAACGTGCTTCAAAGGACAATCCCAACTTGTATTCATTTTATTATTGTCAAAATCCAAGTATTTTTCAATGTTTTAAGTTTCTCACATAGGATGTATAACATGTTCTTCAATACCTTGGTGTTGTAAACGAAGTCTCTCTAGGTTCATCTAGGATAAAATCACCCCCTTCATTTATCATTTCATCAATCAAATCCCATCTTACAAAACAACTCTTAGAATCTTAGAAAAAATCATTCATACTAGACTTTTGGTAATCCTTCAAATCAAAATAAAAAATCATCTTGTTTGACTAAGTGTGTGTGGATGAATCATTCTTCATACATAGTTAAATTATCATCTTGTGGACAAGTTTTATTCCAAGATAGCATCCAACATCTTGGGTTTTACGAGTTCATTATCCAAAATTCAAATCAAATCCAAATCAAATCCAAAATAGAAAATCCAAAAGTCCTAAAGACTAGTATCCCTCCAAGGTTTTTAAGAGTTCAATCGTTCACATCATCCATCTTTCATTTATCCCATCACCATCATTTGATCCTTAAAAAAAATTAGATTTTCTTCTTTGTACCTAAATTTTAGACCAACCTAAGGGGTTAGAGGTTCACCTTATATTCCTGAAAGTTGATCCTTATTTTATGGTCCAAACTAGATCTCAACACAAGACAAACATGGAGAAAAAAAATGAGACATCCATTTCAAGTGACTTGAGTCAAACCACACCTGAATTTAACCCCATCGAATGTAACAATACCCCACTCAACCTTCTAAACAATCACAAGATCCTCAAGAGGGAGGTTGCCAAGTGAAGGATATCACCAACAATCCCCTAGGAATGACTTAAGACAAAATCATGGAGATAGTCCAAAATCCTAAAAACCACAATATTGTCAATACAATGATGAGACTAAATCCTTCATAATACATGCTTGCATTAGCAAAGGGGCTAACATCCCTTCTAATTATTATGTAAGCGCTATCTTGGAATCACCTCTTGGGACTATGCCACTAATATCATTCACACCATCCTTCCAAAACATCATTCAACCCATCCCGCAACTAATATCATCTCATGCTCTAAGCCAACCTATAACTACCAAGGGGAGTTCATTACTTCATGCACTTCAAATACATCCCTTTTAAATAATAAAATCTTGCACACAAATACCATCCCTCAAGATCCAAAGCATCTATACATTCCACTCATTTTCCATGATACCAACAATGCATCTACCTTCTCCATAACACCGACATACCCTCTTGGGGCACGACTCCCTCTCCCCACGGTATCATAAGGACAAGGGGGATTATTTAGACAAGGGGAAATATTTGATGCTTCATCATCACTTTATCAAGGAAATAGTCTATCTATCCCCCTACCACTTCCACTGCTAACATCAACATCCACATTAATCCAAGGTTTAGGGAAATCCCCTTTACCCAACATACCAATCCAAAATCAATTAAATCAAAAAAATTCTCCAATCATGAATCAAATAAACATACAAAATCCTCCAAGAATACCATCCATATCGAAACACCAGGTGGCACCAATCCAGACATCCTAGTCAATCATCATGCCTTTTACAACACCCAAGATTCTCCAAAACATGGTCTCTCAAGGACCTAGCACATCAACCAACCTTCCACCACATAACCCATCTTCATCACTCAAACACCTCAAAGACCTCCTCAACAAAACATCATCACACCATCTCACACCATTCTGAATCCTCCACCTCCACCACAAAATCCAAACATGGCAAACCAATATAGAATTACATTGCAAGTAGCCCAGCAAGCCTATCAAAAGGCACTCCAACAATTCCAAGCCCAAAAAGCTACACAAACTACACACCAAGCTACAAAACTAGCATAGGAACAACAAGCCACACAAAAGGCCCAAAAAACCACCCAAGCACAAGCACAAGCATTGTTACAATAGAAACAAGCCCCATAAGCTGCACAAGCTATACAAATTGCTCAAGTTGCAGAAGCACAAGCACAAGCCGAAGCATAGGCCCAAGCTCAATATCAACCACAACAAGCTTAAGCACAAGCCCTATTATAGCAATAGGCTTACCAGCAAGCTTTGCATCAATACTAAGCTCAAAAACAAGTAGCCCAACAACAAGCCCAACAACAAGCATTGTTAACACAACAATAGCAACAAGACCAACAACAAGCATTGTTGGCACAACAAAAAATACAAGTATATCAAAAAAAATTAATTGCACAAAAAATATTACATCAAACTCCCATGAACGCACCACCAATTTCACAAGTCGCCCCACCTTTCATCCAAGCAGCAACATCCGCTCAAAACAAATTCATTCCACCACCTGATCCGCAAAATCGCTTGTCCGGTCAAATTAAAAAGCTCTCGTAGCAAGTGTTGGACATCTAATATGGGAAAACCACAAAATCACAATGGAATTTATGCCCTTATCCATTTGATAGAAGTTTTGTGTTGAAGCCATTCCCACCAAGCTTTGAGATACCAAAATTTGACAAGTATCATGGAACTGGAAATCCTAAATATCACATCACAAAATTCCACGTACATTACATGGAAGTTTCCTATGATGAATCTTATCTAATGAGGCTCTTCCCCAAAAGTCTAGCTAGCCGATCCATGGAACGGTTCTCCTATCTTCCTCCTGGAATAAAAAGTTCCAAGAAATTGTGGACACATTCATACAAAATTATTCATTTAATATGGGCATGGACGTAAGCTTGGAAGAGTTTTCCAATCTAAAGAAAAACAAGGGAGAGACATTCATGTCCTTTTTGCAACAATGGTGATCTAAGGCCAATAGGAGAAAGTGGTCTATGCCAGAAGAACAACAAGTCAGAACAATCATCTCAAATCTTGAAGGGATCTTAGTCTTCCATCTCAAAATGCAATGCATCACCACCTACAATAAGCTCATCCCAAAAGATCTTAACATCGAAAGATCCCTCATTTCATAAAGGGGGATACCCACTTATCTAGAAAATTGTCCCTCGACAAGCTACAATGACAAACCTCAAACATGGGCGAAAAAAAAAATGTTACCAATGATGGTGTTGTTGATGCCAAGGTTGTAATCAATGCTCCAAGGATAAAAACACAACAACAAACATACCAACAATGTAAAAACAAAACCCAAAACACCCCATGACCCAACACATCTCAATAACAGAACAACTCACAAACAGTCAACAATTTCAATGACCATGGTGGACCCCCAAAAGCGAACGTACGCACCGCTTGGGGAATCGATCGAATTTGTCATGCAACAACTCATTGAAGCTAGCATCATCACGCTCCTAGTCATTGAAAATTACCAGGAGCCTCAAGTTAAACCACCATGGTATAACAAGAAACACCTTTGTGATTTTCATAAGATAAAAGGGGCATAGAACAACCAATTGCATGAGGCTCAAAAACTTGATCCAAGATCTTATTGATGACAAGACTATCATCATTGAGAAACCAGCTAGAAATTAGGACCTCAAAATATACATGAATCCAATGTCTGATCAAAATAAAATAAACAACAATTGAAAAGGAAAAAATTATGGAAACGTCAAACATCTTTATGACCATGTTGTCGCATATTTATATGAGTGGGTAGATGTTATCAATATCATAGGGTCCAAAGCTGAGTGTCGAGTCACCACATGTAGTGGTAGAATCACAATCCCTGGACCATCCACACAAGCTAGAGCACCCCTTGCAAATTCAAAGTCAATGGCCAATGGTTACAATGTCTTAGAATAACTAAAGAAGACCCCTATCTAGCCTCCATCATGGAGTTGCTGACAATATCACCTACCCATAGGGAAATTCTAGAAAAGGAACTAGCTGCATCTTTTGTACCCACGAATCTTAGATGTAGACCAGTTCCAAGCTATGGTCAGACACATCGCCACCCCACATATCCTCACCTTCTCTAAACAATATCTTCCAAAAAATCCATCTCACAATCGTGACCTTCATCTTAAAGTCTTTCTCCATAAAAATAATGTCAAACAGGTCTTGGTGGATGGAGGTGCAAGGTTGAATATTTGTACTTTGAAGGTGATAAAGAATCTTGGATTCTCTGAAGATATGATTGAAAAATGAAAAGGTATCACTATCCGGGCATATGATGATAAAGAGAGGGTGTCTCAAGGAGCCATTCAACTCCCTATCCAAGTAGGACCCACAATTAGGGAAACCACCTGCCAAGTTCTTGATCTATAACTTCTTTATAACATTCTCCTATGGAATCCATGGATTCATGGGATGCAAGTTGTACCCTCCACCTTCCATCAATGTTTCAAGTTCCCTTACTAGAATCAAGAGGTCACCATCCATGGTGACCCCGAGCCTCTTTACTATTGCAAGAATGTGGAAGCCAAATATTACAAAATCCCACAAGTTCCCAAAAATGATGAAGGCCGTATGAATCCATATGTAGATCCATCCACCCTAGCCTCCACTTTTGGGACAAAGACACCCTCCATCCCCAACGTTTCTCATATCAAAGTCATTATCTAAGATAACAGATTTGGAGACTACAAGATGAAGAAAAGTTCCTTTGTAATAGGAGAATTACCTCAATCTCCTAGGCCCCATGGACATCCACAACCATGTGACACACCATTTAAAACATTCAAAGCACATCCCTCTAGGTTCAAAATTTGGGGGGACCTAAGCTGAGAAGTCATAGATGAAATGGACATATCAAACTTGCTATATCAGGATGAAAGACATGTACTAGCTCTTCCAATGCACGATGATAATAAAGGGATATAGTTAATGCTTGGTATGGGCTACAACAAGAACAAGAAACTCAAGAAAAATGATAATGGCATGTTAGAACCCATCATTGTTGAGAAGTACATAAATAATCTTGGTCTTGGATGTACCCCTCTGAAGATAATCATATGTGGTAGAGGTACCCCTGTTAAAATAGTCAAAGCTCCTTTGAAATTACCAGTATCCATAGGTCTACCCTTAGACAACTATACCTTTGATATAATTGATATATGTGATGAGGATCTCCTCACTAATCTAGCTATGTTATTTGAGGACTCTTCCCTATTCATGATTTCCACTATATGTTTTGAGTCAAACAACCAAACCCATGAATTAAAGCTAGTTTATCACCAGCTAACAGACTATGAAAAATGAGGACCACCAGTTTTGGACACATTCAAAAATGATGAGGCTCTCTCAGAATTCGTGGGACTCGGGGATAATATACAATGTGGAGACCATAAAGAAGGATTTGATATCGAGCTAGATACATGTGCATACTATGGGGAAACAATTGAATCCTTCAATTACAAAAGTGAAAATTTAAGAGAAATCTCTAAGTCTTTAAGTGAAAACCACATTGTGGCACTTTTTGACTCAAAAAAAGGACGCATCTGATGGTGAAAACTTCTCTGAGGTGCCAAAGGATGAGGGATTAAATCTTCCTCCTAGTGCAATTCATCAGGAGAAGTCAGTATTCTTGGTAGAGAAATGTAATCTAGTCAATCTAGGAATAGAAGAAACATTACACATAACCTTCTATGTAGAATCACTTTTTACTGAAGAAAAGGAACTTATAGCTACATTTGTGAGGGAAAGAAAGGCAAACTTTGCATGGATCTACACTAACATGCCTGCTCTTGATCTAGATGTTTTGGTTCATAATCTATTCGTCTATCCAGAAGTGAAACCAGTAAGACAAAAGTTGAGGAGGATGCATCTACAGATCACATTACTAGTCAAAATGGAATTACAGAAGCTCCTTGACGTTGGCTTCATACAACCAATTGATTTTCTAGAATGAGTTTCAAAAATTTCACCTAGTTCTAAACCCACTGGGGACATCCGCATCTGCACTGAATTTAGGCAATTGAACAAAGCATGCCCTAAGGATGATTTTCATCTTCCCAATATAGACATGATTGTGGATATGACAACAGGGCATTAAATTTTGTCATTAATGGACAGAGTGTTAGGATACAACTGGATAATGATAGCTAAGGATGATCAACATAAGACAACTTTCACCTATCCATGGGGGACTTACTGCTAGAATATGATGTCCTATGGGTTAAAGAATGCTAGAGCTACATACCAAAGGGCTATGAATTTCATTTTTTTTATATGATTCATAAGTCCACATAAGATTATGTGGATACCATATTGGTCATATCAAGGAAGCGATGAGCCCACCTAGTAGCACTAATTCCATCTTTGACAGGCTAGAAGAATATAAGGTTAGACTCAATCCTAAGAACTGTGTCTTCGGTGTGCAATTAGGAAAGCTCCCAGGGTATATTGTGTCAATGAAGGGAATCAAGATAGACCCTACCAAATTCAAATAAATTCTTGAAATGGAGGCACCAGGGACATTGAAATAGTTAAGGGGTTTACAAGGAAGACTCCAATCCATCTGTAGGTTCATCACACAATTAGCAGACAAGGTTATCCCATATTGTCATCTACTCCACAAGGGAGTAGCATACAAATAGGATGAGAAATGCGATTAGGCATTCAAAAAAATCAAAGAATACTTGCTGATGCCACTAGTACTCATGCCACCAATCCAGAATAAGCCACTGATCTTGTACATATCAGCAACAACAGTAGCACTTGGGGTCTGTTAGCACAACATGATTAGATGGGGAAGGAAAGAGCCATATACTATATTAGCTTAACCATGGTAGGGCATGAGTTAAACTATACATTCATTGAAAAATCTTACCTAGTAGTAGTGTTTGCCTCACAAAAATTCAAGCACTACATGTTAGCTCATCAAATAAAACTCATTGCCAAAATGGATCCCCTCAAGTATTTTCTTTCAAAGGAAATACTTATGGGATAGATGGCTAAGTGGGTCATGATCCTCTCAGAATATGACATTGAATATGTGGAAAGAAAACCTCTCAAGGGACAAGTGATTATAGATCAGTTAGCAGAAGAACCCATCTATTCAAAGAACCCACTTATATCAGAATTCCTAGATGAGTCTTTGTTCAACCTCAATGTCGCAGATCATTGGAAGGTTTATTTTGATGGGTCATATACACAAAATGGATCGGGAGCAAGTGTTTTATTCATCACACCGCAAGGGGATTGTATTCTTAAATCCTACAGGTTATCTTTCCCTTGCACTAACAACATTGTGGAATATGAAGCCCTTGTGATTGGACTCAAAATTGCAGTACAGTGGTAGACCATAGCTCTTAAAGTTTATGGAGACTCTCAGCTAATCATAAACTAGGTCAACAATGAGTACGAAACAAAGGATGACAAAGTGACCCCATACAAGAAAATGGTGGAGGACCTAAAAGAATTCTTCATTGACATCACATTTGAGTAAATACGAGGGGAAAACAACAGAGCAATAAATTCCATGGAAATGATCGAATCACTATTGGATATCCCATGCAATGCCCCTAAGCATGAATTCTTGGTAGAGAAGCTTCTCGTACCAGCTTTCGAGGTACCGGAGTTTGAATTTACGTGTGAAATCATTGGTCTTGATAACCCATGGTATCATGACAAATACACCTACCTAAGAATAGAGGTCCTCTTTGTTGATATCACTCTAAACCTTAAAAGAACCTTTGTCAAGAATTCATCCCGGTTTGTTATCTTAGGTGAAACCCTCTACCTTAGGAGTATTGGAGGAACCCTTTTATGATTCCTAAACACTGAGGAAGCTTTGACAACTTTGACTGAGGTACAGGATGGTATTTGTTGTTCACATTCAAGTGGTATGACCTTAGCTAAGAAACTGTTGACAACGGGGTACTATTGGCTGACAATGAAGAAGGAAGATCATGAATATGTTTAGAAGTGCTTACAATGTCAACAACATGGGGAGCTCATTTATGCACCAACTCAAGAGCTCCACCCAACTGTAACACCCTATCCCTTCTCACAGTGGGGGCTCAATCTCATCAGTAAAATATCTCCCACCTCATGTAATGGACAAAAGTTCATTATCAACACCACTGAGTACTTTACCAAATGGGTAGAGGTCATTCTTATGACCTATATCACAGGAAATCAGATTGCTAAGTTCATCCTAAATTACCTCATATGTCGCTACGGTGTGCCACAAGTTGTTATCTCAAATAATGGGACACCTTTGAAAAACCAGGATGTTCGAGACCTATTCCAAAAATTCAATATCCAACATCACTTTTCTACTCTATACTACCCCCAGGGTAATGACCAAGCTGAGGCTATGAATAAAACTATCCTAAGAATCCTCAAAAACATAGTCAATGAAGCTGGTCATGACTAGCACTTGAAGTTGAACCTTGCCCTATGGGCCTACTGAACAAGTATATGCACAACAATGTGGTCAACCCAATTCTCCCTGGTCTACAGATCAGAAGCCATCCTCCCCATCAAGATCGAGCTCCCATCCTTAAGGATATCATTGCAAAACCTCATAATAGATGAAGAATATCGGATATCTCGGTTGAACGAGCTAAAACTATTGGATGAGTGGTGCATGGATGCTCTAAACCACCTACAAGTCTACTAGAAACATCTGAAGAGGAGCTACAATAAAAAGGTCTAGAATCGGTCCTTTCAAGTGGGTGAGCTTGTAATTAAATAAAATTAGAAAAATGTACCAAATCCAGATAGCAAGGGCAAGTTTGAACCCAATTTGTTGGGACCCTTTGTTATCACAGTGAGTTAAAAAATAGGGGCATACATGTTGTCAACACCTGAGGGTGAGCCTCTATAGGAGCCTATCAACAACTCCCATCTGAAAAAAATTTATGCCTAAGTTTCAAGGTATAAATCCAAAAAATCCAAAAATCCAAAAAATATAATTTAAAAAAAAAAAAAAAATCAGAAAAAGGATTGAAAATACTAAAGAAAAAAATTGTCCTCTAGTGAAAACCACTTTGGTGGTGCTTTGGGCAAGTACCTTGGTGAAACCTTGGAAAATAGGTACCTTGTGTAAATAAAGCACTATCCATCCACCATGGATTCTTTGACTAGTTTCACGCCCATCACATCCTTCCATCACCCGTTTACACCCAATTCATAGCTTGATCCTATGTTTGTATCATGTTTCCCCCTAGTACTATTTGGGACAATCCTAAGGTCATTTTGTCGTGCCTATATTGGATTAATCTATCGCATCACACTGGGGGCATGTTCTTTTACCCACATTTGGATCAGATTTGTGTATATTCTGGAGATATTCCTAAAATCTCAAAATTCCAAAAATATTCATAAAATCCTTTAAAAAGCCCAAGAACATTCATAAAACTAGAAAATCAAAGAACATCAAAATCATATCCAAAATCTCCAAAAAAGTCAAAAAAATAAGTTAAAAATATAGTCATCATGTCGAATTACAAGTCTCTAAGCTTGAACGTAGGCAAGGCCATCATCTATGTGCCCTTGAGACACTGTAGGTTTGTCATTTAGGAGTCGATCATAATAAACTAGGAATCCATTGTTCATATCTCATCAATAAAACTGAGTCTGTGTCAATCGAACTACGTGGTCTCTCCATGTATAACATAGGCAAGAATAATCTTTGATCAGCCCCTCAGGCCCCTAGGATAGGTCCTTAGGTTAGGTTCTTGGTCAAAATCTCAAAAATACCAAAAAACAACCTCAAAACATTACAAAATATCAAAAAACATTTAAAAAACCCAAAATCATCCATCCCATTTTGTTTTCATTCGAAATAAACATTTTTTCGTAATAAACCAATCATCACCTTCATCCTTTGGCAAAACAATCAGAAACAAGCTTAGCAGTTAAAAGTGGAAACTCAAGTGTCATCTCAAGTCTAGGTCAGTAGGTAAACAAGTTGGTCAACTCATCACATCAATAGTCTATCATCTAGTTAGTTCCAAAATAATTTGATAACATCATGTCCTAGGATGCATCCTTCCTAAAATGGACATCAACATCAGGCATCACCGTAGTTTAGTCTTGGCTAGAGGTATGATGAACATTAGCTTGTTTGTTTACTTGATATTTTCTTTTTATTTTTCTTATTGCACTCATTCCAATGACCTCTTGATGATATCTAATCAAAAAATTTAGAGAAAGGAATGGGGCATTGATCATTATCTTTTGTCTTCTGTGCTTGTTGGATGTTCTTGTAATATAACCTTGGTGAATACTTTCTTTGTTAGGTATGAATGGAAGGTGTTTTGAATAGCTTGTTGACTATTGCTTTTATAGGTTACACCTTTTTGTGCTTTGGTCTGAGATGTTTGAAACTTCTAAAGTGTGTCCTAGCAAGGTTTTCGTATGTCAGGTGTGAATAGGATCCTCCTATCTATTTGCTAAGTCAAATTCCATCTAACTAGATACAATGTCAACCTAGTTGTCTGTACCTTGATGCATCATATCTATGTGTGTTATCAAACATAATATGCTCTTTACATCCCCAATCCTTGGATAAGCAACACATCATCATCATCCATCATCACATCTAATAGAGTCTCGACAACTCATAGACTTGTTGGATTTCTGCATCATCTCAGATTCAAGGGTTGATCCCTCTCATTCTTTTATCCTCTTTGATGCTATCATAGTACCATGTCATTCACCATCCTACATCTACTAATCATCAACATCTTGCATAATCATACATATTATCATAGGACAACATCATCCGTCAAATCCATCTCACATGAATTGCATAATCATTTAAGATGTTTAGGATAATATATATTTATTATTCTAAGCATCTTAGAAAAAAACATCTCATTTTCATCATCATTATCATATATATTTATTATTCTAACTATCCATACATCCATCTTGAACCTCTTTTTTGTGAGATCAACCCTAAAATCGAACTTTTCGCTCGATCTCTCAAGGAGGCAGTGTACTAGCATACTTCTTTTCATTGGGGCATCTAAAAAATTAGAAAAAAATTGAACTTTCATCTTGGCAACATCATTTATTGAACCAATGCAGTAGGTACGTTACTTCAAAGAGGGGAAAAATGTAGATTCTCTAATTAACATCATTTCTTTCGTTAATCAAATAAAGCAATTTATTTGATTAACTCACTAATGTGCATCATATTTGATTAAATAAATCAATTTATTTAATTAAATTCATAAAGATCCTCTTGTCTTATTTAATAAATCAAATTGATTAAATCAAATGTCAAAACCCTTAAAATTCCTCCAAGTTAATTAATCCTAAATTAATTAACCCCAAATCCTAATTACCCATCCTCTAGGTTTTGACTCAACTTGGGTCAAAGCTAAACCGCTGACTAACCCACCCACTTGCACATGAAATTCCTTTTATTTAATTATCTAATTACCCCTTTTTCCCTCACCAAGGTGTATTCGTTGAGAATATTACTTCATTTACTCCATTTGTTTGACTTTCTTCCCTAGACAATTCCCCTCCATAAATCTCCAACCACATTCATTTAATGACTCTTACAAAGCCATTAATCTCTCTTACACCTCTCAAATCCTCAACCATTTGCATATTCTCTAGAATTTTCTCCACCTCCCTCCACTAGCCATGTGACATGCATCACAATATCATTGGCTATTCTTTAGTCCCATATTTATCCCATCTCTTCATTATTCAACCCTTCAATCTAGAAATACAAGGTATTTCTACTTCACAAACCATCCACAATCTTAGTATTTGCACTATAGGCACTTTTATTTCATCTTGCACTTCATCATTGTATCACATTTTGTCCATTATCATTTGAAGATTATCAAGGATGTGGGAAAGGGCATCCTTTTCACATCTAAGGTGCACCACTTCAACTATGGAATAGGTATGAAGATGATTGTTTGTATGCTTTCAATTAGTTTCTTTAGTTCTTGTTGTTTTGTTGGCATCATCAAGTATGTTGAGTATTTCATAGGGATACCTATTTTTTGTTTTCTCAATTTGACTAACCATGTTAATGATTTGTTTATTGTTGAGTGAAATATAAAGAGTAACATCCACACCCCCATACTTTTTTGTTTGATTCATCTCTCCCGTTGTAACATTCCTCTATTTTTTCCTTCATTCTTCCATATGTCATGCCTTTTTTTCACTTTTTCTCTTTTTTCTTTGGTTTTGTTTTCCTTTTGGGGATGATGCAAGGCATTGAGATCAAAATGTCCCTTTCATGTTGACCCAAAAGGCCCCTTTTCTGTTTCTTTTCTTTTTCCTTTTTCTTTTGTTTTCCTTTTGGAGATGATCCAAGGCATTGAGACTGAAATGTCCCTTTCACGTTGACCCAAAAAGCCCCTTTTCTTTTTCTTTTTCCCTTTTTCTTTTTCTTGTGTTTTCCTTTTGGGAGATGATGCAAGGCATTGAGACATAAATTTCTCCTTCATGTTGACCCAAAAGGATTTTTCTCTCCATTTTTCCTTTTCCTTTCTCTTTCAACCTTCTTTTTCCTTTTGGAGATGATGCAAAGCATCGAGACACCCTATTTATCTTCCACTTTGACCCACAAGAATCTTTTTTTTTCTTTTTTTTTTCTCTCTTTGTGTCATTCTTCTAGTTCTATGTATTTCGGGGATGATAACAATTTCGAGCTCTGTCAAAACATTGTGGCAACGAAAATACTGACCATAAATCCATAGATCCCTCATGTGTTTCCTGTTTTCATTTTGGGGCCAACCCCTTCCCTTTCCTTTCCTTTTGTTCACATGACACAACCTTACTTAGAAACATATGACTTGGCATAGGGGCTTTCCAAGTTGGCTCTCATGTCTTTCTTTCTTTTTTTCATTTTTTATTTTGCTACTTTAAAGTAATTTCTTACAGTTTGGTGTGTAGAAATTCCTTTAAAGTGGGGGCACACATTGGCATTTTTCATTTGAATTTTTCCTTTTTATTTGTTCTTAGTGCAACCTTCTTGCTTCATACGATGAGTTTGTCACTTTGTGGATGACATTGGGTGTAATTTCCTTCATGAATGTGATCTCTCTTAGCATATTACATTCCTCTTAGTGGCTTGATGTGACACACTGCATCCCCTAAGTTGTGAATTTTCTATTCTTTGATTGGTCCTCTCTTAAAGACATTAGGCACAATGTTCCCTAAGTTAAAGACCTCACATGAACTAAGCAAGACTCCTTTGAAAATTTCATATTTTTCATTTTTCATTTGTTGTTAAATGGCCACCTTGAATAACACAACTTGCATGCTTGTGGTGGAATTGTATTTATTCATGAGCTCCAAGCATACAAATTTTTTCTTGTCACGTGAAGCTCGAAAATTCATTTTCATTGTGGCACCTTATTAATGTTATTAGGAGGTATAACTTTGGTATGGTTCAAGTGGGAATCCCAACCAGCAGAATGACTTTCCCCATAGCCTCCTGCTTGTGTATGAGTATATACCAGCCATGAGTGTATGTTTCTCAATTTTTTGGGCCTTCTCACCCAACGGACAACCATGAGTTCCGTCGCCCTAGAGTGAGTATGTGGTTTTCGGACAAACATCCTAGATCTGATCCACAATAAGCTGCATAAATGATTGAGGCTTGATCTTACTTTCTCTTTTCATTTTCCTCTCCTTCTTTTACATCACTTTTTTGTGTGTTCCTTTGTGCTAATGTTTGGTTTTCCATGGGATCTTGATCTTGCGGTTTTGATCATCCTTCTTGATTATTGCTATCTCATCTTGCCATCATGGGTGTATTTGGGATCCTTTTTGATGTGCATTTTTGGCTACTTTAGTGTGAGTTTGAAGCAATTTAATCCTCTCACTAAAGTGGGGGCTAAATGTAATGTAGAAAAATATATCCTTGGACATTTTCATGCTCATTTGGTCCTTTCTTATGTATTTTGGCCTAATATTTCCTAGATTTAATGTTTTAATGTGGCCAACACATTCACATTAGGCCTTAAACTCTTGTAAATCAATAAAAACCTTATGATGTCTTACAAAGGTGTTGTGAAGTGGTGTAACCCACTTTCACACTTCTCTAGGACCCTTTTATTATAATTCACCTAAATAACCTCTTTTTATCACTTACCAAGCCTTATTTCAAAGGGTTGTAAGGAGTTGTAACAAACTCTCACACTTTTTGAGGCTTGTCATCAATAATTTGACCCTTTCTTATGTTTAAGTGGCCCCTTAATGGACTTATAGGTCATACATAAAACGGTTCTTTAAAATTAACCTCATTAAACATCATTAAATACACTTTAATTCTCAACACCCAATAAAATTTCCCTAATGGGACAAACTCACCACTTGGGGCAACTTAGTCTCATTTGGCTTAAAATCAAAATTATTTTATAATTATGGTAGGATATTATTCTCTAGACCTTGAGGTCAGCCTATGATGACGTATTTTTTGAGAATTAGAGAATAATCATGTATAAATAAAGTGTTTTCCTCTCATTTTCACCCCACCAAAAATCAATTCTTCGAGCATCCAAGCATTCAAGCATCCTAGGCATTATCAAACATTCTTCCATTGGAGTTGCTACTTGCATATCTTCAAATTTCCACTTCAAGGGTTTGATGAGTTGTAGCATTGCATGTTGTTCATTCATCATTCTCTTTCCAGTTCATTTCTTTTTCAAGGGTTTGATTACCAAACTGGGGTTTCACTAAAGCAAACCCCGATTCTCTAACCCTTAACCCTTTTTCGCTCTTTGCATGTGTGTTTTGTAGGTCTTTTATGCAGATTATTCAAAGAGAAAGGTGTTAAAAGGTGTTAACATCTCATCAAAGTCATCATAAGTCAACAAAACCCTAAAAAAAGCTTGGAGATCACCTACAAGTCAAAGTTTTTAGATCATTCGGGTTCAAATTCTTGTCAGGAGTTGAAGTATAGACTAGAAGCTATAGATTGCATCTTCATAATTCCTGAAAGCTGAAGGTGGACTAAGTCACCATCAGTGGTGAATTATTCCCACTACTGGGCTTGAAAAGTGTTTTCTGTAGTTTCAAATACCTAGTTTCCCAAAACTTGTTCCAGCAGAATCTCCTTGAAACAAGACTAAGTCACCTAGCTTGGCGTAAGTGTCCAAGTTGGCTTCAACAGACAATTATGTAGGATTCTAGAGCCTCTCTGCATCAAATTCCAATTTCCAGGTGCACCCTTCTAGCCCGTTTCATTTTTTTTATTATTTGTTTGCATTCTTAGATAATTTTACATTGTGTTTTCAAACATCTTGCATTTCACTAGTTTTGCATTAATAATTCATCCCTTTTATCAACTTAAGGCCTTTAGGACATTCCATTTAGACAAAATTCAATCATATTAGCATTAGTCTCAAATGAACCCTTAGATCCTTTGTGGGATATCTTTGTCCTTTTAGGTGTAAAACCCTAGAAGTCCAAGGAAGCCCTATCCCCAAAAAACTATAGTTCAGTTATATCATTTAATGTTATGTGAAGAAATGAATATATGTGAAAAAGATGCTTATTGAATTGATATTATAACTATGGAGATGTACTATGTGTAATGCATATTTTGAACATCTAACTATCATTGGAATGTGTTAGTGAATGCAGGTATATGTTCAATTCCTCTAGGCAGAGGGGAAGTATCACTCAGGAGAAGATCTTGGTCGGGTAACTAGTAACGTAACCTATCCATGCTTACAAACACTCACAATAGTATGGTTTGGTCAAGATATTTATGTGGGAAGTTGGTAAGTCATCTTTACTTTGATGTTTCTGCATTAGTAAGGGACTTGTTTACTATTGAGTGCATTGTTGAGTAATTTTTATCTGTTTCACTTTTTGAGTTCTTTCCTATATTACTATGCTTGTATTGATGAGTAGGACATATGTGGAATGTATGTATATATACACACATTCATGTGAATGATAGACCATACACATGAAGGAACATGTAGATGAGGCTACAAAGATAAGCATACCTATGCACGCTTATGGATGAGCTGCTTATGCGCATCAAACTATCAAATGGACCTTACGACATGTATATGCATATGTATAGATATATCACAGATAGGTGCTTATCAATACAATAGTAATTGTGTATGACTATGGTGTGTAATTGAATGTGTATACATATATATATAATATATACATATATCCATATGTATATGTATCAATACACGTGTATGATTGGAGAACGGGCATTCCCATACGAACATATCGATATATGTATACATATGTATACATGCACATAGAGGAATATATATAAATATATATTGACATATATATAAATATACATATATATATATATACACGTGTTGATATACATTCAACTCCTAATTCTCGAAGGAAAAATTCATATTTGAAAACAATAAGATTTTTAGCTATCTAATGGTAGGTATTTACACTACCAGTTACTACATAAAAGAGTTATAGGATAAGTGCTATGTGTGATCCTTGATCCTTGAGGTTCATTGAAAATTTTTGAAGCATCATCGAATATCAATAATTGGATGATATGATTTTTTTTATTATCATTGAGGAAATTAATGAAATTTATCATATTGCTATGGTATATGATTGAGTTTTATCTAAAACCTATGCATGCTTGATGGCAGTTTGATATGATACAACTTTGAAGTCTTAAGATTAATTGATTTTCCTTGAAGATTGTATTGGTGTTAAAAATAATTGTGTGAATGCTATTTTCTTTAATGTCAGTCATTAAAATTTTGTTTAACCACTCAAAAGTGATAATTAAAATAATTCTTGTCATTATCCTTTTAATTTCAACGTTTATTTTTTAATATTTCTTGCAAATCTCATTTCTTTTGATCTTTATTTTATAATATTTCAAGTGAGCCAAAGAGCATCTTAATATTTATTTATATACTGAAGCAAAGCAATAACATGCACTTTATTTCTGAAGAATAAAATCTTTCATTTTGGATTTCATGTCTTGAATGTACTTTATAGAAAACCTAAAATCTAGGCCCCTTCTCGAAACACATTTATGTCAACAACTTAGTTGTCCATCACAGTCAAGACCTAACCCAAAAGGAAAATTGGAGTAGATAGATCTTCTTTTCAAGAGGAGAAATAACTCATTATTTATTAGCAAGTTGGATGTGCTAAAACCACCCTCAACAGTATTTTAAGGTTATGCTATTATAGACTAAGCAAAATAAAAGGATTAAGAAAAATAGCTTAATGAATATGGACTAAGCAAAAATAAGGTTAAACACAATACGAGTTAACGATTTAACATAACTATTTACCACTATCGAGAAAATTAAGATATGCAAGATTCACATCATATTTTAATTACTGTGGACTAAGAAAAATATAGGGTTAAGAACAATTTTCCCCTTGCATGATAATGTTGACATCATATGACAAGCTATAAAACATAGAATTTGAAAGCCAATTAATTGGGGTACTTTAACATTTCTAACCCTTTTTCTCACCAGATTATGTGATAACACCAACACTCTAGAAAAAACAAGTTTAAAGCAAAAAAAAAATCATTTCCCACATAAAATTTCTAGTATAAAAGGCCAAGAATAGCATATAAAAATCTTTAACAAAAAAATAGAGTTTTAAGGAAACCCTTTATAATTTAAGGGGTATTAACAATGGTCACGACCTATATAGTCTCACTAAGATTGTTTGGGATAAGAATAAAAATAGATCTCAAAAATATCCACACATTTATATTTTCAACTATACTCATAGTATAGAGAAAAATAAATCAACAAACTCAAAAAGATTTTATAAAATAGAAACATAAGGATGTCTTTAAAATAGCATCTAATTTCTTTTATTTTTGGTACGTAACCTTTAATTTTTATTGATCTTCAAAATAAAGTACATTATGGAGTCCATGAGGCTTTAGTATTAGATTCTCACATTTCTTCATAATGTGTCTACATCATCAAACCCTAAACAAAAAATATATATCATAATTTTTCCTTACTCAAAAATATAGCTTGAGGTCAAAACCCCACAAGAAATTTCCTTTTAAAATTTACATACTAGAATGTAACAGAAATCTTCTTAAATTTTCATAAAATAATAGCTCTTTTAAACATCAATAATTTTCATAACTTAACATCGACAACCAAATATGGGTTTACCACATCCCAAATTTTCAATAAAAACAATATAAATCACATCAAGGTTGAGCTCTTTGTTATTTTCTATCATCTACCCAACAACCGTCCCACATCTCTTCCCTCTTCGTTTCTTTCTTTTATTTTGTAAAATCCCTTCATTTCTGCCTCTTTCTCGACATTTCATCTAAATATCCACCATACTACCATTCTTACGGTAGTAGTGAAGGCTCCCATCACTTCACTTATTATGAATATAAAGCTAATGATATCATTGTCTTTATCTTTCCAATATGTGGATTTATCGTGAGGATTTTTTAGTTAATTTTAAGCTACAATCATTCAATACAAGCTCACGATGATATGTATGTATGTATGTTTATATCTTTATAGATTATATCAAGTTGAGATAACTAAATTAATGTTTAAGAATATTTATATACTTATATATTTAGTCATCAAACAAAAAAAAAAAAAAATTCATATGCAACACATCAATATGAGATAGATCATTTTGTTAAATGAAATATCATGCAAATTATTAAGAGTATCCTAATGAGTTACAAATAAACTTGATAGAAAATATGATGGACTAGAATCTCAAGAAAAAAATTATGGAAAAATGATCCAAAATACATGAACAATCAAAACCATGATGATCAAACAACTCAAAATGAACATCCACATGAATTCACAACTACATATTATTTTGTGTCTTTAAGAGGTCTTAGATTCATGGTGGCCAAGGCATTCCTTCGGATCTACTTGTCTCTCTCTTGATAATCTCCCTCCTTGTTTGGGAGGTAAAAAAATATCTCTTGCATCCACATCATTAAACCAAAAAGGTGGTCGGTCTAGTAATAATGTTATCAAAAGATAATATAAACCATTCTTTAATATCTTGTTATAATAAATTTCACTTACACATCCTTTAAAACCAATATCTATATATGATATTTTTCCTAAACATAATAAGGTAGGATCAACATAGTATAAATATTCTTAAAAGAATTTTTTAGCATCGTGATTTAGTACACCTAATAAAATAGAGAATAATCTAGATGGTTAAAAAATGAAATGTGACAAATAAAAACTCAATGATCATCTGCATTAATTATTGATGATACTTAATATTTCTATAGAATTATAATTACGTTTTAGTGAGCTTGTATTATGTAATGTGTCAACCATTTACTAACATAACTGTGAAGAATCTTTTTTCCTTAGTGTATTTTTTATTTTCGGCTTTACTTTTGGCTTTGAGAAGATCTACGCACGATAAGTTGTATTTTTGACGGCCGTGCAATGTGCCATGTGGTGGCTGTCAACATTTTTGTTTATTGCTTTCCTTTCAGCTAGGAGTTAGACCATGTGTTGGCTTGGCGGATGATTTCCTAAAATCGTTTTTCACAAATCTGAGACTATCTGCTTGCTCGACACATCATCTCTTCGCTACAAAGAAGTTGTACCTTGGGGAGACTTTATTCAAAGTTCATCAGGATGCGTCTTGCCTTGTTCTAGAGAAAGGATTTGAGTCGGTGACACCTAAAGCCACTTGAATGGTTGACAAGACCTTTGCTAGGCTATTTTATGGATCTGAGCGATTACAAGGGGAAATCCTATTAAAATATCTACATGATATTAATGCGACAGTTGAAAGTTGATGAGCAGGATTGCATCAAACTAAATAAAAGAACTAGGATTGGATTCCAAGCTATCAGGTGCACACATCTAGCAGTCATTACTCTTGAATGAAGTTGGTGTTTCTCTCTCCTTGGTGGTTATAAAGTGAAAGTGGCAACAAGAAAAAAGGGTTCCTAAAGTTTTCCTTTCAGAAAATTTTTCTTAGTTTTCATAGTGATAGGACTATTTTCTTTAAAATTTTAGTGAACACTGGATTACTCTGGCATGTTATATCTTTTATTTACTCAGACTATTGTCAGATTGGAATCCAACCTTTGCTTTAATGTTCATTTGAAATTTGAAGTATGAGTTATTTAGGAGAAATGTTTGAAACTGTGCATGATATGGCCTTTGTCAATATTTCTTTCTTTATATTCTTGTTCATAATAGAACATTGTATCTAGCTTAATCAGAATAGTTTTATTATTTGATTTCCATGTTGTGTGTATGCATGATAAAGTTATACTCTGTAGAAACTGGATTATGTCCTTCAACTTCTTTGTTTTCTTTGTAGGTTATCATTTCTTGATGTTATGTTGTATTAAGAGGAAGATTTTATGTAGCTTTTGAGTATTTTTCTATTGACCCTTGAAATTTCTATGCTTGGTCAGATCTTAATGTACACTTCCTACTGGTGGATTGAATTACTGTACTGTGCTTGTATCTAGCCTCTCATGCTTGTTCTCTTCCCAAAAATGAAGGGATGTGGCATTCTATGTCTACCATTCCATTTATAGAAAGGAACTTGTGGTTTTGAAATTTTGGAAAAGTGTCGGTGCATTGCCATTTTTATGTTTTTCTTTCTACATTTCTTTTACCCCTTTTACCAAACTCAGAGAAGAGCCAGCTTTCTATAAAAATCCTAGAGGTATTTAGTGAGTAACATGTTGTTCCCCCACTCACTGAATTTCCCATAAGACTTTCAGAGAGGCACAAGCTTTGATGATCAATAGTTCTTTCTTCTAGGATGCCCGATGGGACACAACTTCTCAAACATATGATTAGAAATTGGAAATATCTCTAAATAAGAGCAAGGAAGGAAACTCTAGGTTTCATGCATAGAGTCCAAATGAGAGGATTCTCAAAGGGCCATTTAAAGTACACTTAGCTACCTTCTTTGGTACCTAGGAGAAGAAGAATATTTACAGGTTTTGTATCACCTATAAGAAGCAGTAGAGTAAGGAGTAAGAGCCAAGAGTTTAGAGCCTTATCTACTCCGCCTGAAGGTCAAATTTTCCACATAAGAATACAAGTTTACCCAATTCATAGGAACCTTTTCTCCATGGCTCATATACCCCTTCTTGCTCCCAAAAAAATTGTAACCTGGTATAGTGGTAGTCCACTATGGCCACCCACTCCTCCTGATGTTTGGCCTATCATACCCACTAACGCCCTAAAATCTATTATGAAATTCTCTTGAGAAGACTTTAAAACGCCTTCTAAATACCTCCAAGATGTAGCGTAGGTATGCATACTGCATAATATAGGAGAGGAAAACATTTCTATGAGATTGTTGGCTACCTCTTTCAAAAGGAAGGCTCAAGATTGATACAAATCTTTGACTTCTGGTTCTATCAACTCGTGGGATGATCTTGGAGAAACGTAGTTCAAATGCTTTTTAGAAAAAGGATATCATTCTTCACTACTACACCAACTGATCACCATCAAGAGAGCTCTACAATAGGCCATGAGGAACTTCAGAACTAGGTTTAACAAAACTTGGCAGAGGATCTCGATCAATGCTTGACCTCAAGCTGTGATGGCATTCATGCTCTTCTTGAAGGATATCAACTCAGATATCGTAGTGATGATTATCTCTATGGGAGGGGATACCTTACCTGATGCATACAAGGTGGTGGTACACATAGAGAATGATTTGATAGATTCTCAGAATCTTCCTCCACGACATGCGATGCCTATTTTTGCATAAATTTTGGGTGTTCCTTGAGAGGAAGTTGCTTTGAGTGCTTCCACGATATAAGAGATGAGTTTGGGTTTGTCCCATTCTATGTATGTATACCCCACCACATAACCAGTTACATCAGGTTCACCCTTTATAGTAGTAGGCATCAATGATATGAAGAGTTTGATGTAGTCTTATGCTAATGAGCTAGTTCTCATCAAATGACAACAAGAAGCCCCTTCAAAGCAAGCTACTCAAACCTTTCAAGGAGGAAGGCCATTCTATTAGTAGAATGTATACCAAGGACCTTCAGGTTGGGTAGGTCAACAAGCAGCTCCTGCCAACTAGATAGTTTTGATCACCATGTCGCTATAGATAGTCAAAGACAACCACAACAAGGAGTTAATTCTAGGCCAGAATAACCTAGTGGATGATGAAAATGCATGGTGATTTCCTTGCAATAATAGTCATATGCCCTAAAATTTCCCAAAGGGAAACATGTAGCAAAGGGTAGCAGAACAAAGAAATAAAGGCACACTTCCAAATGTGGAAGGATACAAGTTTTCTAAAATGGAGAATGCCCATTTTAGGGTGCAAATGCAAGGGATGTCCATGGAGCAAGAGTTGGATATTGAAGTCGATCAAGCTATTTTTTCTTGGATGGAGGAAGAAGATGCCATATTTATGAATGAAGCTCCGATGACCAACACTCCATAGGTCTAGTTAGATTACAACACTAGATCCTAGAGGAGGCTCATAGAAGCATACATGTTGTAGTCTCTACCTCATCCTTAGCCACGCCAACCACTGATGTAGGAAAATCAGTTCCCATAGTGGATCGATCAACCAATTTAACAACGGATTCCACCATCACTCGAAAAACTGTCAAATAAGATACCAAACCCAATTGTGACAGATTGTCTTCCTTTGAAGCCGAGAGAGATTTTGTCATTCAGGCCAAAGGCTCTGCCAGTCAGAACACTTAATGTGGTCGACAAGATGAAGAAGGCACCAGCCAATGTGTCCTTGTGGGATGTTACATATTCCTAAGCAAAAGAAATTGCTTTGGGAAGCATTAAAAAATAAAGAAAAGGGACGAAAGACGGATGTAGTTTCGCTGTGTGATCAAAGTAAAGATACGAGACCTATGTCAGATCTTCAAGCTCCAAAATTTGTAGCTTATACAAATGAAAAAGGTGATGAAAAAGGAATAGAGTTAAGCAAGCCGAAGCCCACTCCCTTCTTTTTGACATTAATTTTTGGGGATAAAATTTTGCACAACAATATGATTGACTCGAGAGCTAGTACAATGGTCATGAAAAGCAGGTGGTTGATGCCTTAATGCTCAAATATGAACCTCTTGAAAATGGAATCATGCAATTGAATAGAAAGAAGGTTTTGATAGTTGGTCGGATAAAAGATCTATCCTTGACCCTCTTTTCATGCCCAAGCCAGACAGTTTCACAAGAAGTAGTGATAATAGATAATCCTCCGATTTTTGGATGTCTTTCCAGAGATTTCACTACAAAGTTGGGTGGATGCTTGGCACTATAATGGTCCCATTTGATATTAAGAACCAAGTACGAGGTGAAGATGAAGATCCTCTCGAAGTCTTTACAACTAGAACATATAGTGGACAATGGACTCCTTTGCTTTGAAGCGGTGCATACTTCCTTTTCAAGGCAAGAGGGATATTGCATGGAAATGCTAGAAGATGAAGAAGATACAAGTGAGTAGACTCTCGAGGAATAATTTGTCAACCAATGCATTGAATCTTATGCTTTTGGTAATTTCCATTCCAAAGGACCGGGCACATATGTGATCTTCGATGATGACCTAATCTATCCGAAACTGATAAAAGATCAAGAAAGGTATGACGATCTGATGGATAATCATCTATGGACCCTATACTTTGATGGTGCTAAATGAAAATCCAATTCTAGAGTCTGAGTCTCATTATTGTCTTTGATAGGATATGAGACCGTTAAAGCTTATCAATTCCAATTTTTGTGTTCCAACAATGATGCATAATACAAAGCTTTGATCCAGGGTTTGTTCCTTGCGGAGCGGATGGGTTCCAAGAGGTTGCAGGTATTTAGAGATTTCAAGTTGATTGTGAGTCAAGTTCATGGGCAAGCAACTGCTAAAAATACAAGAATGAAGTCCTATAGACATTAGATATGGGATTTAATTGAAGGTTTTGAAGCTTTCAATGTGCAAGTTATTCCCTAATCCCAAAATGACATAGCAGATCAGATGGCTTCAATCAAGTCATAGTTTGAGCCAATTTCTAATTCAGATAATTGTTTGAACATCAATCCCTAACAATGATTAGAATTTGAAAGTGGTTGAAGATGACACCCATATAGCCACTTTCATCTAAAATTCGAGAGCACTTTCTGACTATTCACAACCAGAAGTTCAAATTTCTGAAAGGCAAGTCATTCAGTTAAAAGGAAATAAGCTTCCTTGAGGTTTAATTTCCCTCAAAAACCTCTTTGATTGTGAAGATGTGAGGAATGGAAAGAAAATCTTTGCAATTGGTGAAAAGGATTACAAAGAGTTGGATGTTGAAAATGGCAGAAAGCTAAAAGTTGAAAGAAATGTTTCATGTGAAGATAAGGAAACGTTAAGGGATCTGTGCTTGAGGTATGACAAAGTTATAGCATGGAACTATGATGATCATAAAGGGTACAATCCTGACATAATTCAACATACTATTGACTTGGCGGAAGGGTCAAAACTAGTCTGATAGAAGTACAGGCCTATCAATCTGAAAGTTGAGGCACTAATGGCCCAAGAGCTCACTAAACTAATTTAGTCCTGAATCATTTACCTGATTAAGCACTCAACTTGGGTGTCTAATTTGGTGTCAGTTGGGAATAAGAATGGTGAAATATAGCTTTGTATTGATTTATGAGACCTTAATAAGGCCCCACTAAAAGACCATTACCCTTTACCGTCCATGGAACAGGTCTTGCAGATTATGGCCAGGTCGAACATGTTCTCATTGCTTCATGGTTTTTCAGGATACAATCAGGTATATGTCAAAGAAGGTGACTAGCATAAAACAAGGATTACCACCAAGTGGGGAATGTTCACATATGCAAAGATTCCCTTCAAACTCTCAAGTGCTAGTGCCACTTTTTAGCGAGCCATGTACATTGTTTTAAAGGGATAGATCAGTTTGATCATTTTGATTTATCTGGATGACTTGATAGTTTTTTAAAGTTAAAGGTTGATCATTTTGATCATCTAGAACAAGTTTTCCAGAGGTGTCAAAACTTTGAGATTTATTTAACTCCTAAAAAATATGTTTTTGGAGTACCTCAAGGTAAGCTACTTGGCTTTGTAGTATCCAAGGAGGTAATTGCAATAGATCTCAAAAGAGTGAAATCTATAATGAACCTACCCTTACTAGTAGATCAGAAAGGACTACAATATTTCCTCAGGAAGATTAGTTTTGTTAGCCGGTTCATTTCAAACATTGCAGGCATCATAAGACCCATCATGCTGATGCTCAAGAAGAACTTGATATTCAAATGGACCCCTAAAGGTAAAGCATATTTCGAGCAGATAAAAGGGGCTCTTTTCGTTGCTCCGGTGTTGGCCAATCCAGACCTTTCTAAAGATTTTTTTCTTTACGTATACAACAATTAGCATAGCATAGCTTTTGTGCTCACTCAAAGCGATGAAGAAAATAATAGGGAGAATTAAATTTCTTTTCATTCAAGAACCCTCAGGGGTTATGAAACTAGATACAATTTTGTGGAAAAACAGACTTTTTCCATTATTAAGAGCCTTAAGAAGTTCTGACACTTGGTCTCGGCCAATAAAATTACTATTTTGGTTGCCCACCCGAGTGTAAGGGAATATATTACTGAAGGAGAAATAAATAAAAGAAGAGCCAATTGGATCACCAAAATCTTGGAATATGATGTGGACATTAGACCAACTGAGTTGGTGTGGGGAGGAGCCCTTTTTGAATATCTTGCACAAGAGTCAGTATCCCAAGCTGAGAAGGAGATTGATCAAGTCTACTCAAATCAGTTTGAGTCTGATGACTCCTGCATGGAAGATCAAACAATATATATGTAGAAAGGACACTATCCAACAACCCTCCCATTCCAAAAAAAGGAGATACTACCAATTGCAAGGTGCTAGGTATGTATTAGTTGAAGGGATCTTGTTTAAAATAAATTATGATGGTGTGTTACTCTAATTTTTAGACAAGAATCAAGTAGAAAGGGTTATGATGAAATTTCATAGCAGTCCTAAGGGTGGAAATTTCTCCACCAAAACTACTACCCTAAAAATCATGCAAGTGGGGTAATATTGGCCCTAAATATTTTTTGAAGCTCACCATTTAGTGTAGATGTGTACTTAGTGTCAATTTTTTGTTAACAAGAGAAAAACTTTCATCTTGTCATTAAGTCCCATCGTAACAAAAGAGCCTTTTTCTCAAAGGGGGTTGAATTTTATTGGAATGATAAATCCCATCTCCGGTGTCGGTCACAAGTGAATACTCACAATGACTGATTACTTTACAAGGTGGACAAAAGCCATCACCCTAAAAAGTGCTACAAAGGGTGATATTGTTAACTTCCTCAAGAAGTTGGTGACTAGGTTTGGTTCACCAAAGAGTGTCATATCTGAAAATGCTTAGGCCTTTGTAGGTTCAAGGATGTTGGATTTTTCTATTAAGAATGGGATGTACCTTAAGAATTCATCAAACTATTACCCACAACGAAATGGGTCAGTGGAGTCAACAAAATAAAAACCTAATTAGTTTAATCAAGCACATTGGGTCTAAATGACAAAGAGAATGGTACAAGCATCTACAAGCTACTATGTGGGTAGACCGGATCATGCCAAAGCAAATCCTAAAGACATCTCCCTATGAACTACTATATGGGAAAGAGGTAGTTCTACCTATTTCCATGGAACTCCCCACTCTACAACTCCTGAAAGCCCTAAAAATAGAGAAAAGTGGCGAAATGGAGGTATGGATAGTAGAACTCCTTAAGCTTGAGGAAAATAGAGAGAATAACTTTGGAGCCATGATTGGTCACCAATAGATAGTCAAGCAATGGTTCGACAAAAATACTTCTAACCCAGATTTCCAAGAGGGAAGCCTAGTGCTAAAATATGATGAACATCCTGCAAACCCAGGGAAATACACCAAATTTGAAGTTTTGTGGAAGGAACCCTTCTGAATTAGTGCATGCAAGGAGAAGAATGCGTACGAGCTCGAAGACATGGAGCCCAATGCTTTAGAGATATCAGTGAACGTTATTTTTCTGAAATTGTTCCATCAAAGTACGATATTCTTTAAAAATTTCACAGATATGTAACATATGTAAAATTTTGTAAATATTTTTTAAAGTTTTACAATAAGAAATAAGGAAAATGAAAAACATAGAAGAAGTAAGGAAATATTCTATTATATTATATAGTTATCAAAATTTACAAGTATAAAACAATTTGAGGCTCAAATTTTAATAGAAAGCCCTCTTGACCAAAACCCTAAAAGGGTCTTTGAGAAAAAGTGCAAAAAAAGAACAAAATGGAGGCATTTTACAAAAAACTAGAAGGGTAGGCCTCCAACCATAGTTACGCGGGCCTGTTGCCCATAATCATTATTTTTTTCTCTTCTTCTTCTTCATTGACAGGAAAACGGGTAGCACACAACACACGTCGCACGAACCTCGACCCTAGTCTCCACGATTGTATGCCAGAAGCTCAAAATGCTTCTTCAAGTCCAACCCAAGAATGACCTCAATGCCATACTCCCGAAGGAAGTAGCTGGTTGTAGGGAGTGACAGAGCATGGTGGCTTTCCAGGTCCATGGTGTAGAATTCACTCAAAAAAGCTACCAGGGCACGTCCACTTCATGATTAATGTACTGATGAAGGTCCATCACACTAGCGATGGCGACACCCGGGATAGAAACATGCACAATCTTGTTGATCCCTTCTAGCAGATAGGTGTCAAAAATTCGACGACACGGCTCCACTATCTGAGGTTTGGTGACATTCAGGTCTAAGAGGGAGGCCATGAAGTGGGACAAGACATTGCAATTTCTTGTCATCTGGTTTTCCTCCTCAATGAAGTCCATGCTGACGACCCAACAAAAGGAAATTACCCCAAGCTAGTCACACCTCTTTACCAGATGCTTGATTCTATCAGTAGTAATCTCCCTAGTGAAGCCATATTGTGGCCTTTGTGGGAGCAGACGAATGGGAGTGCCTAGGCCGGTAGGCATGGCTAAAATAGTAGAGTGAAAGATGATATGAAAATGGAGAAAAGTTTGGCTAAAACTAAAAAATCTTACTTTTCAAATGAATATAGCATTAAGGTGGCATAGTTATTTATAGAAAAAAAGTGTCAATGAACCAAAACATCAAAAGGTCTATTTTTGGTTGGATGACAATGGGAAAATATCAAAATGGCCAGTCAATGAAGAATAAATCATATACGAAGAATCTAACATAAGGTCAAAAAAAAATAAAAAATTTGGGCATTGGGAATGAATACTCACATAAGTCAATCACTGATGTGTCTCATTTTCCATCATCAATGTCATCTAGATCATGTAAGTGAAAAGACATGGATTAACGTGCTAATATCTGACAAATTAATGAGCCTATCTTTTCAAAGGTACTTTGTATCACCTAAGAAACATCGACATAACTAAAGGCACTCTCCCTAAGACAACAAGCTTATTTTTGAAGATAGGTGGTGAAGGGAATGTACTAATTCCATTCTTGCTAAGTTTTGGTATTCCCAAGGGATACATATATCCAACCCACACATATCACCTCGTTGGTCGCATTTAATGGACCAGTGGTAACAACATAGCCTTAACTACACCCTAAAGTGGATTTTTCCAAAGAAGTAAGAAGCAAGTGGTCATTTTAGTGAAAAAACTCTTTGCAAATTTTGAAGCAGCCATGGTGGAGCCATCAATGACTCGTAGAAGAGCAGAGTCTGCATCAAAAAAGCCTATTTTCACTAATATCTTTGGGCAAAAAACATTTGCTAACACCCCAATTCCTGAAGATCGAGTGTACGAGTTTTGTAAAAGGGTGCTACTAGACAAAAGTGTTCCTAGAGAGTCGGTGCGAGATGCTGCTGATAATGTTTACGATCCAAAATTTATGAAAAACCCTAAAAATCTTTGAGAGAGGACATTCCAAATAATGAAATAATATGGTTCCTCTGAGGGTTTTGCCTCTCGGATTTGGAATTATGGTGCTCCATAATTTATCTTACCTATTGTATACCCATGCCTAGAGCTAGTAGATGCATGTGCCAGAAGGCTTGATGGAGAAACTAGAACCATTACATGTAATAGGATCAAGGTTACAATTTCTGATGCAGCTATATGGGATATGTTGTGTATCCCTCCTAACTAGCCCTCTAAACCATTTAGTGAGGAAGATATGGAGATTTACTAGGAAGAAGCAAATGAAAGAGAAATTTTCTATCAAGATGAGACATGAGAAAAAGTATCGAGAGGTCGATTTGTTTTTCCTCTATCAATTAGAAAGTTTAGAAACAACATACAAGATCTTTTCTCAATGCTGGGTTGGCTTTTTGGCCTAGATGATGATGAAGAGGTCAACTCTTTCTAGATGGATTTGACTCTGATACTCAAATGGGAAAGGGGATAGAGATAATTTGACTTTGTTGATGTGGTAGATACAAACATGTTGATGCAACTAAAGAATTACCAAACCAAGTCTAAATTCAGGTATTCTTCTTTCTTGGCTCACTTAATTCTACATTAAAATTTTTGGTTTCTGGAGAGACATTTTCCGGTCTCTAAGTTTGATGAAGGGGATTTAGGGTGGTAGCCAGTTTCTTTATGGACCTACGTACTATCAAGACATGTAATTACTACTGGTTTGTGAATCCCTTTCTAAGACCGGTGCTCCAAGAGCTATTACCGCATCCGATAGGTTGTTTGTCCCCTGAGGTTGAAAAATGGATAAAATTTTAATTGACTCTAGTAGATTATTTATTTGCATAAGATTTTACATTCATCAGATTTCATGGTTTCATCAGAGAGCCTTTCTGACTCCCTAGATTTGTGACGGATAGGGTTTTTATGTTGGAGGCATACCATCAGGAAACTTTTTTTGACAATTCCTATATTTGGGGAAGGAACAAAACAAAGTTATATCCTCTTCCCCTTTGCATCGCGAATAGTAAGGTGATTCTGGAAAAGCGGGAAGCACAGAGGGAGCCTACAAATCTATTGGCAACTTTCGGCTTAGTCCTTATCTGTGATGCATGGGACTATAATCTGGTGAATTTTTTCCCTTTAAAGCATGATAAATAGAACTATATGAAGTTTAAGAAGAATCTAACTCAAGAGAAGCCATAAATATACATCAACATGTTCCTCATACCGACTAAAAGGCCAAAGTGGTTGAGTTTCTATACATTGTAGGAAAAGTATTAGAGGGACCTTCCGATAAATAAAACACTCAAGAATTAAATTAAGTGGCAAGGGTAGTCGGAAAGAAAGATGGTGGATTTCATGAGGTTCTAACAAGAAATGGGAGGGACACATAAGTTGCTCAGGGATTTTTTTCCCATATGATGAACAATTCGAAGACATTTATGACCAAGAAGCCAATTTTCACAACAACAATCCAAAGTCCAACCATGAGATAATAGAGCATTGAATTCCATGTTGTATTGCCTAACCACAAGAGTCTGATAGAGGGAGAAGCTCTAAACAAAGGGACTCACAAGATGCATCATCTGTGAGTCCCCGAAGTAGAGGAAAGAGGACCCAACGATCCCCAAGAGAATCAATTGTAGAACAAGAGTGCCAAGCTTCACTAGAATCATCTACTAAGGGATCAGGATGCTCTATTTTGGGTCGAGCGAAGAAAAAATGAGTCCAAGACTTGGATGTAACCAATGCCTCCATTAGAAATGAAGAAGAAACGAAGTTTGTTTTATAAAAAAATTGGACAATCGCAGTCTAGGTGAGGCATTCTCCCCATCTTCTTCCTACTTCTACATCTTTGGTCAATCCTTTCCCTCCACTTGTTGAAAACAATCCTCCATCCACAAACCCCAAAGTTTTGGTTCTGAATGAGCCCCCTACTGTTTTTCATACCCCAACCAATGTACCCTTGCAAGTCGAGCAAGTAGTATCTACTTCAGCTACTATTGATTCTTTGAGCGCCCTATGCAGGGCCCCTATTGAGAAAGTTGAACCATCAATCTTACGTATTACCCTATCTCCATCCACATTTAGATAGAAATCACCGATTACATATTTTTCTTTGTTTGCCCCAAATGGTCCTTCCGGTGCCCAATCTTAATTTGGCATCCTACCATTTTGGATGATTACTCTCCCATTTGCCTCACCAAATTCTTGTACATCCAAGGTCTCCCCTTTCATTCTACCCCCTGGTTCTTCCCTTGTAGCACAAAGCATTGATTCCCCACAAACTCTTCAAAAAACAATTGATGCAACTAAGTGGGCCTGACAAGCTAGGGAGAAAAATGGGAGGATGAAGAATGTCGAGTTTCCAACCACTAAGAAGATTCAAACCTACTTCAACGAGGAGCAAAATTCTCTATGGATTACTACCATGAAGCCACTCACATCTCAACCCAAAGGACAAATGTAGTTGGAGGATTATGACATCAGGGCACTGGGTTTGGATTTAAATGAAATCCACCCATGTGACAAAGTAGATTTAGCCAAGACTACTTAGAAAGTAGTGTAGATGGATTAGGATAGGCTAGGTCAAAAGTTAAGGAAATGAAAAGTTGAGCTAGAAAATGTAAAGGAGACACTAAATTGGCTGCAATTGGAACTCAAGGCTCAAAATGTTGAAATAACCCACATAATGTAGATACAAGATCAGCAGGAGGAAGTAGCAAGATCTCTTGTAGAGCTTCAAAATGAGCAGATTCAAATGTATGCTGAAATTGATAGATTAAAAATTGAACTGTTAGTTGAGCGCGAATCAAATATAGAGCACCAGCGCATTCAAGAAAGTATCAAGAAGTAGCTTAATGATATCCACTCTTAGGCCTCTGATGACTTTCAAAGGGCCCATGAGGAAGCTAAGAAGCTAAGAAGTGACAAGCAAGAAGTTAAGTCTACTCTACACGCTCATGATCAAGAAGTCAAGAACCTA
This sequence comes from Sequoiadendron giganteum, assembly GCA_007115665.2. Classification (NCBI taxonomy): domain Eukaryota; kingdom Viridiplantae; phylum Streptophyta; class Pinopsida; order Cupressales; family Cupressaceae; genus Sequoiadendron; species Sequoiadendron giganteum. The sequence goes on along the minus strand of CM021104.1, from coordinate 562,763,335 downwards.
GTTTCCAAATTGGAAAGTTCTCTCAATAAAAGGGATCAAGTGGAGGAGAGAATGAAGGCAAAAGAGGCTCAACTACATGAAGAGCTAGCAGTTGCACAAAGGTTAGTGACCCTCCCTATAAAAAGAAGGTTGGTATCCACCTATTAGGAGCAAATCATTATTGCGTTCTCCATTTTAAAATTGGCCCTAAATTTTTTGAAGGATTCTTGGAAGACAAATGAAAGGTTTGGCCCATTGATTGACCAAATTCTGTAGGAATATGTCCCCGAATGGACAAGTCACAAAATCTAATTTTGAAATTATGTGTGGCAACAAATGAGCCTTTGAGGAATGTAGGAATAACAAATTGGAGGGCTGCCTCTATCAAGGCAAGTGAATTCACCTAGTGTCATAAAGTACCAGCAAAAACCAAGAATAGTTAGGTGGTTCTGAATAAAAGGGTCAAAAAAATCAAGAAGGATTTCAGTTACTTGTATAGCTTCTAATTACCTCCCTTCTTTTCAACAAACGAGGATGTGTAATTAGTTGAGAAAATTATAGAAGAGGTCAGGAATAAGGTTCAAACTTCAATAGATCTTCTAGAGTCAAGCACAAAACCCACTATAGGAGACATTGAGAGTGAGTTTCTTCAACTTTCTCATCTGTACTATCATCTAGGAGTTGCTTCAGCAAGGTGGGGATTTGTTTCTTTCAAAGAATTCCTCGAGCTGGACAAGGTGTATAAGGCCTTTTGTAGCCTTTCCCGGTCGAATCATGTGGATTGGAAAATGTTGCACTATGCATTCCTCAAGCTCCAAGAATAGCCAGAGTTCTAGGTTCATGCCTTCACAAGCGAAACCCCGCTTTGAGTCATCGAAACTCTGAAGAATTTTTTTCCCTTAGTCTATGTTTTCTTTTTTTCTTTACTTTTGGCTTTGGGAAGATCTACGCATGAGAAGTTGTGGTTTCAACGGGCGCACAATGTGCCAAGTGGTGGTTCTATGAATATTTTTTTATTGCTTTCCTTTTAGCTAGGAGTCGGACCACATGTTGGATTGGTGAATGATTTCCTAAAATCAATTTTCACAAATCTGAGACTATCTGCCTGGTTGACATGTCATCTCTTTGCTGCAGGGAAGCTATACCTTGGGGATCCTTTATTCGGAGTTCATCAGAATGTACGTTGCCTTGTTCTAGAGAAAGTATTTGAGTTGGTGCCACCCCAAACCACTTGACCGATTGACAAGACGTTCGCTAGACTTTTTTTTTTATCTGATTGATTACGAGGGGCAATCCTGTTAAAATATCTAAATGATATTAATGAAGAAGTTGAAAGTTAGTGAGCAGGATTGCACTAACCTAACTAAGATCTAGGATCGGATTCCAAGCTATCAAGTGCAGACGTCTCAGAGTCATTACTCTTGAATGAAGTCGATGTTTCTCACTCCTTGGCGGTTATAAAGTGGAAGTGGAAACAAGTAGAAAGGGTTCTTGAATTTTTCCTTTTGGAAATTTTCTCTTAGTTTTCATAGTGATAGGAGTATTTTCTTTAAAAGTTTATAGAACACTGTTTTACTCTGGCATGTTATATCTTTTATTTACTCAAAGTATTATTGGATTGAAATTCAACCTCTATTTTAAAGTTCATTTCAAATTTGAAGTACGAGTTATTTAGGAGAAATATTTGAAACTGTGCATGATATGGCCATTGTCAATATTTCTTTCTTTATATTCTCATTCAGAATAGAACACTTTGCCTAGCTTAATCAGAATAGTTTGATTATTCGATTCCACGTTGTGTGTATGCATGATAAAGTTATAGTCTACATAAATTGGAATATGTCCTTCAACTTCTTTTTTTTTTTTTAAGGTTGTCTTTTCTTCATGTTATGATGTATTACGAGGAAGAGTTTATGTAGCTTTTGGGTATTTTTCTATTGACCCTTGAGAGTTCTATGCTTGGTTTAATCTTAATGCACACTTCCTACGAGTAGATTGAATGACTGCACTGTGCTTGCATCTAGCCTCTACTACTCATTCTCTTCCCAACAATGAAGGGATGTCGCATTTTGTGTCTATCATGTCATTCATAGAAAGGAACTTGTGGTTTTGAAATGTTGTAAAAGTGTTTGTGCATCGCCATTTTTATGTTTTTTTTTTAACATTTCTTTTACCCCTTTTCCCAAACTCAGAGAAGAGTCGAATTTCTATAAAAAAAAACCTAGAGGTGTTCAGTGAGGCACATATTGTTCCCCCGCTCACAGAATTTCCCATAGGACTTTCGGAGAGGGGAAAGCTTTGATGATCAACAATAACTAATTATAAGATATAACAAAAATATTTAACAATCGAGGTATGGTATATTTCTATCATTGTCTAACCTTCTACAATCACACCATTCACTTCATTTCTTAAATATATGATTCCTCTCTAATTCAAATTATTGTTTTTCATAAAATAAAATTAGACCCTTTCTTTGGTAGGTAGATGTATAATGATGTGGACCTCTTACAAACATGTTGCACTGATTTTGATGGATGCAACAAACTTTTATTCAATGGTCCCAATATTAATTATTTGGATCAATTATTATTTTTTGTGTTAGGAAGTTCACCCTATGTAATATAAAGGTATAATGGTAACATGTAAACTCATTTTGACTTATTCTTTTTAATATAGGAGTCACCACATGTGATGTATCTCTATATATGGCCCCTCTTAGGAATCATATTCATCTTTTATAGCCTTAGTAATTGTTGTAGGTTTCAAGTTCTTTTCCATAAACAATAAACAAGGTGTTATATTTTTATTAAAGAGTTTAGTATTGTTGGAAAATATTTAGCATATTACATTATAGATATCGGTATTCGGTTACTCATCTGATTCTCAACTCTATTCAACAACTTCCATTACCTCTCTATATATGTGAATGTAATATAAAATAAATCATATTGAATACAATCAATCAAACATTCACTCATATATGGTATTAGAGCATGTTCATCTGTTATGCCTATGCATTAGAATCTAGAGGAATCATAGAAATGACTTGGCAGTGGCATACAATTGTATAGAAACCTAGGCATGGAAACTTGGCATTCGATAGTAGCTTGCATAGCATTGAGATCTTCCAAAATAAAAATTCATTTGTGTTTGATGGATGCATGATAAAGGTGTGAAAGGTTGTAGGGTTTTAGTGATAGATAAATTTATTTCTACAAGTGATGGGTTCAATTTGGTGGTGCATGTCTTCATGATTTTATTTTCATAGAACATTGTGACTCCATTCTTCCTACTACTAATTCCATGGCCTATAAGTGTGTTCTTGAGATTTCCAAACTTCTTCTTTGATACCACAATCTTTAATTGTTCCTACTTGTGTTAGTTTCCCATTTTTTGGAGGTCTTTGCCTTTTTTTTCCAAGTTGCATTCATCTTCATTTGGCATCCAAATATGGATCTATTCTATTGTCTACATCTATAAAGTATCTTTCCTCCTCAAGCACTGGATCACCAGTCACAAAAGAAGGGAGTATCTATCATTTTTTTAATTTCCTCTGCTACAAGAACTGCTAGTGCATTCTAATGGGCTTCAAATGGTAGATTGTAAGTGCACCTAGATGAAAAGTTAGTGAATCTTGGAGCATGTTCAACATAAAGAATTTTTTCCTTTAAGCTCATTATTTTTCTGTCTTGACAAGGAAAAAGAAGAGAGACATTTTGTGAGTGCTTAAATAATTTTAGGTAAATATTTGCAAGAGGGGTTGATGACAGAGGGGAAGATTATAAGCATAACTATGTTGTGCAATTTGGGAGCCATTTCTTGCAATTCATGAACATAGTTTCTATGTGGATTTTGTTATTTTTTGAGGTATAAGGTTGGTTAGTGTATGGATCCATCATTGGTTGAAATGGATATTGTCTTTGTCTAATTTTTTTGGTAGTTTCATGCATATGATCAAATACAGTTATAAAGGTTATTTTAATGATGCAAGAATTACAAATATTCACATGACCATTTGAAGTGACAACTGAGGGACAATTAGTTGTTTGCAACATATGAGATGATATTCTTGGTTGAATCTACTTGAATGGTTGGTTTATGGTTGTTATTCATGCCAATTAGTGTCATGGAGATTATGAGTAATTGATGATTTGTGGTTTATAGATTCACATTGGTCAGTCAATTGTTGATCATGGCCACACATATTACTTTTCTTGATTGTGTTTTTAGAGAGTGTGTACCTATATTGATAGAGACAATTATATGTTTGCAGTGGAAGTGTTGAAGTATGGGTTTATCAATGGAATGATTAATCAAGAGTCTATTGTATTTCTTACTCATCTATCAAAGGTTGTAGTACTTCCTCTAGTGCTATTATTGGTGGATTAGTAATTTGAGCCAATATTGGAGGCTAGTGGCACTAGAGGATGGAGGAATTTCCATCTCAAGTTAGATTCTTGCTTTGAGATGATGCTTTGCATGAGAAGCATTTTTGGCTTTAATTTTTTTCTTTTCCTTATTGCTGCTAATAGATTTGAAGAATACATATATTATGAAGTTTTATTTTTGGAGACAGGTAAGCGGTTTGGTGTAGAGCTCAATATGGATGGTTTTCCAGCGAGTACTCAAGGTTTTGATCGGAACTATAACCTTTTGAGGGTCATCAAACAACTTAATGGAGCCATGCTTTTGGAGATCTCAATATGGATCGTTGTTGAATAATAAGAGGAATCTATGATTCGAGAGTTCATGGGAGGAAGAACTCAAGAATTTGGCTAGAGGCTACACCTTTACGAGGGTTAAGAGACAACTTGAGGACATCCACTTGATTTAGGATTTTATTCTTCAAGGAATATCTTCACAAAAACTTATATACATTTTGTAATAAAGAAGTTTTGTTATGTAAGCCTTAAGGGGGGTCCCTTGGCAGGGAGAATAAGAGCTTTTAGAAGGTACATTTATAGGAAAAATGTAATAAGGGGGAATGTTGGTGAATATTTATCATATTACTTTGTAACTGTTGGTAGTCAGTTACTCAAGTGCTTCCCAACTCTATTCAACCACTTTCACTACCTCTCTATATATGCAAATGTAATACCAATTCAATCAAACATTCACTCACAAGTGCATCCCCTTTAATTTGAAAACATAGATGTGCTGATAAAAACTTATGGAGTTTGAAAGGAATCTAATGATTCTTATGCAAATTTGTGTTCCCAACTCCAACTCAAGATGTTTACCATAAAGTACATCACAACTATTTAAATCTTGATTTCTTGTGGTGAGAGATATGAAATAAATAGTAAATTAAAAGTAATAAAGTGTTAGAAAGATGCCATACATTATTATAAAATAATTATAAAACACTAAAAAAATCCACCTATGGAATTTTTTTTTTGTGGCATAAGATCACTTTAAAGCCAACGATGCTCCAACATGAACTTTTTTTAATTATCATATTACATATCTCTATGTTACCTATATCACTAACAATTTTTTTATATATATATTCATGTTTTTATTAGATTAAGACTAGAAGGGCTAGTACCCATTAAAAAAAAGCCATAGACGCGAACAAGGGGCTCACGAGAAGTGAGAAACCTAGAAAAAATTGTAACATAAAATTAAACTTAAACAGTTCATCCAACAAAAAGAAACAATGAAAACACATCGAATAAAGACCAATTGTCTCGAAGAAAATTGAGACCATTGATAAGATTCCATTCCTAAGACAGAAATTGGAGTTTCTCTTCAAAAGTTAGGGGGCCTTTCTGAATGGCCTAAGTATCCATTGTGACATTCTAGGTTGAAGTTTCATCCATTTTACCTTTCTTCTTAGATGTGCTTGACTATCATCCCTAGCATCATCAGCCACCATTTTACCCTAATTCTTCCTTAATTCTTGCTGAAACATTTGAATGGTAAGGTGGGTGTTTTCATGGTCTTTTTGTTGTAGTTAGTGATATTTCCTTGAGGCATTGAGTGGTTTTCTCCTAATTGTTTTGTATAGCATCAATGCCCATTTCTAAATTCCTTTTATCATCCATAGTACCAATGATGGCTCTCAACTCTTTCAACAACTTCTCCCAATTAGCCCACCTCTCAAAAGACTTGGCTAAGGAGGTAATAAGATCCTAGTGGGATTTTTCCTCCACCTCACTCGACCACAAGATCTGTTGTTGGAGAACATTACTTTCTAGTGACTAAATTCTCTCTTTGGTTGTAACCAACTAACCCAACAACCACTTCAAAATATCATTCTGGAAATTAATCATTTTCAATATTTTATCCATGTTTTGCAGAGGGGGTCACTAGAAGCACTAAAGTTAAAAACCACCCTAGGTTTGGTATTGATCCCCTCCAAATTTATTCATAGGTTGGGGGAATTTTGAAGGTTATGGTTTAAAATAGGAAGTGGTAGGGACATTTGAGACCTTAGAATGGGAAAGGGAGTTAATGGGAGAGTTGACAGGGATGGGGGTCCATGACACATCATCTTACAAGTTGTTGAACTCATTAGAATTGGAAGTAATAGGAATGGGTTCCGGCAAGGGGATGTATTTAATGGGGTGGGGAGTGGAATCCCCATTAGCAAGGGATTTACAATGGTCCCTTGAGCTGTGGTGAATGGTAGGGAGTTTCATCAAGGATAATGGAGGAACTGTGGTTTGCGGCGAGTTCGGTGGGTTCGAGAATTATCAAAGTGTTCTTTTTAATAGTGGTAGGGGAGGGTAACACTACAACATGGTACTTGTAGAGATGAAAGATAAGATCTTGGTGAATGGGTAAATTCTTGTTTTTACCCTAAATATTTTTTATAGTTTTCTCAAGTGAGGACAAAAGCCAAAAGCCAAAATTTATTTTTAGATTATACTAGAGGTGATTAAGCATTGGAAATATATGAGCATGAAAGTGATGAAATATCACCTTGAGCATAACATACCTCATGAGGACCTCAATGACTTTTCTCCAAATGTCAAGTAGGTTCACACAATTAAAGCCATTCTAGAGTCTATTCACCTTCTCGTCTTCTTTCAAGAATCATTCCATATCCTTCTGATAGTGGCCGGATTTATGAGGGATGCACACTCCCTCCGAAGATAGCCCTGTCACCTTCATAATTAACTCAGTAGTCACAGTGAATGAGGTCTCATCAATAGTGATTATTCCATTCACTTAGGACGTTGTGAACGCCACCGAAATCTTGGGGTCATGTCCCTGCATCCCTTAGATACAAACCAGGATAGCTTTCCCCACTCCAAGATGGTCTAGACATCCTTATCTTGTGTTTGCACCTCACAGCTAGTAGGCTCTTCCTGAAATAGATCACCCCCCATGATAGAAATCATAGATATCTATTCATGTTATTAATCCTCTATGCACTATTATCTATTTATTGGCCTTCTTGTCAATATTTATGTTAATTATCTTCAATGTTACTAGTTAAAATAATTATTTTATATGATTTACCCATCAAACTAAATTTTATATGAGAATAGAGTTTCCATGACAATTCACTCTTCATGTAGTTTCCGATTGGAAAGTCATTGAAAACTTATTCTTCACACTAGCTTCTTGATTGTATGCTAGTGAAGGTAGAAAATAACTATGTTCAACTTCCTTGTATGTTGTATTCACATACATTGTGTCATCTCCCATAATTTTTGTTTCGTATATATAGTTTTTATTGATTATTAGTTTCACATGAAGGTCACATTCATATGACATGCTATGATCTACTTGTGATAATTAAAATTTACATTGTGCTTTCTACTATTTATTTTACAGGGAAAGTTAGTGTGATATCATGATAAATATTATCTAAAAGTGCCACTTAGAGACACATGTAGAGTCTCTTTGGTAAAAATAAACTCTAGTAAATGAAATGAGAGTTTCCCCACTTTACAACTTTTTTTTTCCTTATATAAATGTACCATAAATTCTATAGCACACTATATTGAAATGATGATTTCCATACATGGAATGAAGGAAAATGTATAAACTATAATTGCAAGATTTGGTTGTTGTGTAAGGGGAAATTTGATAAGTGTGGGATAATTAAACATGAATGAATTAAACTAATCTAATTCAAATAAAATATTTAGATTCATACCCATTGCTCATGAAATTAAACTACGAAGAAATGAAATCCAACAATGTAATCAAAGGAGACAACATAAATTGAATTCATAAAACATAGTGTTACCATTCCATGTCGAAGTGTATTCACAATGATGTTGGATTGTTGTTGAATCAATGTGGAGCCTCCATTTATGTGTTTGAAAAAGATTGAACGATGTGTGATGTTGATTGAAGATGCATGTAAAAGCTTCTAAGAAATCACATGGTAATTCAACATTAATTTATTGCACAAAAGATGTCAATTCTTCGATCATTTTTGAGGATGAAGAGGATTGTTATATGCATTTTACATTTTCAAATGAAAGTGAAATATTAAACAATGTTGAATCAATTTAAATGGTTGAAAGATATTGAGAAGAATTAGACTGTTGAGTTAGCTTCTATGATCAAATCAATTAAGGATATTGATTGATCAATCAAAGGAGATAGATTGCCTAATTTGTGGAATTGAGGAAATCATGTTGAGATTTTAGTGGGATTGAAGAATAGATGAATCAATTAGGAATAGATGAATCAGTCAGGAAATAGATGAATAAGTAAACCAATTAGAGTGAGCAATTGGTGGACCGTAATTTTCTCAATCATATAAGGTGTTAAAGGTAATTAATTAATTAATCCTTTTTGAGTTGAATGTCCAAGTCATGTTTGACTTTCACAAAAAAAGTTGTATTTGTTTTTTGACCTTTTTGAATGATGTTTAGAATTTAATTTATTTAATTATTCAAGTTTAGGGGAAAGTGATTTAATTAAACTATTAAATGATAATAATTTAATTGATTTTGGGGAATAGGGTAAATTAGTGAAATAATTAAATAATATGACGTTAGTTAATTAATCAAGAGGAATAAAGTTAGATTAGAACTTTATTAAATAAATGAAATTTAATTAATTAGTCAAAAAAAATGAAAAGGTGAATTAATTAAATAATGTAATATTATTCAATTAATTGAGGAAATTAGGGTTTTTTATGTAATTAATTATTGAGGATGAATTAATTAAATAAAGTTAAATCACTTAATTAATAGATAAATATAAAATTCGAGAGTAATGAAATAATAGTGTATTATTTAATCATATAGGGAAGAAGGGTGAAAGTTAGTGTTGTTCGCTAGTGAGGACAATTTAGGGTATCTATATTTTGCCCCTCTTTGATACAATGCGATTTTGAGCATTGTGTCAAAGGAAATTCAAAAATTCTTGCTCAAGATTTTCCCCAAATGCAAAATTTTCCCCAATATGCCCCAATATGCCCTAGATGGGATAGCATGGTGCCCCCTTGGGAAATTTGGTTAAAATTCTAGATAATGAACAAAATTTTTGATAAGATGAGGTGATGAATTTAAGTGCAATGACTGATAGAAGAGACACTGACAAGAAGAAAATATCAATAAGAAGTGAAGAATAGTTGATGTTGTTAGTCATTGATGAGTTTTCTTTTGCTTCATAGAGGCTTCGTATCTTTAGAAATCCTTATTGATGTAGGAAAAAAATACAATACACCAAGGTATTATTGACCAAAGTGACAATGTATCCATTTCGTGGACTTTGACTCTACAAACAAGGAGTATTCTTGCTCATTCCAGACATATAGAAATCCTTCTAGAGTGTTTGGTTGAGTTACATTTAAAATTTTCAGACCAGTTACATAGAGAGGTATGAAATACCTAACATGCAACCGCTACATGAATTATCTCAAAACAACTTCCATATATAAAACAAAGCAAGTATTCACCATGGTAGTATCACAAAAACATGTTTAAATAGAGCTAAAAAATATTGATAGTTAATACCACCATTCCTTCTTCTCTAAATCCTTATGGATATCATCGAGAGAGCCTAGGAATGTGGTATTATGATAAATAAAAAAGATAAGACTATAAAAAGATGAAAAATGTTGTAGTATCACTTGCCATATCTAGTGTTGATTATGTCTATCGTAGGAACATTTATTTGTTAAGACATATCTCAGGATGTTGGTGAATTTTCAATAGATAGGTAGTTAACACTTTGACATTGTTTTCACTTGATAGTTGTCTAATTGTTTCAATCTTTAGTTTAGAATTTTTTTTTTTGAATTTTTTTTTTGTTGTTTACTTTGTCAGAGGGTGAGTGTGATGATTTGTTTATTATGGATGAAAATTGTATTGCAGTTGGTGATGATTGAGGTAAGAATTTTTTATTTTTAGAATTTATATGATATGAGTCTTTTTTGTTTTCAGGGGACTAACCTAGGGCCTCAGGGGCTCATTAAAAGATGGCCTCGTCTAAATTGTACACATAGAGGCTCGTAGTTCACTTGGTTTGATGGGAACATATTTTTGATGTTTTCTATTTTTTGATTGATTTTGGATTTTGAATGTTTGACTAAGTTAAAAGAAAGCATGATAGACACCTAAGGGACTGACCTAAGGCCTCAAGGGCTGATAATAATCTCCTACATTATACATGCAAAGACCATGTAGTTTGACTGGTGTTGACTCAAAGCATAACATGTTTTTGGGATTTTGATTGCTTTTTATTTTTGTTTATTTTTCTAGATGTTTTCTATTTTGATAGTTTTTGACTGTGATGTGATGTACAAGGATCCAATCTGCTACTAGTTTTAGGAAGTTGCCCCCAGTTCGAGACACAATTACCTTCAATAGGTGAGACATATATTGATGGTGCAACAAGGATCAATCAGTCATCGATCCATGGTTGTGTGCACATTTGATTATGGGATAAATAGCTAGATACTTCAGATAGTGCTGATAGATAATGATGCAAGTGTTATTCAAATGTAGCACTTTTTTGTAAGGTTTTCATTACGGTACTTGTACTAGAAACTCCATAAAGTGGTTTTAACTTAAATAATGTTTTTTTTCTTGAACCTAAGGAAGTATGGGTGCAAAGGTGAGAAGATGAGATCCCACATATCCTATTTCACTCTAGTTCATTCAAGGAAACCCTAGAGATCTTAGTCTAATGAGAAAACTGAGATAAGGGGTTGCTATAAGGTCTCCTAGGTTTGATTAAAGAAAAAAGGGTGATCTCCACTAAGAAAAGGCTTAGAAAGAAGAAAATGCAAGTGATGAAATTCTAGTTATGCAACCTTGGAAATGAAACTTACAATCAGAATAACAAATTGTGAATGAGCAGAGGGGCACCTAGGAAATTGAAGATGCCTAAAAAAAGGTCTACAAATCCTAAAATTATGACTTTTGATGCACACTAGGACTAATATGCTAGTAGGGGTGATTTAGTCCCAGTTTTATAGTTTCAAGCTAGATCCAAAATCCACAATTGCTAAAACAACATCAATAGAAAATATCTGAAAACTAGTATACTAAGACTCATACGCCCAAGGTGGCAATTGAGTCCCATTATCAAGGCTTTGTTGAAACTCTAATATCCTCTAGTGATCTCTTGTAGATTCTCTCCTCTTTGATCTCTAAATTTGAAACTTTAAATTACGGCATATAGGTGACTTTCCATGAGATGACAACTTCTTAACAACTTTGACATCTTTCTTCAATCTTGCAACTTAGTCTTCAAAGGATCTTCAAGCTAAAAACACCTAAATCTATAATCACCCATGTATATAAGAGAAATTTTTTTTGGGTATGTGCAGGATCATCATGGAGAAAACAATCCCTTAAGTGGCAATCAAAATTCAAAAAATCAAAGTTAGGCAACTTGACGTAAAAATTTGAATAAGTTATCTATATTATTTAAAAAATATTTAATAATAGAATCTATAGAAAATTGAATGTAGTTTCTAAACTACTAGGTTTATTTAAAAAAATAAAAAATCTATTTGGTGAAAATTTGAAATTTCAATGCAGTAGTACTTGAATTTCAAGGAAAAATAAGAAGTAGGTGTCTGTCTAACCACCCTAACAAAAATAAAATGATAATATTATTTTATAATATTTTAGATATAATTAAAGGACTCATGTCCCAATGTGATGCATATTTTTTTGTAATTTTTTTCCATCTAAATAATTAATTATGATTTTTTTATTACAACTTTTAAAATATATAAAAACTTGTATGTCTGACCACCTTAACTTGGTCAAAACTTCATGAAATTCAATTTTTCTTTTTTTAATCCTATACTATGTGAAGCATAGAATGTGATGCATGTTTTGGATTCAAAAAAAGTGATACCGTTTGAAAGTTATAGATGTTTTTCAATCAACCTTTCCATCAGGACTTTAGTCATAATTCAAATAGAAAATGAATAATAATTATTTACTAAATTCAAAGTAAAGCATAATTTATATTGGTGGAAATTTGAGAATCTTCTTTAAAAATCCTTTTCGTTTCATTAATTTTGGGTAAAAAATAAGTCGTCAGCCACATGGGCCATCATATCACTTACATATTGCCATGTTTTGGCCCATCATGATCCTATACATACCCTTGTTTTGTTAGTGGATAGAGATTTTCCTTGGTCAAACCCCATTTTAGTAATCAAACCTTGAGATGAAATGAAATAACATGAAGGAATTATGAATGAACAATATGCAATGTTGCAACTCACCAAACCCTTGAAATAAAATTTGCAATCTTATGTGAAATGGCTAGCATGAATGTAGATCTTGACTCTTGCTTAAATCTTATGAATCTTGAATTGAATGCTTGCTTGAATCATGAAAACCAACATCACAAATGTTAGCTCAAAAAAAAACATGATGCATGAAGACTTTGACATGATAGTTGAATATTGAATAGAGCCCCAAAATACTTGATAATCAGCTCTTCAATGCTCTTGAGTTGCTAGAATTATCAAATACTTAGATCACACTTTTTCATGAAATTTTATAGGAGAAAATATGTGAAAAAACCTTGTATCTATACTTGTTTATGCCAAATTTCCTGAAATTACAACACTACAAGCTGACATTAGATCTGGGAGAATAAAATTCTTCCAAAAATTGAGTTCAAAATAGGTCCAAGGTAAGGCGGGACTCATACACTTGTTGGGGCATATAAGTCCTAGTAGCCTAGGCTTGGGACACAAATTTTAAGAAATACTAAGTTCTATGCCAAGTATAGGGCCAAGTCCCAAAACTTAGGTGGGACCATTCCCAAGGTGGCATATGAGTCCTAGATCACTAAATCTAGGACACATAACCCAAAATTATTAAATTATGATTGGTCAATAGATGTGTCAGGATTATCCTTGGGAAGATGCATTAAATAAGGCATAAAGAAGCCCAATTTTAGGAGTGAGAGCCCAAAAAAGTGTGAAAATATAGAGGGATACATTTTCATACACTAGCCCCCACTTTAGTGAGAGGAGGAGCTTTCTTCAAACTCTCACTAAACTAGACACTCACATCAAGAGGGGTTCAAATGTACCAATGCTAGTGAGATAGGATGACAACAATCAAGAGGGTTGTGCAAGACCCTAGGATCAAGATCTTATGGAAAACCAACATAGGAATAAAAGAACACACATGTAAATGATATAAGGAGCAATAAAAAGGAACAAGAGTACACTGCTAAAGACAAAAGATGAAAGAAAAAGAATAACAAGGGTGGATCAAGCTCCGACCATTTTTCCAATGCGATGTGGATCAAATCTAAGTTGTTTGTTCAAAAATATTTATAAGTGGAATATGATTTCCACTATTGAAACCATACACATGCTCACAAGGGCTAGTGGAACCTCATGCCATCTACTAGGTGATCCCCCAATGAGACACATATGCATGCAACTAGTATACACTCACACAGATAAGAAAGTGTCCATGGGAAAGTCATGCCTAAGTTCAACTCCCATATGGTAATTATACCAAATCTATGCCTCTTGATAACTTTGATAAGGCACCACAAAATTCAAACGAAAGGATCCATGAGTCAAGCAAAACTTCTTATGCTTGTTACTCATGAATAAACAAGATGGCTCCACTAGAAAGAAAAGTGTGTTATGCAAGTTGGCCATATAACATATATTATAAATGAAAAATAGTGTAAGGTACATTCAAAGGAGTTTTACTTAGTTAATGTAAGGTCTTACCTTGGGGCAAATTGTGCATAACATATCCAAGAGAGGACCAATTGAAGAATAGAAGATTCATAACTTAGGGGATGCAGTGTGTTGCATCAAGAAACTAAGAGGAATATAATATGCTAAAAGAGACCACACTCTTGAGGGAAAACACACCGAATGTCAACACCAAAAGAAAGATGCATCACATGAAGTAAGAAGAATACACAATGAAACATGAGTTGTAAAAGAGTAATGCCATAGTATGCCCCCACTTTAAATAAACTTCTAAAAACCATGCTATGAGAAATTACTTTAAAGTGCCAAATGATAAATGCTAACAATAAAGATGACATGAGAGCTTATTTATAAATCCCTATATGCCAAGTCATATTGTTTGAAATAAAGCTACGTCATTAAAAGGGGTTGTCCCAAAAATGTAACTCCAAACACATGAGGGATCCATGGATTTTAGTTCATTATGTTTATTCTACAATTTTATTAGCGATCTCAAAATTATCATCATTCCCCAAATACACATGTAGAATGGGAATAATGACAAAAAGAAAGCAAAAAAAAATAAAAAAAAATTGGATCAACATGGAAGAGACCTAAATTTCTCAATGCCTTGTGTCATCCCCAAAAAGGAAAACAGAAAATAAATTAAAATATAAAGGAAATTTTTTTGGGTCAACATGGAAGAGACCTAAATGTCTTAACGCCTTGCGTCATCCCTGAAAGGAAAACAAAAGACAAATAAAACATAAAGGAAAATATTTATGACATATAGAAGAATGTAGATACAAATAAAGGAATGCCACAAAGAGAGAGAGAGAGATACATAAAATAAAATGGTACAGGGATCACATTACACACATGCAATCACACAACATGAAAAAGAAAATAAAGAAAAGCCTAGTAAGGTAGATGTGAGTGAACCTATTAGCAGGTTGTCCACATCCCAATCTTGTTCATCATATATGGAAGGTGGATAACTAGAAAAAAGGAAAATAGTTAGTGTGATAATAGGACAAGGGTATCTAATTCTTTCCCCCACTGAGTGCAAGACAAGGGTGAGCTGAGGTAGGCAATGAGAAGGAGCTCATTTTATTTTGGAATAGTTTTCAATGAATGAAATACATGTAATAGTGAGCATATTATGATCCTATAACTATTACATGGAAAGGAAAGAAAGGAAGTGCTTTGAGGGATTATTTCTATGATATAAAACTTTCTAAATATTTATTTTAAAGCATGACACTCATCAGTACTATGTCCAAGAACTCTATGATATTGACAATGTGATGTGTTTCTATTCTTAGGATTTAGTTTTTGATTTTCTCGCATGGGTGGTATTGTAATAAGTCTTTGACTTAGAAGCATGTGTAGGGTTATTTCAGTTGTAGATGGAAGACAAGGGAATTTTAGCTTCTTTTGTTTGCAATGCCTTCATTTATTTCTATATTCACCAATTTCTTGAGTTAGATGTTGAGGGGGAGAACCTAAGGTAATCCTATCATCCTTATCATTGTTACAAGGCATTGGTTTTTCTTTAGGAAGGAGGACACTTATGTTGGGAGGAGGATCTTGATATCCTATTCCTTTGGTATCTTCAATTGTTATTTTCTCTAATAGTTGATGAATTTCATGCTCACTTTTTGTATCACATCCTTGTTTGCTTAAGATCATGAATCCTTTTCTATATGTCTCTTGTAGGTTGATGGGAGTGTTGGTCACTTTGTTAACATAGGATGGTTGAATGTTTACTTGATTAGAGGTAGTAGGCTCACCTATTGTAGGGAACTTAGGTTCACCTTTTCTTTCAATTTCAAGATGTAAAAATCCAAACATCTCAAGTTGCATTGGTTGTTTTATGGAAGGATAAAATAATGCATTTATCTCAAGGTTGTTATGGAAATCATTCATAAAGTTGTACAAGTTGTCATCATCTTCTCCAATGATGCCAAAATCATGAAGAGGACATGCATTAGGAGTTGATTGAGTGCATGAGTGAGTTCAATCTCATTAGGATCATTTCCAAAAGCATAGCTTGACACATCCACCAATGATTTCAAGGATATCCAAAGCTTTCCAAAGCACATATCAATGATGAAATGCAATGAAATTTTCAAATTCAAAACAAGGTAGATTGTTGATTACACTTTGGAATAATATGAAAATGAAATGTTGTAAATGTAATGCACAAAATGATCCAAATTAAGCTAGCTCTAATGAAATGAAGGAAAAAAAAACTGAACAGACTGAAATAGAGTATTAACAACAAACAAAAGCATAGAAACAAGGTTTTTAATGTTGTAAAATGTAGTTTGAGGTTTGACACAAGACTTGTGGATATAAAAATATGCAAATGGTTAAAACACTAACACACACATCATTATTGTGATTAAAATTTCAGAACCAAGCAAACATCCAATATCCTTATGAAATAATACCCCATGCTTCAAAATGCAAACAAATGACAAAAATAATCAAAGCATATAAAAAAGACATGAAGTATACCTATTCCATAGTGGATTGGTGCTACTCTTTGTGTAGAAAGTAGCCCTTTCCCAACCCTTTCACAAGCCAAAAGATGAATATTATTGAAAGTGCTATGAAGTACACAAAATTAGCTCTTAATGTGAAGAGAGTAACTTTACTCAAATTGTGGATGTAAATGATGAAAGAAGGCCTTGGATTTATAGGTAAGATTGAGGAAAGAAGAGGCAAAGTTGAGGAATGTGGGACTAATCCTCAACCAATAGGAAGGAGCCACTTCTCACCATGTGAATGGGCCAAGGTTGTGCAAGTTTTGGTGAATGTGCCAATAAATGACATTAGGTGGCCTTTTCAAATTTGAAATTTGACTTGTTGGAGCGAGAAGAAACGGGTATTAAATGTCAAGTGAGGGACATGTAAGAGGAGAATTAATGCTATGTTGGAAGGAACAAGTCATTTGAGAGGGAAATTCAAATTGGAGGAATATTCCCTATTATGCCATGATGAGGGAAATTAGAAGATTTAATAAATCAATTAAATGATTTATTTGTGCAAGTGGGAAAAGCTAGAGGATGTGACTTGCATTAAGATTAGCATTAATCATGATTTAGTTAACTTAAGAGAGGATTAGGTGATTTGACCTATTTGATTTAGATTTATGGGTTAAAATAAATCAAAAGGAGATGGAAAATGATTTAGACATAGTTAAATAAATATTTTGATTTATTTAGCTAAAGGGGATGATGTTAGTGTTAATGATGAATTTATTTAATTTAGATGGAGGACTTTAGAGATTAATTAAATAAATTTATTTATTTAATTAAGGAGAAAATGATTAAATATGATGTTAATTTTGCATGTCTACATTTTTCCCTTCTTTGAAGCAATGTACTTGTTTAATTGGTTCAAAGAATGATGCCACCGACATCAAAATTAATAAAAATTCTGATTTTTTCGAATGCCCCAGCAGAAATAAGTACGTTAGTACATTGCCCCCTTGAGAGATCGAGTGAAAAGATTCAATTTGAGGTCGATCTCACAAAAAACAGGTTCAAAATGGATGTACAGATGGTTAGACTACAGATCTATATGATAATGATGATGCAAATGTTTTTAAGATGCTTAGAATAACAAATCTCTAATATTTTAAACAACTTAAATGATGATGCAAATGAGATGTTTGTAAGATGCTTAGAATAACAAATCTATATTATTTTAATCATCTTCAATGATTATGCAATGCATGTGAGATTGGATGAGATGGATGATGTTGTCCTATGATGATACGACATGATTATGCAAGATGAGAGTGCAGATGTAGGATGGATGCATTGTTAGCGTGAAAGAGGATAGAAGAATGAGAGGGATCAATTCTTGAATCCAAGAAAATGCAGAAGTCCAACAAGTCCATTAGTCGTCGAGACTTTATGAGATATGATGATGAATGATGGTGATGTATTGCTTATCATGGGATGGGAGAAATAAAGAGCATAACTTTCCTTATGTTTGATAACACACATAGGTGCGATGCATCAAGGTATTAACAACCAGGATGGCGTTGCACCTAGTGTGATGGACTTTGACTCATCAAATAGATAAGAGTAATCTTGTTCATACTTGACAAATGGAACCTTATTCAGAATGCAGTTCAAATATTGTAGACATCTCAGACCAAAACATAAAAAGACAAGCTTTCTTATGTGGTCAACAAGACACCTAAAACATCCTCCCTACAAACAAAAAAAAGCACGTATGATGAAGTTATTTTACAAGAACAAGCAACAAGCACAACAAATAAAAAGATAATGATTGTTGCCCCATTCCTTTCTCTCTAAATCTTTCTATTTAGACATCATCGAGAGGTCCTTGGAATGAGTGGAATAAGATAAGTCAAAAAGACCAAGATAAAGTAAAAAAACAAGCTAATGTTCTTCGTATTACTAGCCAAGACTAAACTACAGTGATGCCTGATGCTGATGTCCATCAAAGGAAGGTCGCATTCCTAGGACATGTTTTGATCAGGTGATAATGAGATTTTGATTGGATGATAAGCTATTGATACTCCAAGTTGACCAACTTGCTGACTTACTGACCTAGACTTGAGACTTTGATGATTGAGCATTCACTTTTGAACCTGCTAGACTTGCTTCTGATTGCCTCACTAGAGGATGAAGGCAATGATTGATTTATTATGAGTGATGATTATTGCGGGTGAAAGGGAGATGACACGGATGCACCATTTTGGGTTTATTCAAATATTTTGATGTTTTCGGTCTTTCGAAATGTTTGAGGCTATTTTTGGAATTCTGCGATGTTTTACAAATGTTTTTGGTATTTTCGAGATTTTGACCAAGAGACTGACTTAAAGACCTATCCTAGGGGTCTCAGGAGCTGATCAATAGATTATCCTTGCCTAAGTTATACACGTAGAGACCACGTAGTTTGACTAATGACATAATTGACTCAATGATGAGAACGATGGGCAAACAAATTGCCTTTGCAACAGACGCCTAAAGGACTGACCTAGGGTTTCTTGGGGGACGCTCAAAGATAAACCTTGCCTAAGTTCAAGCTCAGAGATGATGTAGTTTGGTTGACATGCTTTTGATGTTTTCTGACATTTTGAGATTTTTTTGGATTTTTGATATGATTTTGAATGTTTTTGAATTTTTGATTTTTTGAATGTTTTTATATTTTTGATGTGATTGAGAAGATCACAAGAATATACATGAATCTGATCCGATGCAGGTATAGGAACATGCCCCCAATGTGATGTGATAGACTACTTCGATATAGGTAGGACAAACTGACCTTAGGAATGTGCCAAGTAGTACTAGGGTGGCACATATTACAAACACAAGATCAAGCTATGGTACAGATGCGAACGGATGGAGGAAGGATAAATGGAATGTAATGTATAAGTGAGTGCATAGAAAAATCCACAAAGATCCTAGTGGATGGAGAGTGCTTCATTTATGCTTGGTGCCTGTCTGCTAGGTTTTCACCAAGGTACTTGTCCAGAGCGCCACATAAGTGGTTTTCACTAGAGGACGATTTTTTTCTTAACTGTTTTCAATCCTTTTTCTAATTTTTTGGATTTTTGTATTTTTTTGTTTTTTTGTTGTCACCAAGATGCCTATTTGCTAGGTTTTCATCTAAGTGACCATTTTTTTTCAGGACATTTTTTGATTTTTTTGGATTTTTTGGTTTTATACCTTGCAATTTTTTAGGCATAAATTTTTCTGAGATGACAACTGTTTAGGGGCTCCTATAGAGGCTCTCCTTATGGTGTTGATAGCTGATATGCTCCTGACTTATAGTTTTCTATGATGATGAAAGGTCCTGACCAGTTGGGCTCAAATTTTCCTTTGCTTTCTGGATTTGGCATGTTCTTCTTATTTTCTTTTAGCATAAGTTCCCCGACTTGGAAGGTGTGTATCTTGATCTTCTTGTTGTAGCTACACTTTAGGCAGTTCTAGTAGACTTGTAGATGGTTGAGGGCATCCATGTGCCATTCATCTAATAAATCTAGCTCATTTAACCTTGAAACTTGATATTCCTCATCTGTAATTAGGTTTTGCAATGATATCCTTAATGATGGGAGCTTGATCTCGATTGGGAGGATGGCTTTTGATTCGTAGACTAGGGAGAATGGGGTGGCACCTATTGGCATGCGGATGCTAGTGCAATAGGCCCATAAGATAGGATTTAGCTACAGATTCCAGTCACGACCAGAGTCATTAACTATTTTCTTAAGGATTTTCAAGATAGTTTTATTAGTGGCTTTTTCTTGGCCATTGCCTTGTGGGTAATACGTAGTGGAAAAGTGATGTTGGATATTGAATTTATGGAAAAGGTCACGTACATCCTAATTATTGAAAGGTGTCCCATTATCAAAGATAATAGCTTGGGGGACACCATATCGGAAAATGAGATAGTTTAGGATGAACTTTGATAACTGCTTTCCATTTATGTAGGTCATTGGGATGGCTTCAACCCACTTTGTAAAGTACTCTATGGTGGTGATGATGAATTTGTGGCCATTGGATGAGGTGGGTGTGATTTTTTCCAATGAGATTGAGCCCCCACTATGAAAAGGGCCAAGGTGTAACAATAGGATGAAGCTCTTGAGTTGGAGCATGAAAAAGGTCTCCATGATGTTGGCATTGTAAACACTTGCTAACAGAGTCATGTGCCTCTCTTTCCATTGTTGGCCAGTAGTACCCGATCATCAACAGTTTCTTAGCCAAAGTTATACCACTTGAGTGTGAACCAAAAATGCCATTGTGGACCTCAGTTAGAGAATTGAGGGCTTCCTTAGGATTTAAGCAACACAATAGCGTTCCTTCAATGCTCATAAGATAGAGGGTTTCTCCTAGGATGGAAAAACATAAGGAACTTTTGACAAACTCTCATTTAAGGTTTGGGGTTATATCAGCTAGGAGGACTCCTATTACCAAGTAGGTGTAGATGTCATGATACTAGGGATCACCAGGACCAACGATTTCGCACATGAATTAAGACTCTGGTACCTCGAATTCTGGTAAGAGAAGCTGCTCTACCAGAAACTCTTGTTTTGGAACATTGTTTGGGATTTCCAAGAGTGATCCGATTGTGGCCATAACATCTGTTGCTCTTTTGTTTGCTCTTGGTAGTTGTTCAAAGGTGACATCAATGAAGAATTCTTTGAGGCTCTCCACTAATTTCTTGTATGGAGTTAGCTTTTCATCCTTTATTTGGTGCTCACCATTGACTTGGTTGATGATGAGATGTGAATCTCCATAGACTTTGAGAGCCATGATCTGCCATTGTACTACAATCCTTAGTCCTATGATGAGAGCTTCATACTCTACTATGTTGTTCATACATGGAAAATATACTTTGTAGGATTTGGGTATGCAATCTCCCTGGGAGTGATGAATAAGATTCTAGCGCCTGACACATGTTGTGTGTATGAACCATTGAAATACATCTTCCAATGATTTTTTATACTTATGTTGAAAATTGACACGTCCGGAAATTCTAAGATAAGTGGGTTGTCAGCATAAATTGGAGCTTTTGCCAATTGGTTTGCAATCGCTTGTCCTTTGATGGCCTTGCACTCTACATATTCAATATCATGTTCTATCAATATCATGACCCACTTAGTTGTTCATCCTATGAGAGTGGCCTTAGAGATTAGATACTTTAGTGGATCTATCTTTGCAATCAACTTGATCTGATGAGCCAACATGTAGTGTTTGAAATTTTGGGCTGTAAACACAACTACTAGGCAAGATTTTTCTATTGGTGTGTAGTTGAGCTCATTCCCTACCATTTTCCTGCTGATGTAGTATATTTCTCTTTTCCATCCTACTGAGATAGGAGTGTGTCAAGAGCTACCATTGTGGCTGATATGGATAGAATTAGTGGTTTTCTTAGAATTGGTGGCATTAACGCAGGTGGCATAAGTAAATATTCTTTGATTTTACTAAACACCTGGTCACACTTGTCATCCCACTTGTATGCTACTCCCTTGTATAGTAGATGAGAATATGGAATATGTTTATCTGCCAACTATGCTATGAATCTATGAATGGATTAGAACCTTCCTTGTACGTCTCTTAGCCACTTTAGTGTTCTAGGGGCTTCCATTTTGACAATCACCTTCACCTTGGCGGGATCCACTTCTATTCCTCTCATTGATTCTATATATCCTAGGATTTTTCCTAATTGCACCCCAAAGACACATTTCTTGGGGTTAAGTCTAACCTCGTATTTGTCCAATCTATCAAAGATGGCACTTAGAGCTGTAATGTGATTATGTCTTTTCCTTGACTTGGCCAATATATCATCCACATAATCTTCCATAGTTTTTTGAATCATGTCATGAAAAATTAGTGTGATGGCCCTTTGATATGTTGCTCCCACATTCTTTATCCTAAATGGTATCATTTTCTAGTAGTAGGTGCCCCATGGACATGTGAATGTTCTTTTGTGTTGATCCTCCTTTGCTATCATAATATGGTTGTACCTTGAGAAGCCACCGATCAGTTATAGCATCTCATGTCTAGCTGTCATATCCACTATCATATCAATGTTGGGTAGTGGAAATTCATCCTTAGAACACACTTTGTTTAGGTCTCTAAAATCGGTGCAACTATAGATGCCCCCATTCAGTTTTGAAACTGGCATGAGATTTGACACCCATTATAGATAATCAATTAGGCATATAAAGCCAACATTCAAGAGATTTTTTAATTCCACCTTGACTAGCAAGGCTATTTTAGGGTGCATATTTCTCAACTTTTGTCTTTTTGGCTTTTCCCTTGGGTAGATAGCTAAGTGATGAACCACAACTTCCGGATCAAGACCCAACATGTCAGCATAAGTCCACATGAATTTCATCTTTCTTTCTCTTAGGAATTTCACTAAGAGTTTGTGTTCTTCTCTGAGAAGTGATTCAACATATAAGGTGATGTGTGGTGTTGCTTCTATTCCTAGATTGATAGGATTGAACTGTTCTGCCAGGACTGTTAATTTCTCTTGATGAAGTGTAGTAGGGGGGAGATTGAATCCTTCATCCTCCGGTGCCTTAGAGAGGTTTTCATTGTTGGATGTGTCCTTTATTTTTACTATTCTATGGTTAGAGAGTGCCAGAGTGTGGTTTTCACTCAATGACCTTGAGATTATTCTCATTCTTTTTCTTTTGCGAGTGAAGGACTCAATCATCTCCCCGTAATAGGCCTTTGTGTCTAGTGTGATCTTGAATCTAGCTTTATTATCTATGCATGGTACTCTATCCCTTAGTCCCATGAATTTCGAGAATGCCTCATCATTTTCAAATGTGTCTAGAACTGGTTGTCCTCGTTGGTCATAGTTGATAAGTTGGGGATAAACTAGGTTTATTTTATGAGTTTGGTGGTCTGACTCAATAGATGAGGTACTAATAATGAGTAAGGAGGAGTCTTCAAAAAGTGTGGATAAGCCGGTTATGGTATCCTTGTCATCACTACTACTATAGATGTCAGTTATCTTGAAGGTGAAATTATCTAGGGGTAGACCTGTGGATACTGGTAATCATAGGGCAGCTACCGATAACTAAGTGGGAGTCTTGACTACTCTAATAGGGTTACCTTTTCCACGTACGGTTATACTTGGAGGGGTACAATCAAGGCCAAGATTTCTCATTCATCTTTCTATAATGATGGGTTCTAGGTGTCCATCGTTGTTCCTTCCAAGGCTTTCATTTCTATTGTAGCCCATACGAGGCATCATTTGAAGTCCTTTGCTAGCTTCATCCATGGGTAGGGTGGGTGTGGGCCTTTCATCTTGGTATAGTGATCTTGAAATGTCTCCTTCATCCACATCTTCTCGGCCTAGATCCCCCCAACAATAGAATCTAGAAGGGCCTGCCCTGAAAGTGTGCGTAGGTGTTTCAATTGGTTGGGGTTGCCCATGTGACCTAGGAGATTGAGGTAACTCTCCTACAACAAAATCATTCTTCTTCATTCTGTAATCTCCACACCCATTGTCTTGGATCATGAGCCTGATGTCAGATATGTCAGGGATGGAGGGTGTCTCTGTCACAGAAGTGGAGGTGAGGTTGGATGGGTCTCTATATGAAGTGGAGGGAACTTCATCACTTTTTGGGACCTGGAGGACTTTGTAGAACTTGGCTTCCAAATTCTTGCAATAGGCGAAAGGTTTAGGGTCACCATGGATTGTGACCTCTTCATTTTGGTGTGATAATTTGATGCATTGGTGGAATGTTGAGGCAACCACCTTCATTCCATGGATCCATGGGAATCCTAGGAGGATGTTGTAGGGAAAATCAAGGTCAAGGACCTGACATGTGGTTTCCATAGTAGCTGGCCCCACTTGGATTGGGATCTTCATAGTGCCTTGAGACACTCTTTCCTGGTCATCATATGCTCTGATGGTAATTCCTTTGTTTTTGTCAATGGAGTCTTCTGAGATTCCCAAGTTCTTTATAAGTTTAAGTGAACAAAAATTGAGGTTCGTGCCTCCATCCACCAAGACCCTTTTGACCTTTTTCTTGTGAACTAGTACTTGAAGGTGAAGTGCACAATTGTGAGATGGCTAGGTAGGGAAGTATTGATCAAAAAAGGTGAGGAGATTTGGGATGACGATGTTACCAACCATAGCCTAGAATTATTCTGTATCAAGGTTAGTAGAAATAGTGGATGCAACTAATGCTTCATCGAGGATTTTCCTATGGGCGGTGGAAATTTTTATTAACTCCATGATGGGGGTTCCTTTTAGCTAGTCAATGACATTATAATCATAGGGAACAACTTTTAGATTTGAAATGGGGGTCTTAGATGGCTTTGATGCCCTTGCAATAGTAACTTTTCCACCACGTGTGGTGACTCCACAATTAGTGTTGGCTCCTTTGACGCTAATGACAGTGACCATTTCATCTATGCATGAGA
Organism: Sequoiadendron giganteum; assembly: GCA_007115665.2. Lineage (NCBI taxonomy): Eukaryota > Viridiplantae > Streptophyta > Pinopsida > Cupressales > Cupressaceae > Sequoiadendron > Sequoiadendron giganteum. Next base: position 562,738,300 of record CM021104.1, on the reverse strand, counting down.
TGATGCCTTCATTTACAAGGTTTGCACTGGCATACTTTTGTTTCCCATTATTGTTCCCTTGGTTATTTCCTTGATTGTTTCCTTGATTATTTCCCTTATTGTGATTAGGCATTGGATTCGTGTATATTTTGACATCTTGATTTCCAGCGGGTTGCTCGACATTTATGATTTTATCCTCAATGAGATCTTGGATGATGTTCGTCAACTTCATACAGTTGGCAGTTGTGTGTCCCTTGAGTTTATGATAATCACAAAGGAGATTTTCATTGTACCAAGGTGGCTTCACCTAGGGTTCAATGTACCTATCACGGGTGGGGACCTTGATGATGTTCTCATTGACCAACTTTTTCATGATGGATTCAATTGACTCCCCAAGGGTTGTGAATTTTCGCTTGAGGGGATACTTGTTTCACAGAGGTGGTCCTCTTTGATTATTGAGATTATTGGTTTAATTTTGGGGTGGTTGTTAGTTCACCACATTTGTTTGCATGTTATCAGTTGTTATTTTGTGGTTGATGATAATGTATTTGATTATTTTGCTTGGGGGCACTAATGGCAACCTTGGCATCCACTACTCCATTATTGGTGACATTTCAGTTCTTCGTCCATGTGCGAGGTTTGTCGTTGTAGCTGGTGGATGGGCGACTATCCTAATGTTCAGGGTAAGTTGGAATTCCCCCTTGTGTAACAAGAGCTCATTCGATATTGAGCACCTTCGGGATCAGTTGATCATATGTAGTGATGCATTGCATCTTCAGATAGAATTCCAAGGTTTTGTCTATATTTGAAACGATGGTATATACTTGTTCTTCTGGCATGGCCCATTTGCTTCGATTGGCCTTGGCTCACCATTGTTGGAGAAAGGTGGTGAATGATTCCCCCTTACCCTGTTTGTGTGTCGAAAGTTCTTCTAAACTAACATCCACAGAAATATTGAATGCGTAATTTTGGAGGAATGCATCTTTAATTTCCTAAAATGTTTTGATTCCCATAGGCAGATGATAAAACCATTCCATAGCACCACCAACCAAGCTTTGAGGGAATATCCACATTAGATACATGTCATTGTATGTGATTCCATACAATGTATTTGAAACTCCCTAGTGTGATCCTTAGGGTTTCCTATCCCACGATATTTATCAAATTTGGGGATTTTGAATCCCTTTAGGAATGGTACCATTGCCAAGATTCCATCAAATGGATAGGGGCATAAGTTGCTAGGTGTCTTGATTGTCTTTCCTAATTCAAGATTTAGCACTTGTTGCAAGAGCAGTTTGATCTGTGTTGTCACATCACCTTACAGATCAAGAGGTGGGGTAAATACGTTCTGGGGTGCAGGATTGATGGGTGGGATGTTGGTGTCATTTCATTGCAATATTTGCTGAGCAACTGATGCCCACACTTGTTGTTGAGCCAACAATGCTTGTTGTTGGTCCTATTGTTGTTGCACCAAGAATGCTTATTGTTGGTCATGTTGTTGCAGTGCCAACAATGCTTGTTGTTGGTCGTATTGTTGTTACACCAACAATGCTTGTTGTTGGTCGTATTTCTACTATAATTGATAGTCTTGCAAGGCTTTTTGATACACTTCTTGTTACGCTTGAAATTTTCCTTCGTACTATGCTTGCACTTGTGCTTGCTAAGCTTGGAATTGGGCTCATGCCTGAGCGTGTGCTTGTTGGATTGCCTATGCAATCTGAGGGGCATGTGCAACTTGTGCAGTTTGCGAAGCTTGGGTGGCTTGAGCTGCCTACACAGCTTGGGTAGCTTGTGCAGCCTGTTGTTGTTGTAACAAGGCTTGGGCTTGTGTAGCCTTTTGTTCCTGTTGTGTAGCTAATTGTGCTTGCGCTTGCTGCGTAGCTAGTTGTGTGGTTTGTTGAGATCCCACCTATCCTATTTCACTCTGGTCAATTCAAGGAAACCCTAGAGATCTCAATCTAATAAGGAAATTGAGATAAGGGGTTTCTATAAAGTCTCCTTGGGTGTGATTAAAGACAAAAGTGGGTTCACCATAAATAAAAGGCTTAGAAAGAAGGAAATGCAAGTGATATGCAAATCTATTTATGCAACCTAGGAAATGAAACTTATAATCAAAATAACAAACTAAGAATGAATAGAGGGGCACCTAGAAAAATTAAAATGCCTAAAACAAGGTCTACAATCCTGAAATTATGACTTTTGATACACATTGGGACTTATACAATAGTTTGGATGATTTAGTCTGAGTTTTAGGGTTTCGAGCTAGATCATAATTCTACAACTAGTAAACCAAGATCTATAGATTTTTTTTGAAAAAAGGTATATTATGACTCATATGCCCAAGGTGGTGATTTAGTCCCAGTATCAAGGTTTTTATGAAACTTTGATATCCTCTAGTGATATCCTATAGCTTCTCTCCTCTTTGATCTTTAAATTTGAAACTCTGAATTATGGCCTATAGGTGACTTTCCGTGAAGATGTCAACTTCATGAGAACTTTGAAAACTTTATTCAATCTTGTAACTTAGTCTTCAAAGGATCTTCAAGCTCAAAAAACCTAAATCTACAATCAAATATGTAGACACGAGAAAAATGTTGTTTTTTTAGTGCATAGGGGTTTTCCTTGGTCAAACCTCGTTTTGGTAATCAAACCTTGAAATTTAATTAAATAACGTGAAGGAATGATAAATGAACAATATGCAATGTTGCAACTCACCAAACCCTTGAAATAAAGGTTTCAATCTTATGTGAAATGGCTAGCATTAATGTAGATCTTGACTCTTGATTAAATGTTCTGAATCTTGACATAAATGCTTGCTTGAATCATGAAAACCTACATCACAAATGTTAGCTCAAAAACACACATTATGCATGAAGACTTGGACATGATACTTGAATCTTGAATATAGCTAAAAAACACTTGATAATCAACTCTTGAAATCTCTTGAATTGCTTGAATGCTTAGATCACACTTGCTCATGAAAATTGCTAGGAGAAAATATGTTAAATAACCTTGTATTTATACATTTTATGTCAAATTTCTTGAAATTACAACACTAAAAGCCAATATAAGATCTAGGAGAGTAAAATTCTACCAAGAATTGAATTCAAAATAGGTCCAAGCTAAGGTGGGACCCATACACCAATTGGGGCATATGAGTCCTAGTATCATAGGCTTGGGACACAAATTTCAAGAAATATTAAGTTTTATGCCAAATTCAGGATCAGGCCTTGAAACTTATGTGGGACCCATATGCCCAAGGTGGTGTATGAGTCCCAAATCACTAAATTTGATACATAACCCAAAATCCTTAAATTGTGATTGGTCAATAAATATGTGTCAAGACTATCCTGAGAAAGATGCATTAAATAAGGCTTGTGGATGCAAAATAGGATCAAATAAGGCATAAAAAAGCCCAATTTTAGTAGAGAGGGCTCAAACAAGTGTGAAAATTTAGAGGGATACTTTTTTATGCACTACATTTCTCTTTACTATTTTCTTGATTTTTTTGATTTTTTGCTTTTTTATCTTTCTAATTTTTTTGGATTTTTACCCTTTTGCCTTAGGTACTTTGATGTGTTCAAGTATAGAACTTTTTAAGATGGATATTGTTTAGCAATTCAGCTAAACATTATCCTTCAGGAGTAGCCAATTGATAATATCTAGAGCCATAGCTTATTGTGATAATGAACAAACCTACCTAACTAGTTGGGTTCAAACTTACCTTTGCTATCTTCATTCAACTGTACCTTCTGATTCTCTTTGAGTATTAAACCACCAACCTAGAAGTTTCTATTTTTGATGTTTTATTGTATCTTCATTTGAGCTAATTCTAATAAACTTGAAGATGGTTTAATGCACTCAGAAACCTTTCATCTAGGAGTTCCAACTCATTTAATCTAGGCACCCTATACTCTTCATTGATGACCATTCCTTTTAGTTATATTTGTAATGAGGGGATTTCAGCTTTGATAGGTAAGAAAACTTCAGATCCGTAGACCAAGGAAAAAGGTATGGCACCTGTAGGTGTATGAATACTAGTTTAGTAAGCCCATAGGGCTGGTTCAATTGTAAATTCCAGTCATGATCGACATCATTAATAATATTTTTTAGTATATTCATAATGGGTTTGTTAGAAACTTCAGCCTAACCATTCCCTTGGGGGTAGTAGGGTGTGGAGAATTTGTGTTGGATAGAAAAATTCAAACAAAGTTGTTCGACATGTTATTTTTTGAATGGGGTTCCATTGTTCATTATAATGGTTTAGGGAATTCATATTGAAATATTAAATAATTCAAGATGTACTTGGATATATGTTTCCCTGTGATGTATGTTAACGAAATTGCTTTTGTCCACTTTATGAAGTATTCAGTTGGGGTTATAATGAACTTATGCCCATTAGAGGAAGTGAGAGAGATCTTACTTGCCAAGTCTAATCCCCACTATGAGAAAGGACATGGTGTTATGATAGGTCTCAGCTCCTTTGCTGGTACATGAACAATGTCACTATGTTATTGACAGTGACCATATTTTATGGAGTATTGAATGCATTCTTGTTCTATCGAGGGCCAATAGTACCCTATTATTACCAATTTTTGTACTAGGTTAGGTCAACTAGAGTGGGACTTGCCAAATCCTTCATATACCTCTTGTAAGGTGATTTGTGGTTATTCTATGTTAAGACATCGAAGTAACATACCATCTAAATTTTGATGATATAAGGTGTCTCTTAGGATCGTGAATCAAGAAGTCCTACAAGCAATGTTTTTCTTTTGGGTTGTTGTTAAATCAAGGGGTATGATACCATGTTGGATATAGTCAAATATGTCTTGGTACCATGATGGGTTAGAAGCAACAACAACACAAACCAGTTCTGATTCTTGAACATCAAATGTTTGTATGAGCAGTTGTTGCATAAGGAATTCATACTTATAAATGTTATGTGGAATATCGAGAACTGAACCTATCATTTCCATTGCATCGGTTGCTCTATTGTTGATCTAGGGAACCTGTTCAAAGGTGATGGTGACATTATATTGTTTGAAACTATCCACCATCCTTTTATATGACATCAACTTGTCATCCTTTGTTTGATACTCATCATTTACTTACATGATTACCAATTGAGAGTCTCCATAAACCTATAATTCTTTTATCCCCCATTCGATGGCCATTTTGAGTCCTATGCTTAGTGCTTCATACTCTGAGATGTTATTTGTAAATGGGAAGGAAATTCTATAAGCCTTAGGTATGTTATCTCCTTATGGTGTGAGAAATAAGATACCTGCTCATGTGCCATTTTGAGTATAAAATCCATCAAAGTACAAGGTCCAACGACTTGTCTAATCTATTAGTAGGATTCTTTTATTTGGGAAGTCTATTGTGAGAGGTTGGTGATATTCCATTTGTGTTTCTACTATTTGATCTTCTATGATCTATCCTTTGATGGCTTTCCTATCTATGTACTCTATGTCAAACTCGCTCAATATCATCACCCATTCACCAATCTTGCTTGTTAGAGTTGCTTTTGCTAATAGGTACTTTAGTGGATCTACTTTTGAGATTAGCTTTACTTTTTTGTTCAAGATATAGTGTCTCAACTTCTGTGCCATAAATATGACAAAGAGACATGCTCTTTCTATGGGTGAATAGTTCAATTTGTAGCCCACTAATATATTGTTGCTATAGTAGATTGCTCTTTCCTTGTTCTTATTATCTAGCTATTCTAAGAGTATACCTAATGTTTCTTGTGTTGTAGATACATAGAGTATAATTGCTTTATCTGGAATAGGTGGAATTAGTACTAGAGGAGTGAGTAGATATTCCTTGTCTTTCTATAATGATTGACCACATCTACCATCCCATTTGAATGTGATGTATTTGTGTAGGAGATGAGTGAATGGATGAAACTTTTCTACCAATTTTGTAATGAATCACCTAATGGATTGTACTTTTCCCTATAGACTTCTTACCTACTTAAATTTCTTCAGAGGAGGCATTTCTAATATGGATTTTACCTTTGTAGGATTTATTTCAATGCCTCTTCTTGATACTATGTATCCTAGTAGTTTCCCATATGTTACTTTGAATACACAATTTTTTGCATTGAGCCTCAAGTTATACTATTCGAGCTTGTCAGACACTTTTGCATGGTTGGAAAAATGGTCTTCTATTTTCATGGACTTTACTAGTATGTCACCCACATAATCTTCCATAATTATATGTATCATATCATGAAATATTGTAGTCATTGCTTGTTGATAGATTTCTCCTACATTCTTTAAACTAAATGGCATGAAATTTCAGCAGACAGTCCCCCATGAGCAAGTGAATTTCATTTTATGTTGATCATCGGGGGATATATTAATCTGATTATATGCAAAGAAGTCATCCATCAATTTCAACATTTCATGTCCTGTGGTTAGATCTACAGTCATATCAATGGTCGGAAGAGGGAAGATAGACAAGCCTTGTTTAGATCTCGAAAGTTTATGCAGATTCTAATGCCCCTAGTGGGATTTGATACCGGTACTAGGTTTTATATCCATTCTAGATAATCAATTTTTCTAATGAAGACTACATCTAGCAATTTATTCAATTCTACTTTTACCAAAAGTGTTATTTGGGGATGCATCTTTCGTAGTTTCTACTTGATGGGTTTAGCTCCAAGAAATACGACTAGGTAGTGTAAGACCAATGCTAGATCTAGCCCTAGCATTTTTGCATATATCCATGGAAAGTTTATTTTCCCTTCATTAATGAAAATTGATAAATTCACTTTCTCTTTAGGATCAAGTGATGATGCATGATATATGATCTTAGGTGTTTCTATTGTGCCAACATTGATAGGTTCAGTTTCTTCAACTAGGAGTGTTGACTTCTCTTGATATTCAAAAATAGGGAGATTGAATCCTCCATCTTTGGGTGCCTTAGAGAGGTTTTCACCCTTTGATTCATTCTTAATTTTTATCTTTTTAGGATTCAATAGAGCCACATAGTGGTTTTCCCTAGGGTATCTCATTTTGATTTTTACATTGTCTTTTTCAATTTTGCGACTAGAGGACACAATCTCCCCTCCAAAAAATGCTTCTTCTTCAAGTTCTATGACAAACCCTACTTTATCATCTCTTGATGGTATATCAGCTTGAAGTCCCATCAACTCTACAATAGCTTCATCATTTTGGAATTGATCCAAAACAGGCATATGGTGTTGTTGATCCTAATCTATTAACTTAAGGTAGCAGATAGGTAGGTTGTCATCATTATCTATAAAGCTTACGAAAGTTGTTGAAATAGTCAATATAGCAATGGCATCATTTTACCATTGATTATCTAGGTCACCATCACTAGAAGAGATGGAATCCCATTCATACATGGGCAAACCCACAATAGTGGGTTATAATTTTTTCCATCAAGAAAAATTGGGAATTCCCATCAAAAAAATGGAAATGACTTACCGCTTTTAATGAAGGGGGTTCAAATGAAACCCCCCTTTCTAATGAAACCCCCCTTCAAATGAACCACCCCTTTCTAATGAAACCCCACCCTCTTCTAATGAATGAACCCCCTTCATTAGAAGCGGGGTTCATTAGAACCCCCCATTTTTCAACTCCCCCTCCACCATTTCAAAATTTATGCATTTTTTTTACTATTGAAGCCCGGGAAGGAGGTGCAAATGGATTTGACTTGAAAAACCAAGGTGGAGGACTCTACTGATCAAAACATGCTTTCCAACAACTATAACTTTAATATATATTTTTTTATATTATATTTTATTTTTTAGTTTTACTAAACATAGGTTTTTCATCAAACATGAAATACAGTGAAAAATCATAGTGGAAAAATAGTAAATTTTAGAAAAAATAATATTGAAAAATATATGTGCACTAGGTATTGATGTCCTTGTTCCAAAAAAAAAAAGAAAAATCGAATTTCAATACATACCCAAAAAGTTATGCAAGCCGAAGTGCACCTATGTCTAAACTGTAATTGGTTTGACTTCAAAACTTAATTAAAAGAAAAATATTCAAAAAACTGTTATGAAACAAAATGAAAGGACTAGATACTAGTGTTACCAACCTAAATTCAAAAGAATCATAATTTTATCCTTTCTAGAAAAAAAAAATATGCGAGCCGAAGTACACCACTTTTTAAAAATGTTTTTTACTGTTAATAACTAGTTATCAAAGGAGATACAAAAAAAATTACAATCCAATTTCAATTTTAAAAAAAAAAAATTTCAAATATACAGACAAAATCTCACAAATCACTATTTTACATAACTTTCAAATTCCTAACAGTTTACCTACTATAGATGTTAGAAAGTGAAGTTTTTTGTGAAAATGTTGATTTCAATGTCAAGTTTGGCCAAAACGTGTAATCCATTATTGTGGGATGACCTATGTGTTAGAGTCTATTTCATAACTATAGGATTTATGTATAGGTTTTCTAGGTCGGGTAGGGACTATACTTATGCTAAAGATTTCAAATAGGTCCTCAACTAGTAAATCATTGTTTATACAATGTTAGGTATCCAATTTCTTAATGTCATTAGACGGATCTCCTTTCTTAAAAGAGGCACATCCAGTGTTTGTAGTAACCATGTCTATCGAACCATAGCCTAACCCCATGTTCTTCTTTCTTTTTCCCACTATAATAGGTTCCCATCTACCTTGTTTGTGTTTCCCAAGGCCACATTTTCCTATGTATCCCATTTATCTAGATAGTTGATACCCTTTAGTACTAGGATCAATGGGAAGGGGTTGTAGATGTTCTAGTTCTTATTCTTCTTTGTAGATCATTAATGAGAGGTCCTTGAATATTTCCTCATCCTTCATATCTCCCCACTCGGTAAAGATCATGGGTTTAGCTAACATTATGATTGTTTTAACATGTTTGATCTCCTTAGGCCCTCCATAAACCTTGTGTATTGGGGGAAGCATTCCAACGCAAAAGGCTTGATTGAAATGATAGTTTCTATTACCCTTGTCAAGTACTTGAATCTTGGAATCATATTTTGGTTTCTCACTTGATGGGGGTTTAGTTGAAGTTGATGGTAGTGTTGATAGGTCAATATATGAGAAGGAATGGAATGATATATCATTACTAGGTACTTGCTAGATTTTGTTGTATTTCTCCTCCAATTTTGCATCGTAGTGGAAGGGTTCATGATCGGCATATATTGTAACCTCCTTTCCTTCATGAGGAAATTTTAAACACTAGTGAAATGTTGAAGGAACTTCTTGTAGTGCATGAATCAATGGGTGTCCTAGGAGAAGGTTATATGGTAGCTCAAGGTCTAGTACCTAACATGTTTCCCTTCTGAATTTCTTTCAAGGTCATCATAAGCCCTTATAGTGATGCTTTTTCCATTGTCAATTGCATCATTAGAATACTCCAATTGTTTAAAAAATTTCAAGGTACAAATGTTTAGACTGACACCATTATCTATAAATACTCTTTTGAATTTATGTTTGTGGAAAACAACCTCTATATAGAGGGCTTGGTTGTGGAATGATTTTTGTGGAAGGTCTTTCTTAGAAAAGACTATGTGATGAGTGGTCATGATTTTTCCAACCATGGATTGAAACTAATCAGGATTGAAGTCATTAGGGACTGATGTTTCCAAAGCTTTCTCTAGTATTTCCTTATGTGTGGGTGATAATTTCAGTATCTTTAGGATGGAGATCAACGTAGGGGTCTTCTTTAGTTGTTCCACAATACTATAGTCATTGGATGACTTAGTTGTAGATTTAGGCGGTGCTCCTTGTATTGTGACCTTCCCTCCATGGGTATTTACATTACATTTGGGGTCCATGCCTCATATAGTTAGCACATTTATGTCATCTTCTTGGGAGAGATTAGCTAGGACAGTGTCACCATAGGTGTAGTTGGCATTGTGATAGTTTTTTTCTTTCCCTTTGTCATTTTTCTTAGCATGGTTATGAATTGGATTTGTGTATATTTTGAGGTGTTTGTTTGTGGACCTTGTGTATAGTATCCTTGTTTTCCCACAATTTTTGGTCATGGGATGGGTATTATGGAGGTATAGGACCTTGGTAACCATGTTGAGTGGAAGGAGAGTTAAGTCCTTGTTATAAGAAAGGAGGATTAAGTCCTTATTGATTGTAAGGAGGGTTAATTCCTTGTGTGAAAGGAGGATTAATTCCTTGATGTGTGAAAGGAGGATTAAGTCCTTATTAGATGTAAGGAGGGTTAGGTCCATGTTGTATGGAAGGAGGGTTAAGTCCTTGTTGAATGTAAGGAGGGTTAGGTCCTTATTGTATGGAAGGAGGATTAGGTCCTTGTTTTGTGAAAGGAGGCTTAGGTCCTTGTTGTATGGAAGGAGGGTTAAGTCCTTGTTGAATGTGAGGGTTAGTTCTTTGTTTATTTTTTTGAAGATAGGTACCTTGATAGTGTGTTGGCGGTACACCTTGTTGTAGTTGATTCTTCTAAAGGGTACCTTGTTAGTGCATTGGTGGTACACCTTCTTGTTGGGATTAATTATTTTGAAGGTTACCCTGGTAGTGCATTGGTCATACACCTTCTTGTTGGGACAAATTGTATTGAACATTACTCGGGTAGTGTGTTAGTGGTACACCTTGTTGTTGGGATCAATTGTATTGAAGGTTACCCTGATAGTGCATTTGTGGTACACCTTGTTGTTGGGATGAATTTTATTGAAGGTTACCTTGGTAGTGCATTGGTGGTACACCTTGTTGGATTGGTATGTTGGTTGAAGGATCAATAAATGATGTATTCTATGGCATGTGTTTTCCTTGTGGTGTGTTGTTCCCTTATGGCTATATTGAGGTGGACCTCCTTGATATTGTTGGGCCAGTGCTACTTGCTTGATTTGAGATGGTTTCGTAAACAAAGGGTTGTCCATTGGTTGTTCTTTAGGTTGATCATTTCTTTGTGAGAATACTAGTGGGATGTTAGGAATCTCCATTAGTTTGGGTATTTTTTGCAAAATTGATTTGTCCCCTAAGGGAATGTGATTCGGATTCTTAAGACCTTTCACATTAAATTATATAGGTAGCTTGGCACCACTTTGTGCTAATTTGAATAAGTGGGCATTCTGATCCATTCCTAGCAATTTGTCCATCAATTTAAGTACATTGAGATTGTTGGAGTGTTGAAAGAATTCTTCCTCATCTAATAATTCCTCACTATCCACTTTCTCTATGACCATTTCCTTTGGTTTTTAGTTTTATTTATCTATCATTTCTTATTGTCTATGGATTACTTCCTCCTCACTTAGTGGTTGGTTTGGCATTGCCTTAAATGTGGGTTCCTTTTGAGGAGTTATAAGGTCACTTGGTTTATAACCCCATGGGTCACTTCCATCATTTATGGTGTTTGTTGGGGGCATGCTAGAGCTTCTTTTGTTGGCTTCCATCTTTTTTCTATGTTGGGATCTCATAGTTTTCATTAACAAGTGCTAATACTTTGTGAAAGTTTGATAATTTATAACCTATGGAATGAAATAATGCTTTTTTGGGGGGTTTTTTTTGTTTTTTGAGTGTTTTTGGAGATTTTTCTATTTTAAAAGGATGGTATCTATTGCCACATAGGAGGTGGTAATACAGGCCTTCCACCCACAATATCAACTTTTTGTTCCTCTTTGTCTAGGATATTAGTTTTGTTTCTCCACTCAATTTGTGTTTCCTTTCTCTCAAATATGAAACTTCTCAAACTACTGATGGTTTCTGATTGTTCACCTTTAATTTGTTTGAGGTTTGGTTGTATGATAGGGAGTATAAAAAAAAAAATTGAGCTAGGGTAATAGGACACCAAATGGTCATAAAGTGAGTGATGAAGGCATTGGTGTTTTGATATGGTTATTGTGCTACTCAAGACCCTGAATTTTTAGTGATGCTTTGTATGATGCATTTTTTGGGACTCAAATTGTGGAAAACCTAGAAAAATATTTCACTTTATTTTTCTAGAGGATATATTTTGAAGAATCTAATTGAACTAGCCTTGAGGCTCAAGCAACTATTTATATCTTAGAATTTTGAGTGAAGGAATGATCCAAAGTTGTGTTTTGATTTTGAATTTCCTTAAACTAGGATGAGGTGTTTGATTTTACAAATGGATTATGATGTGTTTTGGGTGTCTAACAGTTTCATTCTCAAAAATATTTGTAGATAGTTTCAAATTATTCTTTTTACTTGCACCAGAAAATAGAGAAAACGTGATAATTTTAGAACAAGAGTGGTAATTTTTGTCAAAAGAGGCCAGTTTTAAGTTGACTGCGGCCAAATCTCTAAAGCAACTATGGTAGTATTTCACAAAAGTGACCTCTATTTTTATTTTTTCTAAATAGTGATTTGCGTAGGAAAAAGCGATGGTTTTGAGAAAAAGAAGCTATATTTTAGGTTGACTGTAGTTCAAATAATAGGTCAAGTGTGACAATAATAAGATTAATTGTGGCAATTCTATGTCAAGTGTGTTCAGATTTTCAAAAAGTGATGAGTTTTTAATAGTCAGTATCAAAAACCAGAGAGAAAAATCAACCACTTTTAGGTCGACTATGAAAATATTTTGTCAAAAGTGGTAGAAACAACAACAATAGTGGTTTTCTATGTAGGTTTTTTTTCCAATTTTTTTGTTGGCAACAACTTGGATAAATTTGCAAATTTGATGTCTCATTTTGATCTAATTTCAAAATTTTGGCAAGTGATAGATACAACACAACAATCAAAACTATTTGACCCTAAATGTCTATAGCTATAAGCACGTTTCTTTCCACAAAAGCTCAAAGTTTGTGAAAGTTGAAATGTTAAAGCCATAGTTCCCGATGTTTACTTTGTTCTTAGTGCAACTTGAAATGTAGGCCTAAATATTTAGAAACCTTAAGATATATGTGTTTAAGATATCCTTTAAGAAGTGAAAATATAGGGCTCTTTTCAAAGTATTCACACTAAGTCCAAAGGGTTTTATGTTTGATAACCATGTTCAATGCTTGTTTTGATGTGTTCATTTTAATTCAAAGATAGTGTTTGATGTCCAAAGTAATGGAGAGATTTGGAAAGTTCATGAAGATAATTTACAACCTAGAGATAGACAAGTTCTTTTAGGTGGGCTTACCTCATACCCTGAAGGGATGATTTTACATGCAACTTATGGAGAGTTTTTTAATCTCAACCATAAATCGTACTTGGTAAGTAACTTCTTAGAAGCAAAGTTTTGATGCACCACTTTCAAAGAATGTTTTGGCTAATAAGGTGGCTTCTAAAATATTGGTTCTTAGTCATTCTTAGGGGATCCAACACCTTGCTAGCATTCAGAAAGCCACTTAAGAATTTAACCAACTTATTTAGGGCTCTATATACACAATGGTGCCACCCCTTTCATGAATGACACTAATGAAAAAGTAATCTCTAATGTAAGTCATTTGGAATTTAGCCTTGACCATCTATATAGTGGCCCAAGTGAAATACGACTTTGAGTCACCTTTGAGTTCTCTAATGTTGGATTTGTCTCAAAGGTAGGGTCTCTAAAGGTAATGCTTTGAAATGAAACAAGTTTCAAACTCAAAATACTTTTCATCACCCAAGATCACTAAAATATGTGAGGGGAGAGGATATACACTTACTTTTCCAAACATGGAAGACATGGTATACAATTCATTGCAATATTGTTTCTAAGCCCCTCAAATAATGAAATCCAAAAAAATAAATGAAGTATAAACAAGATAGAATTTTTGTTTTATGAGCACCAATTGAAGTGTTCTATATTTCAAGCAAACAAATAGTAGTATGAAAATTAGAAAGTATTTTTCTAGTTTTAAGCACTAACTTGAGTGTTTCTAACAATGCTTGTCTTAATATGGTAAAAAAAATAACATCGTTCATTTCATCATCATAATGAAAGTGTTGGTCAAAAGAAAACCTCCCATTTTAGATCACCAAAAACAAGTGTTGTTCTAATCTATGAAATATTTTGAAGGTTCTTTTTAAAGAACCAAATCAAAATATTTTCTTAAACTATAAATCTTTTTGAAATGTTATTTTTAAAGCACCAAATTGAAAGTGTGCAAGTTTTGGCACTCATTTGTTAAGCACCAAATTGAAAAATACCCCTAAACTATAAATCTTTTTGAAATGTTCTTTTTAAAGCACTAAATTGAAAGCATACAAGTTGTGGGGTTCATTTATTAAGAACCAAATCAAAATATTTTCTAAACTAGAAAGCTTTTTGAACATTTGGGCTTGGACCATTCGCCTTCTCTATAATAAATATGTTAGTCACTTTTGATGTAAAGTGTATCATATCCTTGCAAGAGCTACACAAAAAATTTCAGCAAACACAAAACATCAATAACAAGCATCTATTAGTGTTAGAAATGAATAGATATACTTGCAAATTTTAAATGAATAAAAATAAAGAGAAAAAGCATGCAAATTAGTCAAAAGATGCTCTTTTAACTGCGATTGCGGACCTCTTTTTAGAAGAAAAAGTTGTCCAAAAACTCAACTATGGAATTTTTATGTGCAAAAAAGGTCCAAATTTCCAAGAGTAGTTCTATTTTTGCAACAAAAGCAATTAGGGGAAAAAAAATACAACAGAAATGAAGGAGACACCGCGTGAGTTTTCTGTAGCTTTTGCATGAAAAATTTTCAATTGCATTTCTGAAAAGTGCATCTGCATTCTGAAATATGCACCTGCTTAATTAAAACTCATAAAAAGGTTAGTGTTAAGGAGCATGGTCCCACCAGGCATGCCAGAATGTGTAAGGGGGACATTGATAAGTGTAGGATAATCAAACATGAATGAATTAAACTAATCTAATTCAAACAAAATATTTAGATTCATACCCATTACTCACGAAATGAAACTATGAAGAAACGAAATCAAATAATGTAATCAAAGGAGACAACATAAATTTAATTCATAAAACATACCATTACCATACCATGTCGAAGTGTATTCGTAATGATGTTGGATTGTTGTTGTATCAATGTGAAGCCTCCATTTATGTGTTTGCAAAAGCTTCAAAGATGTGTGATGTTGATCAAAGATGTATGTAAAAGCTTCTAAGAAATTGAATTACAATTTAGCATTACTTCGTTGCACAAAAGATGTCAATTATTTGATCATTTTTTAGGATGAAGAGGATTTTTATATAGATTTTTTGTTTGGAAATAAATGTGCAAGATTAAACAATGTTGAATCAAGATCAATGGTTGAAAACTGTTAAGATGAATTAGATTTTTTAGTTAGCTTCTTTGATTGAACCAATTAAGGATATTGATTGATCAATTAGAGAAAATAGATTGCCTAATATGTGGAATTGAAGAATAGATGAATCGACTAGGAAATCGATTGACTAGACAGAAAATAGATGAATCAATCAGCCAATCAAAGTGAGCAATTGGTGGACCATAATTTTCTCAATCATAAAAGGTGTTGAAGGTAATTAATTAATTGAATGAATTATTTAAGCCTTGTTGAGTTAAATGTACAAGTCATGTTTGACTTTCACAAACAAAGTTGTATTTGTTTGTTGACCTTTTTGAATGATTTTTTGAATAATTTATTTAATTATTAAAGTTTAGGGGAAAGTGATTTAATTAAACTATTAAATGATAATATTTTAATTGATTTTGGGGAATAGGGTAAATTAGAAAAATAATTAAATACTTGATGTTATTTAAATAATCACGAGGAATAAAGTTAGATTAGGACTTTATTAAATAAATTAAATTTATTTAATTAATCAAAAAATGATGAAACAATGAATTAATTAAATAATATAGTATTATTCAATTAATTGAGGAAATTAGGGTTTGAATGTAATTGATAATTGAGGATGAATTAATTAAATAATTTTAAATCGCTTAATTAATAGATGAATATAAAATTTGATAATAATTAAATAATAATGTATTTTCTAATCATTTAGGGAAGGAGGGTGAAAGTTAGTGTTGTTTGTCAGTAGGACAATTTAGGGTATCTACAATTGTATGTTAGGATAAATATCAAGAAATATGTAAATGAAATTTCATTAGAAACATAATCCTTACATAGACTATGGAATAGGTCATTACTACTTTACAAGCTACATACAAATCTTATAAAAATTATAAACATAAGGTTACATTTGATTATTTATAAGAGATGTTAAACATAAATGTCAACAAACAAGGTTGAATATTTTAAAATAGAATTATATTTTATAGTTGTAGTACATATTCCACACTATACGTTGCTTTAGTTTTCAAATTATGTTTCCATTTACTATTACTTGAATAATTTGATGTATTTTTAAAAGAGACTTAAAAATAAATATCAATATGTATGTCTTTGTATAAGATTTTTGCTTTTTAATAAAGGGCTAGATTGACTGAAAGAATAATTAACCACTTGAAGCATGTTGTGTTGAATCTTGACTTACCATAATAAATCATTTTCATATTTCAAGATCGAGAGATAATAAGAAAGAAAATTGCCTCCTTTGATGAAGAGGTAAGGAAAAGAAGTAGATAAAGTACAAGATTGAATAGAAACCTAATAAATCATTTTAATATTTCAAGACCGGGAAACCATGAGTATTTTTCATCTCCTTTCATGAAAAAGGTAAAACACGTTTCTAACTCATCTAAAGTGGTGTATCAAGCTGTTTTTATGGTACGATTTTTGACGTAACAGATAATAATAAAGATGATAGCTAGCTGAAACATTCAACTCTAGATAAACATGCAAATGTAAACTTCGAGATCTTGATAAATAAGATATAGACATATGTTTACAAATAATATAATGAACACACTAAATTCTTCATTCAAAATTGTTTTTATTTCAAAGTCAGTGGAATACGTATGAAGAATTTGAATATAAAAATGGCCATCAACAGCAGGAAGATGCCCATGCGAATAGCCTACTACAATTGCCATTGAAAGTTTCTTGGCCTATCAACGTGAAGGCCACTTTTTTCAAATAGAAGATTTTACAGCTTCGGAAAGATGGGATGTTTAGCCAATCAAGAATCGATCTGTCAGCGTTACCAAGGTATTCATGGCTAGAATTGTTATTAAAAGCAGGAATCTTTCTCAATACAAACAAGACAAAATGAGAGAAAACGAACCAGATATATTATATAAATATACCTGCACTGTTCCTATAGATTCGAATTTAATTGTATTGCTTATACTTCCTTATAAAGCAGTCTCCTCGTACTCATTATTTTCATCCATCCCTTGAAAAGAGTTTTGTGGGTATTCATCATAACATGGATTCTTCAGTGATGGCTAAGGCTCTCATGTATGTTAAAACCTCCAGCCCTCCATTGCTGACCTTACTATATAGTATTGTGCTCGCTTCAGTGTTGTTTTTGCTTGTAGCAAAGATTTTGAACAATAGAGGCGGCAAAAATCTTCCTCCGGGAAATTTTGGTCTCCCTTTAATAGGAGAGACCATGGGATTCCTCAGTGCACTAAAAGCTGATCAATGTGGCAAGTGGGTTGCAGACAAGGTTGCCAAACATGGCCCTGTGTTTAAGACCTCCTTAATGGGTTGCCCCACAGCCGTCCTCACTGGCCAAGCGGGCAACCGGTTTCTCTTACAGAATGACTACAACACCATTGTTAACAAGCAGCCCACAACTTTTGTGAGGATTTTTGGGTCTAAGAATATAAATGAGCTGTTTGATGTAGAGCACAAGAGGATAAGAAATGCTATCATGGCATTCATGAAGCCAGAAGCTTTACAGAAATGTGTTGCCATAATGGAGTCGGTTGTTCTGGAACACATTGCAGAGCATTGGGAAGGAAGAGAAAGTATACTTGCTTATGGGTTGATGAAGAAACTTACATTCCAAGTTGCCTCTGATCTGCTCTTCGGTTTGAAGGACCCTAAGGAGAGGGAAATTCTTAACACCGAGTCTATTACACTCATGAAGGCAATCTGGTCTCTTCCATTGAATTTGCCAGGAACCGCTTTTAACAGGGGCTTAAAAGCTCGTGCTCGTGTGATCAAGAGATTGTCTGCCTTGCTGAATTTGAGGAGGAGGGAAATAGCAGAGGGAAAGGTTGCTCCAGACAAGGATTTAATGTCATGGTTGGCAACTATGAAGGATGAAAATAATCAGTCCCTCACTGAACTTGAGATCATTGACAACTTGATCGTGCTCATGATAGGAGGTCATGACACTACTGCCATTCTTTTAACTCAGCTTATTAGAATGCTGTTTCTGAACCCTCAGGTGTACAAAAGGGTACTCCAAGGTATTTATTTTTGTTCATCTCATAAATTTCATTTTACAGTGACTAAAGGCTTTATTCTAATTGTTGAAATTTTGATGCTGTTACTTCACAGAACAAGCAGAGATTCGGGCAGCAAAGCAACCCAATGAACCGCTGGTATGGGAGGATATTAAAAAAATGGAATATACAGAAAAGGTTGTGTACGAAGCTTTGCGCTTGGTACCCCCAGTTTTTGGTGGATTCAGAGTGACAGTTCAAGACGTCCAATATAAGGGTTATACCATTCCTAAAGGCTGGCAGGTGTGCTAGTTTTCTTATGATTATAACAAAATAATTAGTATGCTGATTATAACAAACATTGTTTGTTGTGTCATATTTAAGTTATTGCATTATGGTTTGGTTTAAACAACACATTCTAAGCTTTTATTTGTTTAAGTGGTTCATCTGAAATCACACTAATTGGTGGACTCTATTGAAGAAGCTAGTCTGATTTCAGATGAACCACTTAAGCAAGTCAAAGCTTAGAGTGTGTTGTTTATGCCTAGCCTTAGGTTATATACTGTCTATTGACAAATTGATACCAGTTATTATAATTCAACAAAAAAATTAACTTTTTTTTGATGTGACAGTTATTTTGGGAGACTAGTACCACTCACAATGATGGAGCAATTTACAAAGAGCCGAAAAATTTCAATCCAAGTCATTTTGACAACAAAACTCCACCTTATACTTTTATAGCATTTGGAGGAGGAGCAAGACTATGTCCAGGCTATGATTTCGCAAAGTTACAGGCAGAAATATTTGTGCACCATTTGGTATCCAAGTATGAATGGTCTATGATAATTCCTGATGAGAAAATGACATGTGAACCTCTTCCAATTCCATGCAAAGGACTACCAATCAAGATTCAAGTCAAGGGAAATTAATCATATCTATATGAATATGGTATCTCTAGGGAATTGTGTCTAGTTATATGGTTATCCAAAACTTTATTTCTCATAAATTGTTTTTGAACTATAGTTGTGTATGTATCTAGGTAGGAAGTACATGAATAAGGTGTTGGGTTTCTTGAAAGATATGGTTTCATTGAAACTAGTTGTTTCAAGAATGACTCTAGATATGTGATTGTGGTAAACATTGTTTCCAATAAATTATTTTCATAATATAGTTATATCTATATCTAGGTACAAAGTACACAAATTAAGGTAATGGGGTTATTCAAAAATAAGGTTCTTTTGAAACCTATTGTTTTGAGAATGACTCTAATAATAGTGAAAATTGTTTGTTTTTTTAATTATCTTGTATTATTTTAATTTGTTGAGTCGTGAGTTTTTTCTATAGTTATGTTCTTTTGTTTGGCTTCCTCACTCCTTTTACTCTTCCTACAAGTTTTCAAATAATGCATTCCCCTTCAAGTTGTATATGTCTAAAAATTGCATGTCTTCAATTTGTTTCTTCAACTAAAATCCTCTTATCAACATCCAAATATTAATCTCGTGTTGCTATGAATTTTTGGTCTTTGGTAACATGTCTATATCTAAATTTACCATTACGCCTATTCTAGAGGGATGATGCCATAGTGGAACTAGTTCTACTGCTAACATAATAGTTGATTGACAATTGATGATAATGTTTATTTTTTTGACCTTCACTCTCCTATTCTATCTCTATAAAATCTAATTAACAATGTCCTTCCTACAAAGTTCTAAAATTTATTTTCCTCCAAGTGTAATGTACCTCAATAACATGAATCTTGTAAAACTTCTACAACTTAAAATTTTTCATGTAGTAGGCTATCTTCCTCTATACCCTATGATGAGAAGGTGTCTAGATCATTTATATTCTCATGTTAGGGATGCAATATGTGTAAAGGGAATCCTGTATACTATTAACCTCAATAGATAATGTATGAGACATTATATGAGGTTCCAAAGTGTAGTTAAAGATTTAAACTTGCTATATAATTAGAAAGCATAGATGGATCCATAATGTAATGTCCCCAATACATATTTTTTCCAAAATGATTACAAAAAATTATCCATAAAGATTATTACAAAAAATATTATTCTTTGTATTGTAGGAAAATCTACTCCTTTACATTTTTACACTTTGTTTGGGTCTCCTCAATTAAATTGGACTTAATTATGCCTTAATAAGCCCTATTTTACATCTACAAGCCTAATAAATTACATTTTTCTAAGGGGAAACCCAAGAACAAATAATGTCAGCACATTATACAATACCTTGAGCAATGTGTGTTCCAAGAATAAGGACCTGGGACCCATTCACCCATGGGCAAATGGGTCCTCCCTAAGCCTTTGAACCAATTTTTAAAACATGTTTTTGATATTATTTTTAGAATCCTAAATTCAAATTTTAATGTCGGCTTGTAATGTTTAATTTTTGGGAAATTAAGGATACTTACCTATAAATACAAGGTTATTTTATCATTTCAAAACCTAGAATTTTCAACAAGAAAGAAGGAAAAATTTCACAAGGAAAATTATTAGTGATTTATTGTAGTATTGAAAATCTCAAACATCATCTGAAAGTATTTTGCAATCATGCATGTTTTTGGAGCTAGTATCATGATGTAGGTTTCAAAGATCAAGAAAAGCTTTTAATTCATATTTCAAGGATCAAGATTCACATCCATTGAAGCCATTTCATGCAAGATCAAGATCAACATTTCAGCATTCTAATGGTTTACTCAAGGGTTTGGTGAGTTGCAACATACAAAATTATTCATTCATCATTCCTTTCACATTTTATTATTTCAATTCAAGGTTTAATTACCCAAACGGGGTTCGACCAAGGAAAACCCCAATTCACCAAAAACAAACAATTTTTCCCTCTTGTGTTTGTGTTGTAGATCTTATGTTGAAGATGGATTGGAGATCTCTTGAAGAGAAAAATTGGAAAAGTTTTCAGAGTTGCCTAAGTTGTCAAAGTTATCATCAATTCACATAATCTCACCTACAAATCTTATTTTTGGCTTTCTGATAGTGGGATCTAGGGGAATCAAGAGTGCATACATAGGATCAGATGACCCAAAAAGTGATTTCAAAAATATATACAAAGACCCATTCGCCTATAGGTGAATGAGTCCTTGACAAACCAAAAATTTGTTGTTTCTATCTATGTTATTCTTTAAATTGAAGATCCAAGTATTAACTTGCATAATTGTGGTGATTTACTATTTTTAGTTTCTTTTTCAAAGTGTTGTCTAGGTTGATACTCCCATCCTCAATCATAAGGAAACAAATAAATTTCCCCATTGAGTTGACTCACCTAAGGGTTGTAAGTCATTTATTTGTGGGGATCTCATTCCCTAATGAAAATAGGAAGATAGGTTCATCGCCCCCATTTCCCCCATTTCAAATTGATGAATCTATATATTTTTATATTTCATTTTGGTGAACCCGACTTTGTACAACAAAACTCTAAAAATTTGAGTCTATTTCAACCCTATATCTATGTTTTTCACTAAGTTTGCATTAGATTTACATTAGGCATTAAATTTATGGTTCTTTAAACTGGAATTGGTGAACATTGCATTTAGGGTTTAATCTTGCATGTTTTCATCATTTAAATTCATAAAAAAATAGAAAAAATGCATTAGGTTTACATTCATCTTGCATTGTACTTACATAAAGAGCATTATTCAATCATTTAAGTTCAGATTTAGGTTCAAATTATACTCTCATTATAGTCATCTTGTTCATCATTTGACCTTATTTTCACTTACATTTAGATACCTTAATTTGGAAAAACTTGTTATAGAAATCACATAAAAAAAGCCCTTAATATGACAATTTCAAATTAAAAAACCCTGAGCAAGGACCCATTCACCCATGGGTGAATAAGTGCATTTAAATATTTTTTTTAGCTTCCTATTTTTTTTGTTCAAACTATACTTTGAAATTCTAAAAATAGTTAGTACATGTGCAAGAAAAGGTGTTATTTTCTCTCATTTGTTATAAACTCATAAAAAAATTACTGCATTTGAATATTCGAAATAATCAAACCTATAGGACAAGTGTTACATTTTAAATCATTGCATAAGTTGGATAGGTTACTTTTTATTTTAGGAACACAATCAAAATTCACAATGTTAGTATCATTCCTTTCCAAGTATGCGAAGAAAAATCTCATTAACAAGCATGTAAGTCATTCTTCCAATATCTTCCCTAGTTATGAGAGTCTCTTAAGGAAAGAGAGTGAAATTATTGACACATTCCTTTATTCCACATCCCCCAGTATCTCTCCTATTTGTGAGAATTTTCTAGTGAAAGAGTATGTAAGCATAGATAATCATGACAATCATATTTTCTCTTCTCCCAATACCTCTCCTACTTGTGACAAAGGTATTTTTGTGTTAGAAGATACACCCATTGAGATTCATGACAATCTTTAAAAATCCTCTTCTAAAAAATATACTATTTGGAAATATATTATGGCATAAGAGAACGATATCATTGATACAATTCTTAACATTACTTTACCTAGTCTCCATTCATCTCCTAAATTTCAGAAAATTCTTTAGTGAAAGAGGATGCAATCATGGATAATCATGAAAATCACATTTGTTCTTCTCCTAATATCTCTCCTATTTGTGAAGAAGATATTCTGGTGTTAGAAGATACACTCATTAAGAGTCATTATAATCCTGTATATGTATGACACCTTGTATTAAGCAAGAAATATCTTTGGCACAAAACAAAGTAACATATTCTACCATTGATGAAGAGAGTACCTTGTGGAAGCTTCTCAAAGATCACTTGATATCTCCCCCCCCAAGAACATGAAAGAAATTTTACAATAATATTTCATTTTGTGCATATAACTGAGTTCATTGTCATTCTACTAATAAATGTAAGGCTTTGAGTAATAAAATTCAACACATTAAGGATTGTGGTGATCTTCATTGTGTTGAATCACCTATTTCCTCTAATTGATACTAATTTTCATCTCATCATGTTGCTCATCACTATGTAGCATTAGTAGCTTTATTTTTCTAGTTTATTGTCATTCATGGTGGTACAATAATAGGTGCGACTATATCTTGGTAGAAATATGATAGTTTTTGGTGATTATCTTTACCTCTATAATTGGGGGTCAAGGATAATTAGGTTTTCAAGGTGTGGATTATTTTCAAGGATCACCTCTTTCTCTCTTTCTACTTAAAATACCAACATAGAAAGTATGTTGACATTTTTACTTGGGGGCATATGGTCCCCTGTTCATTGTCTTCATGTTTCCCACTTAGTGATGCTAACATACATCTCCTAGAAATTATGATATTTTTATTCAAACTATTGTCTTATCAATTCAAATGATTCATCTTCTTCTTGGTGAGATTGGGCTTGATGTCCTTCAAGATTGCAACATTTCTAAGCATATGACATTCCTCTTAGTGGTAATGCTCCAGTTTGCATTCCATAATTTGTGAATCTTTTATCCTTGACTAGTCCTCTCTTGGAGACATTAGGCATGATGTTCCCTAGGATGATACCTTTCATGAACTAAGAAAAACCCCTTTAAATATCCTCTCATTGCTTGTACCACCTTTTTCAAGGCCACCAAGAATAACACAACTTTCTTGCTATTGGAGCCCTTTTGTTTTTCGTGAGTTCCTAGTATAGCACAACTTGCAAGCCTTGTGACAATTTATGTGATGCCTTATCAAAGTTATCAGGAGGTATAAATTTGGTATGGCTGATACATGGGAGCCTATAGACCTGGCATGACTTCCCCATCAACCATTTGTTTGTGTGGGTGCATACCAACCGTGTGTATGTTTCTCAATTTCTTAGGGACTCACCTAGTGTATATCACATTGAACTACCCCTTATGAGCATATTTTTCATGACCATTGAGAATAGCACAACTTTCTTTCCTGTGGATCCATGTGTTTCATAAGCGATTTTACATCCTTTTGAGTGTATTTGATGGGTGTGGCATAATACAGCTTGCTAGTTCATTTTTCTTTCCTCTTTGCCTTAGTTTTGACATTGTGTGTTTGTGTATCTCATCTTACTACTTCATATCTTACATTCATGTGTGTTCCTTTGTACTTCTATTGCTTTTCCATGAGATCTTGAATCTTGGGGGCTTTCCTAACCTTCTTGATCTTTTTCATCATATCCCATCAACATTTATACACTTGGACCCCTTTTGACACATACTTGTCTACTTTAGTGTGAGTTTGATGCAAGGTCATCCTCTCACTAAAGTGGGGGCTTAATCTAATGTAGGAAATTATACTCCTTTATACTTTCACACTTTTTTTGGTCCCCTAAATTAAATTGGACTTAATTATGCCTTCATAAGGCATATTTACATCTACAAGCCTAATAAATTATATTTTTCGAAGGGAAAACCTGAGAAAAATTAATTCCAACACATAATATATTACCTTGAGCAATTTTTTTTGCAAGAATAGGAACCTAGCACCCATTCACCCATGGGCGAATAGGTCCTCCCTAGGCCTTTGAACTCATTTTTAAAACATATTTTTTACAGTAGTTTTATAATCCTAAATCCAAATTTCAATGTCATCTTCTAATGTTTAATTTTTTGAAATTAAGGATAAATACCTATAAATACAAGGCTATTTTATCAAATCAACTAGAGAGAGGTTTTTCAATCATATTTTTGAGAGATCAATCCTAAGAGAAAATATTATTGTCGAGAGAATTGAAGAGTAGATTTATCAGGCATCTACAACTGCAATCAAGATATCAAGCATCATGTCAAATTTATCAAGCATCATGCATATTTTTTGAGCTAACATTGTGATTTAGGTTTCTAGATCCAAGTCAAGCATTCAAACATTCATTCAAGTCATCAAATCAAAATCCAATTCAAGCCATTTCATACAAGTTTCAGTCCTTCAAGGGTTTCAAATCAAGGGTTTGGTGAGTTGAAACATAGCATTTGTTCTATCATCATTCCTTTCATGTTTCATTATTTCAATTCAAAGTTTTATTACCAAAATAGGTTTTGACCAAGGCAAATGCCCATTCACCGAAAACAAAAAAAAAATCCACTCTTGTGTATGTGTAGGTTGATAGGTTGAAGAGAATTTGAATATCTCAAAAGGGAAACTTTACAAAGTTACATTTGCTATCATATTTGTTGTCAATCCATGGAAACTCATATCCCAAATTTATTTATGGCTTTTCAATAGTGGGATCTAAGGGAATCAAGAGTGCACAAATAGAAACAGAGAACCTAGAAAGTTATTTAAAAAATCCCTACAAAGACCCATTTGCTTATAAGTGAATAAGTCCCTAATAACCCTCTCAAACAAGCCTTTTATGACACGTGCACAATATTCAGACCTTCCCGGATCTACCAAAATTTTGTTGTTTCTATCTATGTTATGCTTTAAATTGAAGATCTTGTTGGAGAAACAAGAATAGACAACTGAGAGGGGGGTGAATCAGTTGCATAATTTAAAACTTATTCAACCTTATTAACCTTTAATCTCGGATTTGATAATTAACAGTGAAAGAAGGAATCATCAACACATCAGAAACACAAGAACACCAAGATTTTATATGTGGAAACCCTATTAGGGGAAAAGCCACGGTGGATGTTAGTCCACAAGATTATACCCTGTTAGAAGTATAATAAAAATGAATATGGAATGCACATGCATTTAGGCACACTACCTAGAGCTCATTGCTCAAATGGGAAGGCTCACTGCCTTAGAGAAACATTCAGATTAAAACCATCTAAAGTGATTGAACTGAGAAATTAGCTTCTTCAAAAGCCTGATGATAGTTCTGGTTAGGCATAGAAAATACTTCTTCACACTTCGCTCAACCTTCTTCACACTCTGCTTTGCAATCAAATGATCTAATATTTTTTTGCAAATTTCGCATTCACACTTCTCATACACACATTGAGCACACCTCACACACTTCAAAATGAAGAAATAATTGCTCTTATATATCTACTAACCACTACATTGAATTACGTGAACAACTCTATAGGAAAAAAATAAAAGAATAAATTATAAACTATCGGCCCAATTCATGAACAAATCTCAATGCATACCAACCAAAGTTGGTCACAACATAAGGAGGTCCTAAATCAACTTACTTGAACATGCCAAACATTAAAATATTAATCCAAGAGGATTTTCAACATGCTACAACCATCAAGTTGGCCAAGAACATGAAAACCCAAACACACAATGGAAAAATCTCCAATCATGATCACTCTGATCAATGCGGACGTGCAAAAAGGATAAAACACAATCTAGAAACATCAACGAATAATGCACGAGCATACACAACAACTAGAATCACCAGAATTACATTCTCTTCTTCTATAAACATCAGCTACATTAACAGAATAACTATAGGAACACAACAACAAACAACTTGCACAAATCTTGATGCACACCTCAGAAACTTACAGAGTATAAACTAGATATGCTTAGCAACAAACCCTTTAAATTGCAACACTTGAATACAAACATACTGAATTTTACATCACACTGAACTTCACAACTTCACAAGCAACCTTCAACATGTTTATTATAATTTTATCAATATCCTGGACATATATAGCCTTCAAGATCATCAATGCTAATAGTTTTGACATCAATGACAACCACATATCAGCAACACAACCACAAAATCTAATAATCTCCCCCTTTGGAATTTATGACAACACATGATGTGAAAAACACCATCAACACAACTAACTCCTCATACTGTTCTTCTCCCCCTTGCATTACTCTTCTCTACTCTTCTCACCCAATTTTTTTTCACATTACTCTTCTCCCCCTTTGACATCAATGGAAAAGTTAAAAATGCTATGAACCACATATCTGAATCGTCTGACTACTCCCCCTGAGTAGCAGCCACCACAACATCAATCTGAAACAAGATATGACTATGAATGCATGAATTGATGTAAATACTTGCATCTTAGTTCAGATTAGTAAGGGAATTACCCCTAACTTCCCTCTGAGATACTCAAAATTATCCTTAGGCAATGACTTAGTAAAGATGTCTGCAATATGTTCCCTAGTAGGAACATACTCCAGTCTAACTTCTTTATCACTTACTTTGTCTCTCAAAAAGTGATATTTGATAGATATATGTTTTTTCTTTGAATGCAATACTAGATTCTTAGAAATGTTTATGGCACTAGAATTTTCACAAAATATAGCAACAAGCTCATCATACTCAATTCTGATATCTCTCGGCATCTACTTCATCCATATTACTTGAGTGCAATTTTTTGCAGCAACAATATATTCTACCTCAGCAGTAGATAAGGGAATAAAATTTTTCTTTTTACTGAACCAAGACACCAACTTCTTGCCCAAGAAGAACACACCACCACTAGTACTTTTTTTTTTCATCCACATCTCCTTCCCAATCTGCATCAGTAAAGGTGCTCAAAGTAAGATCATCATCTTTAGGATACCAAAGACCAAATTCATTTGTCCCTTTCAAGTATCTAAAAAATTCTCTTCACAACATTCACATGAGATTCCTTCAGATAAACTTGATATCTAGAAACCATACATACAACATTCATGAGATATGGTCTAATCTGAGTCAAATAAAGTAATCCACCAATCATTGACCTGTATCTTGTTTGATTTTCTTTAGGAGAATCATCATTTTGTATTAACTTGCATTTGGTTATCATGGGTATACCAGCTGGCTTTGAGTATTCCATGCCAAACTTTTTCAGTAACTCTCTTACCTATTTGGACTGAGATATAAAGATTACATCATCTAACTGAGTAATTTGCAATCCTAAGAAGAATTTTAGCTCTCCAATCATTGACATCTCAAATTCACTTCTCAGTTCATCAGCAAACTTCATACATAAGTCATCATCACCTTCAAAAATGATGTCATCAGCAAAAACTTCAATAATCAACTATTTATCTTGATCCATCTTGAAATACAGATTACTATCAGCAATACCTTTATTGAATCCAAGCTTCAACAAGTATTTATCCAATCTAGCATACCAGGCTCTAGGGGCTTGTTTGAGTCCATACAGTGCTTTCTTCAATTGGAAAACCATATCTTCTTTATCAGTCAGTTGAAATCCATCTGGTTGCTCAACATATACTTCTTCTTCTAGATCACCATTCAAAAATGCTGATTTTACATCCATTTGATAGACTTTATAGTTCTTAAAAGCAGCATAAGCAAGAAATAATCTCACAACTTCAATTCTAGCAATAGGGAAAAAGGTTTCTTCAAAATCAATACCTTCCATTTGTGAGTACCCTTTACATACCATCTTGCTTTATTTCTAACCACTTCACCTTGTTCATTCAACTTATTTCGAAACACCCATTTGGCTCCAATCACATTTTTATCTTGAGGTCTGGGAACAAGAATCCATGTATCATTTTTCTCTATCTGCATCAGTTCTTCCTTCATTGCTTCCATCCAATATTCATATTTACATGCTTCATTGACATTGTTGGGCTCAGTCTTGGAAATTAGGCAATACTCTTCTACAATTCTTCTTCTTGTCTGCACACCTTTGTTCGTATCTCCAATAATCTGATTTTCTGAATGATTTATCTTTACATACAATGGAACTTTAGGATTCTCTCGAACTTCTGGTTCTTTTGTTCTTTCTTTTGCACTTCCACTGGCTTCTCCTTCTTGATTCTGTTGATTCACCAGAACAATTTGATCATGATTATGTGTATGAACATTCTTTCCATTATCAGTACTATCATGTTGGTCATCTAAATCATATCCATGGTATCTAGATGATCTAGTAGTGTCTTCATCAACTCTGACATCTGCACTTTCAACCATTTTCTTCAGTCTTCTATTATAGCACCGGTAGGCCTTTCTCTTAGTAGAGTAACCCAAAAAGATTCCTTCACCACTCCTAGCATCAAACTTGCCAATATCTTCATCTCTCTTGATATAACATCTACTTCCAAAGATATTGAAATATTTAATAGTAGGCTTATAACATAACCATAGCTCAAAAGGAGTCTTACCAAAATTACCATTGATATTTACCTGGTTAATAGTATATACAACAATACTTATAGCTTCTCTCTAGTAGATATGAGGAACATTACCTTCCAAAATCATAGTTCTAGCAACGTCTAGAATTGTTTTCTTCTTTCTCTCAACAACTTAGTTTTGTTGAGGGGTCGAGGGAGAAGATAACTATATTTTGATTCCATGCTCTTCACAAAAATAATTGAACTCCCATGAAGTGAATTCACCACCTCTATCTGACCTTAAGCATTTAATCTTTAAACATATCTCATTCTCGGCCATAGCTTTGAAAATTTTGAACTTTTCTAATGTTTCATGTTTTTCTCTCAAGAAACAAACCCATATCATCCTAGAGTAATCATCAATAAGAAACATAAAGTACCTTTCTCCTTGTAGACTTCTGATTCTGGAAGGACCACATAGATCATTATGTATAGCTCCAGTATTCCATTAGAATGATTTTGTTTGCTCCAAAAATAAATTCTTGTCTAGTTTCCCATCTGACATTCCTTGCATATGGTGTTAGTAGGCTTCACTAACTTAGGAAGATCTCTAACTGCTTGAGTGGAGCCTACTTTGACAATGTTATCAAAATTCACATGACACAGCCTCCTATGCCATAACCAACTTACATCAACTTGATCAATTAAACAACTTTCACTAGTAGCACTTAGGTGAAAAATATTATCTCTTGTCTTTGTTCCTGAAGAAATTATATTTTTGGAACTTCCCAATATCCCGCACTTACCATCCTTGAACTGAAGATTGTATCCCTTGTCTACCATCTATCCAACACTCAATATGCTATGCTTCAATCCTTTAACATAAAGGACATCATCAGTATAATATTCACCACCAAGAGAAATAGTGCCTCTGCCAGAAATCAAACCAACATTGTTATCTCCAAATATTACAACACCACCATCATATTTCTCCAAGATTATAAACTTGCTTTTGCCACTAGTCATATGATGTGAGCATCCGTTGTCAATCACCCATTCATCCTTTTCTTCAATTTTGGCTACAAGAGCTTTCTCAACATTCTTTTTACTAGTAGATTTAGTGGACACCATACCATTTCCCTTGATAGCAATGAATACCCATCCTTCTTCATTTGCATTTTCATTATCATATTCTTCATCACTAACACCTTCTTCAACATAGTAACATTTCTTTTGAAATCTAGGCTTGTCAGGTTTGAACCTAGGAACTGTTTCAGGACACCTTGATGCAAAATGACCTATCTTATTGCAAGAGAAACATTTAATAGGAAAATTTCCTTTGTACTTACCTTGTCCTCTGGCTTCTCTTTTCACAATCAATGATTCCAACTCTTCTAGCTCTCTTTCTTCATCTTCAATTTGTTTCACCTCATCTTCATACTTGAATGTCCTTCTAGAACTTTCTCCTAGATCATATCTCTATTGGTTTCTTTCAGATACAGTAGCCTTAAATGCAGATTATGTCTTAGGAGTAGAATCACCAAATTCACTCAATTCAAAGGCAGCAAGCTTACCAATCAACATATCTCTTCTCACATTTGTTATTGTCTTGAGTTCTTCAATAGCATGAGCTTTCATTTTGTAAGAAGGAGGCAATGATCTGAGCACTTTAGCCACAATCTCTTCTTCATCCAAGATTCCACCGGCACATCTAGTACCCATCACTAGTTCATTCACTTTTTGCATGAAAGAAATAATGTTTTCATCCTCACTCATCTATAGGTTTTCCTACTTTCACTTGTGGATCTCCTTCATACAATGTTTCTAGCTTCTTCTAGATCTCATATGCTATTTTATGACCTATCACATTTGTCATCTATGAATCTATTAAAGCACTCAATAATGCTTCTATAGCCCCGGTATTTCTTTCAATTTCTTTGATCTCATCAGGAGTAGAGGGACCATTTTGAGGAATGACATATCTATTCTTTGTAATCTTCTAGAAGGGATCGCCAATGCACTTCAAATGACACTCCATTCTAACCTTCCACATAGAGTAGTTTGTTCCATTGAATCTAGGACTATCCTTCTTGTATGATGCCATCTCAAATCACCTCAAGATGTTAAACTTCTTTAGAGGAACCTGCTCTGGTACCAATTATTGGGAATACAAGAATAGACAACTAAGAGGGGGGTGAATCAGTTGTCATAGAATTGAAAATTTATTCAACCTCATTAATCTTTAATCTTAGATCTAATAATTTACAGTGAAAGCATGAATCAACAACACATCAGAAACACAAGAACACCGAGATTTTATACATGGAAAACCTGTTAGGGGAAAAACCATGGTGGATGTTAGTCCACAAGATTATAACCTGGTAGAAGTATAATGGAAATGAATAAGGAATGCACATGCATTCAGGCACACTACCTAGAGCTCACTACTCAAATGGGAAGGCTCACTACCTTATAGAAACATTCAGATTAAAACTATATGAAGTGATTGAGCTAAGAAATTAGCTTCTTCAAAAGCCTGATGAGAGTTCTAGTTAGGCACAAAAAATACTTCTTCACACTTTGCTCAACCTTTTTCACACTCTGCTCTGCAATCAAATGATTTGATCTTTATTCACACATTTCACATTCACACTTATCATACACACATTGAGAACACCTCGCACACTTCAAAATGAAGAAACAATTGCTCTTATATATCCGCTACATGGAATTACATCAACAACTCTATCGGCCAAAAATAAAAGAATAAATTACAAACTGTCGGCCCAATTCATGAAAAAATCTCAATGCACACCAACCGAAGTTGGTCACAACATAATGAGGTCCTTAATCACCTTTCTTGAACATGCCAAACATTAAAATATTACTGCATGAGGATCTGCAACATGCTACAACCATCATGTCTGCCAAGAACATGAAAACTTGAACACACAACAGAAAAATATTTGATCATGACTATTGGGTCTAAAAAATGCTAGTTTGAACCACGAGAGGTTGCGAAGCTCTCAGAACATTATTGGAAAGCTAACAAGGCCAACCAATATAGTTGACCCTTCTACTCTTAAGGCTCTGCTCAACCTAGGTAGTTGTACCTATCTGAATGATGTAGATTTTGGACTATGTTTCCTACTGGACCAATCTATCCACAATGGCAATTTGATGGTGGAGAATTGTGATCTAAATTTGGTATAAATCATATAAGCAATAACAAGGTATAATCTAATATGTTTAGTTAACAGATGTCAAATGAAATGGAATAAACTAAGAAATAAAGGAGACCAGTGCCTTGTTGGGTAAAACAAAGTCAAATAAAAGTTTCAGATGAATCGCTTTTATCTAGAAAAATATCTAATTGTTTGGCATAAAAGTATGAGTTTATAACTAGTATGGACATACAAGAATGTGATTAATAAACCCTACTGGAGGCAGAATATCAATCTTAATTATCTGATTCTTCTTACTGATCCAAATAACATTCCCAGATTACTATACTTGACTGAAAGGAATTTAATTCTTCTTTAAAGAACCCAATTAATCAAATCACATAGATACAAAAAATGTGCATAGATAAATTGAACATATACTTGATATTTCAACTTAAATTATCAAGAAACGTTGAGTTGGGGACAATCAAATAAATACAGAAACTCAACAAACAACTGATACTAGAATGAAATCATTGAATCAATAGTCTTTCATTATCTTCCTCAAATATTATGCATGCAACATGGTCCTTTTGAATATAAAAATTCTAAAAATCCTATACTTCCTGCTATATATCTTCTGTCTCTCTCTTATAGCTGATTTTTACAAGTATTTATACAATAAATTCTAAGGGTCACGACCCTTCACTGTCTATTACAGTCATTTGAATTTTATGAAAAATATTTAAAATATTTAATTGGGTTGCCTTTTAGCAAATTAAATATTTTAACACTAGACGAGCTTTTATTTTACTTTACAACCTGACCTATTTTACATTTTTCTTAATTTGCCGATTCGAAGCTTTCTTTATTCTTACCGCTTCACCACTGTCAACGTTATATGTTTGTTGGCGGTACCACGGTGTTTGACCTTGACATTACTGTCAACCCCTCACCGTCAACCACCTTACTACGGTCTGCATCCCTTCTCCTTGTGGTTGCACGGTGATGGACTTTCACGCTTTCCAAATCCCACCGCTCCATCGTGGCTTGTATTCCAACTCCAGGTGGTACCACTGTATTTGGCATTGACTATTAGGCTCGCTGCTTACCACATCACCATAGTCACTGGCTTGACTACCAGCGGCACCACGGTGGGCCTACACCATTTTTTGACTATCCACCATGCTACCGCGGTCTCAACTCTGACCATCCATGGTAACATGGTACTTATCCACTGACCACCTCCTCTGCTACCTTGCCAGTTATCTCACCACCACCACAATACTGCAGTCAATGAATTCACCGCACATGGTGTGGTGGTGACTGTTCTCTACTTGCTTCTTCGCTGCTTACCTTTAACTACCACGCCACCGTAGTGTTGT
This sequence comes from Sequoiadendron giganteum, assembly GCA_007115665.2. Taxonomy (NCBI): domain Eukaryota; kingdom Viridiplantae; phylum Streptophyta; class Pinopsida; order Cupressales; family Cupressaceae; genus Sequoiadendron; species Sequoiadendron giganteum. The sequence continues at coordinate 562,704,597 of CM021104.1, read as the reverse complement.
TCTGACTAACCAGGGTGCATTGGTAAGGACTATATTGACTGCCACTCACCACTACCTCCATACCATGGTGATAGTGCTAACTGCATGCGGTGTAGCGGTAATGCTTTCCTTGACTGTGTCTGACCATTATCGCCATACTGTGGTCTCCATTCTAAGAGGCCGCGATAGAGTGGTTTGATATAAAGAGTGAATATTAAGGAAACGGTACAAGGTATAAGGTGTATCTGAATGGAAAAAACATATTTTAATGGAAAAGGTAGCAAACGAATAGGTTTAAATGGGAATAAAAACTTTAGGGTTCTAAGGATTATTATGGAAAATTGTGGGAAAACCTTAGGGTTTTGAATGGAAATTTTGGGTTCTAATAGTGGCTCCTGTTGGGGATGAGTGATTTTTCAAATCACTACAAGAATCTAGAATATCTTTGGGAGAGAAGACCAAGTAAATGATATGAAAAATGAAGGCAATGGCAGCTAGAGGGAATGAATACCAGCAGAGATGGAAAACCCTACACTACTGTACATGGAAAGGAAAGCAAACACTTTCAAAAAGGGAACTTCTAGGAATTTCTATGTACTGGAAAACCCAAACCCTTCAAAATTTCCTAAAAGTATTGTGCATGGAAAAGAATGTTTAAAGAGGCTTTGCTAAGAATTGTCCATGCACTGGCAATCCTTAATCCTCTGCCCTTCTTTAACAGAAGAAATGTTTTAGGAACTCCCCATGTAGAGGCAACTCTTGTTTCTCTCCAGACATGTTCTATAGGAAATATGAATCTTCTCCTCCCTTACCAACAACAACAAAGGGTCCCAGCCACAATGCTTCAAATTTCCCATGTTTTCCCTTCTCTTGGCATCTTGCATTCCACATCAGTACTAGATCATTTTCTTTAAATTTTCTATCCTTTTCTTTTTTATCAGAAAAATACTTTGTTTGTGCATGTAACTTCATGTTCTGGTTTCAAGCTATTCTTCTCATTTCATCAAGCTCTGCAAATTGCTCCATTCTCTCCTCCATTGGTTCTAGAACATCTATATCTTCTTGAAGGATAAATTTCTAAACTGGTAACAAATTTTGTAAGGGCATCCTAGCTTGTGTTCCATACACTAATTCATATGCGGATTTTCCAATTTCCTTTTTCATAGTAATCCTATCTACCCATAGAACCAATCTTAACTTAAATCCCATCACTTTTTATTTTTATCAAGCATCCTCCTTACTATCTTCAAAAGACTTTTATTACTCAATTATGCCTTACCATTTGCTTGTGGATGATATGGGGAAGAATAAGAAATATTAATACCATTTGTAATGCAAAAATATCTAAAATCATTAGATCTGAAATAGATCCCATTATCTATAATCACTCTCAATGGTGTATCGAATCTAGTAATAATGTTATCCATTAAAAAATTGATCACAACTTTGCTTGTTGCTTGCTTGGGTGGGATTGCCTCTACACATTTGGTGAAGTAATCAATGGCTAAGTTAATATCCATTTATGTCCTCCACTTGATTTCTCTTGTATTTCCCAATAAAATCAATCCCCCACTCATGAAAAGGGGCTTTGACCTACATAGGTCTAAGTGGTAAAGCTCCTTGATATTTCATCTTGCCTGAAAACTTCTGACATGCTTCACACTTCTTACATATGAAAAAGAATCATTAAAATTTTTTGGCCAGTAGTAACCTACCCTAAGGATCTTATGTGTAGTTGTCTTTGCAGAATAGTGGCCTCCACAAACTCCTTCATGCATCTCTCTTAAAACGTGTTTAGCTTGTAACTCGTCTAGACACAACAACAACATTCCATCCCTATTTTTCCAAAACAAATCTCCTTCGATGAATACATATTTAGATGTTTGTAGCAGCTTCAAAGTTCTTCTCTAGTTATCACTAAATCCTTCAGGGCACTTCATGTTCCTAAGGTAATACATGATATCTATATACCAAGGAGTGTGCTGGCATCTCCTTCATCTTCTACATTGCAAATTTTATTTTCTTCAATATTTGTTTTTTCCATTAACTTGGCCAATCCCTAGCCTCTTACTAATTTGGTAATTTTTATTTCCATATCAAATTCTTGAATTTTATTAATCGATTTGTATCTCTTCCCTATTACTTCTGACTGTGTCAAGATATCTTTAACATTTGCATGAGGAACATAAGCAATTACTTTGACTCCAAAAAGATACTATCTAAAAGCTTTTTTGGCTTTTACTAATGCAAAGGCTTATTTTTCCATTATATCATATTTCAATTCTAACCCCTACAATGACTTACTAAAAAAGGACACAGGCTGCTCATGACCTTCCTCATTCTTCTCTGACATAATAGCAGCTATAGTGTGAAATGAAGCAAAAGAAAATATCTGAAATGGTTTACTAAAATCAAGGGACTTCAAGATGGGGCCTTCTTTGATAGCTATTTTTATATATATGAAATAATCCACAGCTTCAGCAGTCCAGTGCAACTTTTCTCCCTTTTTTAACATCTTGGATATAGGCTTAACAATCTCAGCAAAATTGGACACGAATCTTCTAACAAAATTAATTTGGCAAAAAAATGATTGGATTGCTTTGACAGTTTTGGGAGTGGGAATTTTATCTATTGCATCAACTCTTTTAGGATCTATCCTAACCCCATCTCTTGACACAATATGCCCCAAACATTTACCCTCTGTAATGGAAAAATGACATTTTTTAGGATTAAGACTTATACCATATTCCAAAGCTTTGATGAAGATCCTTTCCAGATCCCCCACATGATTCTATGCCCTTTTGGAATAAGCAGAGAGATCATCTTGATATACTAGCATTATAGCATTGATTAGATCTACAAATGCCACATCCATGGCCCTTTGAAAAGTAGCTCCTGCATTTGTGAGACCAAATGGCATTCTTACATAGAAATACATTCCCCATGGTGTAGTGAATGTTGTCTTGTACTACTCAAATTCTTTGACTTTGACCTGGTTATATCTGTAAAATCCATCCATCATTGACAACAACTCACATCTTGTTACTTTGTGCAATATTGCCTCCATGTTTGGAAGAGGATAATTGTGTTTTAGGGAAGCAACATTCAGATTTCTAAAATCTACACACACTCTTATGTCCCCATTTTTCTTCCTAACTGGAACCAAATTTGAGACCCATGTTGAATGCCTAATGGGTTTTATGATACCTCCATCTCTGAGTTTTTCTAGCTCCTCTTGAATCTTAGGTTTCAAAGTCGGATTGATAGGCCTTTTCCTTTGTCTAAATGGCTTTGCATCCGGTTTTAGTGGAATTTCATGTTGAAAAATATATTCTCTATATGCCTTCAAATCCTCATAAGACCAAGAAAATACATGTTTGTACTTTCTTAGCAATGTAATCAGCATTCTTCTGATGGTCGGGCTTATTTTCTTTCCAATATAAACCCTTTTTGGTGCTAATTCAGTTCCCATATTTTTTTCTTCAATATCCTCTTTCTTAACAGGTGTCTGCTTTATGAGAGAATGATCATTCCCATCATACACTCTCTCCAATTCCACAAGCCCTTTGGGAAGCTTGTTGGTTCTAAGCTGCAAAAATTCCTTGCTAAATACAGTCTATTTCCCATCTACTTCTTCCACAAAAGTATTGAAATCAATCTCCTATGCTTCATACTGGTCTATACAATGAAGAAACTTCAAAAGGTCAGTATCATTATTAAAAACCTACCAACAATATATGTTGTTAGGGACAGCAAATCTTGTTTTGAATTCAACGTGAGATACTCCTACCAAAGTGATATCATCCTTTTTTAAGGCTACGCTAGCCAAAAAGTTTGCCATCAAATTTTTAGACCTATCTATCCAATCAATTGAAAATGCATCAAATAGTTCAACTGTATCCCACACAAGATTTCTATATTTTTTCAACCTCTTGTTCTTTGCAGCATACTTTGATCTAACTTGTGACACAACTAGCTTAGAATCTCCCAAGATAGACAATAACTTAATCTTATGTTTGACAGCCATGTTCAAACCAATCAGCAAGGCTTCATACTATGCCATGTTATTTGTACATTCAAAATCCAACAAAAATGAATATTTAAATGTTGTACCTTCAGGTGATATGAAAACTATACTAGCTCCATTACCTTCTTGACTGCATGCCCCATCAAAATACATTTTTCACACACCTTGCTGATTTCTAGAAACAAGCTTATCAATTGGGTTAGTATTTACTAATGATGGCTGAGATAACTCTACTCTAAAACTCCCTAAATCCACATCACAAAAGAAATTATGTTTTTCTTGAGGAACACACTCAATAATCTGATTCATTCTTGGTTCTCTATACAACTTCACTTATTCACCATTAACTGGTATTGTGGCATATGATAAATCAAATTGTACATTACCTCCCACTGCTACAGTCCATTGTCTTGACAAAAGCATTCCAAACTAAGGAGGTGTATCAATAATAGTTATATCAATATTATAGGTTGCATGTGGGTAGGTTGCTAGTTTTACCTCTACATTCTTTATAATCCCCACAATTGGGACATGCCAACTATCCATGGCATAACATTTACCACCCTCAATATCTACCCACATACCAAGTTGTTTCATTACCCCTACTGGCATAATATTCATAGAAGCACCTAAATCTATCATGCAATTTCTTACCAATTTACCATTTATGAGTAGGGTAGTAAAAAATGGATCAATTTGTGGTGTATTCATCAATGCATTATTTAAGCAAAATTTTGAAACTTTTATTTTTCTTTCCTTATCAGCAACTCCAAGATTCTCCTTTTGTTCAAAGTTCATATTTTAATTCCTCCCACTAGATATTAATTGAATAGCACTTTCCCTATACTCTTTAATTTTCATCCTTTCAAGTAATGGGATAGACATTTTTACTTGGGACAAAGCTTGCACGAAGTCAAAAGATGTACCTTCAGTTCTGATCACCTTCTTTTGCTCTACTGGCTCTCCTTTGTTCTCCTCTTTCTCCCCTTTAGGTGCCTGGTCTAGCTTTTTCTTGTCCTTAGGAAATTCTTTCTTTCCTTCTTTAGGGAAATGCTTCTGTTCTTTTTTATCAGATTGCTTATCATCTGTCCCTTTTGATATTTCATGGGACATCTTTTTCATTTTTAAAAAATATTCTTCTTGGAACACCTTCATTCTCATTCACTATTCTATTTCTTAGCCAATACTTGCTTTTAGCCTGTTCAACTGCTACAATGGTCAATCTTTTAATTTCTTCCTCAGATGGTCTCCTCATATTTCCCTTATTGGTTTGATATGATGTAATTGGAGAACCTTGTTCATCATCACTTTCCTCATAGAAAAAAAAACTTGTTGTTCTAACATGTGAACATTATATTTTTGATGATCGACATCATATTCATACGCTTGCTCTACTGAGTGAAGAGTATGAGAATCCAAATAGATATTATGATCTTCTTCATTATCATTTTCTGCCATGTCTTTTCTTGGCACTGACTGAGCTACAAAACAATGCTTTGAAGAGTGTGGCAAGTCACACTTTGGACACCAAGGACTATTATCAACCATGTATGTCCCTCTCTTCTTTAGAGGATCAGATGTTTCTTTATTTCTTGGCCTATTATCCATCACTAGCTTTCCATCTCTCCAATTTGTATTATATGGCATGTAGTCTTGGCCTTTCGTTCCTATATGTGTTTTCCTATTTATTTGGAGGAGCATATTGGGGAACCCTAGGGTTATCCCTTTTGGTAATCATCCCTGTAGCCTTCCTGTTATTTTAAATAGTGAGTGCTATCTTTTGGGCTTCAACCAAATTTCTGGGACCCCTGTTCCTAAGGTCATATCTTGTCTTAGTATCAAAAGCTTTTAAATAAATACTCAATGCAGCAAGATCAACTAATTTGGATCCAGGAGGTATCTTATTATGTAATTTAGAAAACCTCTGATTGAAATCATAAGCTGACTCATTTTGATGCTTTTGAATAGTCACCAATTCATGCAAAGAAAATTATGGTGCATATTGATTCCCATAATGCTCAAGGAATTGTTCATAAAACACATGAATAGAATAAATAGAGGCTATTGACAAACTATTAAACCAATCTCTAACATCTTCAATCAGTGACATCATCAACAACCTCATCTGCACATCTTCATATTTCATATCCAAATCTTGCATAAAAGCATTAAAACTCCTTAAATTCTCTTCAGTTGTAATTGCATTACTCCCTATGAATTTTTGGACAAGACTTCTCCAACTATTGTCCATAGGATAAGGACATATTTGAAATCCAGCCAAATCAAACTGCTTGATCATGGTTGTATATTGTGGAGGAGGATTTTTGTGATGCTGATGCTAGTACAATGGATTACTACTTGCCACATATTGTTGACCTTGTGGGGTACATGTTGCTAATAAGGAGGTGGTTGAACACCCTTATGTTGTGGTGGAGCATTTTGATGTCCACATTGATTCCTTGGCTGATTTTGGTGGGCTTGTGGGGAATTTGATGGTCTTATATTATTATTTTTATGAGGTGGAACATATTTGGGTGAGTCAGCCATAGGCATCTTAATCTGAGCCTTTTACAACTTCAATTCCTCAAGTTCTCTCATTGCCTGAAGATTTCACTCATATTTTCTCTTGATCTTTTTCTTTCTTGCCTCTTGTGTTCCAACCGTGCATCTATCTCATTTGGGATCCTAAGTTCATAATTTTCTTCACAGGCCACTTCATATCTAAGTCCATCCTCAAAAAGTGTTGCTTTCTGATCATATTCAAATCGTCTCCTTTCTCTTTCAGCTTCAAATCTAGCCATGATCTTGTCAACTTTCTCCTGGTTTATTGGATAGAGGAGATTTCTCATCTCCTTAGGAGTGTAAGGTTATTTAGATGGGTTGCTTTCATTTGCTAATGCATCATATGAATTATGTGTTTCCACCAGTAGTTTTGATGGTTTTTTTTTAGTTGTTGAGCCTAGTTCATTAAAAACTTTCTTGCCCTAATCATTTTTGTAAGTCCACTTACTTTTATCATTAGGACCATCACCATCTCTGTAAAAAGACCTTCTTCCCTGCATGTTGTGAGTAATTGTGATAGTCTAAACTCTAGGATGATTTCTTTCTAATATGTATTTTATTTTATTAGTCTCAATGCAGTTGTTCCTTCAAAGTTGCCACCCACTTTTAAAAGTGAGAAAAAATGTTACTATTTCACCCAGTGGAGTCACTTTTCAAAATTCTTAACTATGAATCTCTCTTCAATGACTCTATATGGAAAGGCTGCTTACCACCAAACTTTTCTCAAGTTACTCCCCAACAAAGTCGCCAATTTGTTGGGTCTCAAAAACGCTGGTTTGAACCACAAGAGGTTGCCAAGCTCTCACAACATTATTGGCCAACTAACAAGGCCAACCAATATAGTTGAACCTTTTGATCTGAAGGCTTTGCTAAACCTAGGCTGGTGCACCTATGTGAATGATGCAGATTTTGGACTATGTTTCCTACTAGACCAGTCTATCCACAATGGCAATTTGATGGTGGAGAATTGTGATCTAAATTTGGTATAAATCATATAAGCAATAACAAGGTATAATATAATATGTTCAGTTAACAGATGTCAAATGAAATGGATAAAACTAAGAAATAAAGGAGACCACTTCCTTGTTGGGTAAAACAGAGTCAAATGAAAGTTTCAGATGAATTGATTTTATCTAGAAAAATCTCTTATTGTTTGGCATACAAGTGTGAGTTTATAACTAGTATAAACATGCAAGAATGTTATTAATAAAACCTACTGGAGGTAGAATATCAATCTTAATTATTTGATTCTTCTTACTGATCCAAATAACATTTCCAGATTACTATAATTGACTGAAAGGAATTTAATTCTTCTTTAAAGAACCCAATTAATCAAATCACACAAATACAACAAATTTGCACTGATAAATTGAACATATACTTGATATTTCAACTTAAATAATCAAGAAACATTGAGTTGGAAACAATCAAATAATTACAGAAACTCAACAAACAACTAATACTAGAATGAAATCATTGAATCAATAGTCTTTCATTATCTTCCTCAAATCTTATACATGCAACATGGTCCTTTTGAATATAAACATTCTGAAAATCTTATACTTCCTGCTATCTATCTTTTGTCTCTCTGTTACAATTGATTTTTACAAGTATTTATACAATAAATTATAAGGGTCATAACCCTTCACTGTCTGTTACAGCTGTTTGAATTTTATGATAGAGATTTAAAATATTTAATTGGGTTTCCTTTCAGAAAATTAAATATTTTAACATTAGACGAGCTTCTATTTTACTTTATAGCCTGACCACTTTTACATTTTGCTTAATTTTCCACTCCGAAGCCTTCTTTATTCTTACTGCTTCACCGCTGTCAACTTGATGTGTTCTAATGGTACCACGGTGTTTCACCTTGATGTTACTATCAAACCCTCACCGTCAACCACCTTACCTGGTGCAAGAGCACCTATTTTCTTTCAAGCCTCCATGAAGCCATATTGTATAAATTTATTAAATTAGGTGTTTTAATCTTTTAATAAGGTTTAATCATCCATTTTATATATTTTTTAAGTCATTTGGAGTCATTGATGAAGGTTTGGTGTCATTTGGTTGAAAAAATGAAAACATTGTCAAAAGTTGTCAAATGTTGTCATAACAACTTTTCTTGTTAAATGACAACTTTTTAAAAGTTTGTTAAAAGTTGTTAAATGGTATTTGTGGGTTGGTTGGAGAATAACCTGATTTTTCAAGTATAAAAATGGGCCTCCAAGTCGAAATGGGGAGTGGAATATAGTTTTGAACAAGGATTTACGAAGGAAGGCATGAATTTTTCTGAGATTTTAAATGTTCTGCCCTGTTCTTTTATATGGTACAGTTTTGTATGAAGTTTTACAGATCTGAAATCAATTTTTATGTGTAGAGGAATGAACTAGCTTTAATTTTCAATTGGTTTGGTGTTTTTTCATTCATTTTGGAGAAAGTTATGATCATTTTACCATTGGCAACCCTATGGGATTGTTTTCTCTAAAATTTGCAGGTTGTTGCAGAGAATGGAACATATTGTAAAGATAAAATAAAGACCTAAGACATTTTGGAAATGTTAGATATGTGAATCTAGTTTCATTTTCTTCAAGTCTCATCAAGTTCAATTAAAAATTGAGTAAGTTATGACAATTTTGGTGAGGGCAGGTTTGAACACTGCCTAGGGTTTGCAATTTTGGGGAAAATGCAATAACTTTATTTTCCACCGTTGGATCTTCATAAAAAGTGGAATGGAGGTCTGCAATTATGGTATTGGAAATCTCACTGAAGCGATTGGATTTATCTTTTGTTTTTTAGAAGTTATTAATGAGTGTTCATTACATTGAATTGTGGGTTGTTATGAGAATGATTACACTGTGATCTAGAATGCACTTAATCATTCTTGGAGATGAATAATTTTATCAAATTTTTCAAGTAAATGGCATGTTGAGTTGTGAATCCTCTTACTCTACATCAGTTTGGTGTCAGAGCCTGAAGATGCTCTGGGAATTTGTTTGTGGTTTGTGTGTGGTTGTTTGCAGGTTGAGGAAGGAACCTGATTGCCTAGGTGAGGCAAGGTGAAGTGGAAGCAAGGAGAGACTTGCTTGTGAATATGGAATTTTTAAAGAGATGTTGGCAAGTTGAGGATTCAAAAAGGAAGAAGGAAAGAGAGGATAAGGAAATGAGAAAGAAGGAAAGACAAATAGAGTTTGAGGAAGCCCTACAAAAGATAAGCCAAAGGTTGGAAAGATTAGAAAAAGAACACCAACTTCTTAAGGAAGCACAAAGGAGTTGGAATATACCAATTTCAAAGAGGTTAAGATGGCCTCTAAATAAGATTATGAAGAAGAAAAGACAACAAAAGAAGGTAGAAAATTCAGTCAAAGATGAAGAAGATGATTTGGGGAAAAAGTTTGCATCCATTGAAGAAGAATGGGATAGTAAGATTGGTAATGGACAAGTCAAGAAAGAGGAAGAGGAACTCATCAAAGTAGAAGAAGATAAGGACATTGAGGTTGCAAGTGAATTGATTTTGAAGGGGAATGATATTGATAAGTTTGTCATGGGTGAAGAGGAGTTCGAAGCACAAGAAGAAAAGGAGGAGACCTCAAATTTTTGGTATTTTGTTTTTGATTTTTCATTGGATTATGTATGTGCAGGTCATGAAGGACAAAGTGAAGTGTATGATGAATTGATAGAGTTTTGGGAACTCCAAGTTGCAAGGATGATTGATAGAAGAAGACATAAGAAGAATAAAATGAAGAAGGTACAAAATATGATTTCAAAGACAAAGGAAAAAGTGCAAAGTAACTGGAAGACAAGGAAGAAGACAATTCAACGGGGCTTGAATTCTTTTGCCCCTGGGAGTTTGGTGCAGGAGCACCTATTTTCTTTCAAGCCTCCATGGGGCCATATTGTATAAATTCATTAAATTAGGTGTTTTAATCTTTTAATAAGGTTTAATGATCCATTTTATATATTTTTTAAGTAATTTGGAGTCATTGATGAAGGTTTGGTGTCATTTGGTTGAAAAAATGAAAACATTGTCAAAAGTTGTCAAATGTTGTCATAACAACTTTTCTTGTTAAATGACAACTTTTTAAAATTTTGATAAAATTTGTTAAATGGTAGTTGTAGGTTGATTGGAGAATAACTTGATTGTTCAAGTATAAAAATGGGCCTCCAAGTTGAAATGGGGGGTGGAATATAGTTTTGAACAAGGATTTATGAAGGAAGGCATGAATTTTTCTGCAATTTTCAATGTTCTGCCCTGTTCTTTTATATGGTACAGTTTTGTATGAAGTTTTATAGATCTGAAATTGATTTTTATTGGTAGAGGAATGAACTAGCTTTGATTTTCAATTGGTTTGGTGTTTTTTCATTCATTTTGGAGAAAGTTATGATCATTTTACCATTGGCAACCCTATGGGATTGATTTCTCTAAAAGTTGCAAGCTATTGCAGAGAATGGAACATATTGTAAAGATAAAGTAAAGACCTAAGAAATTTTGGAAATGTTAGATATGTGAATCTAGTTTCATTTGCTTCAATTCTCATCAAGTTTAATTAAAAATTGAGTAAGTTATGACAATTTTGGTGAGGGCAGGTTTGAACACTACCTAGGGTTTCAGGTTTTGGGGAAAATGCAATAACTTTATTTTCCATCGTTTTGATCTTCAGAAACATTGTAAGGGAGGTCTGTAATTATGGTATTGGAAATCTCACCAAAGTGATTGGATTTATATTTTTTTTTCTAGAAGTTATTAATGACTGTTCATTACATTCAATTGTGGGTTGTTATGAGAATGATTACATTGTGATCTAGAATGCACTTAATCATTCTTGGAGATGAATAATTTTATGAAATTTGTCAAGTAAATAGAATGTTGAGTTGTGACTCCTCTTGATCTACATCATTACCCTGATCTACATCCCTTATCCTTGCGGTTGCGTGGTGACCGACTTTCACACTTTCCAAATCCCACTGCACCATCGTGGCTTGTATTCCAACTCCAGGTGGTACCACAGTATCTGGCATTAACTTTCAGGCTCACTGCTTATCACATCACCGCGGTCACTAGCTTGACTGCCAATGACATTGCGGTGAGCCTCCGCTGTTTGTTGACCATCCATCGTGCTACCACGGTCTCAACTCTGACTGTCTGTGGTAACGCAGTACTTATCCGCTGATTGCCACCTCCACTACCTTGCTAGTTATCTCACAGTCACCACGATATCGTGGTCAATGAATTGACCACATGTGGTGTGGAAGTGACTGTTGTCTGCCTGCTACTTCACTGCTTACCTTTGACTACCTTGCCACCGCAGTGTGTGTTCTGACTAACCGTGGTGCAGCGGTAAGGACTATATTGACTGCCACTCACCGCTACCTCCATACTGCGGTGACAGTGCTAACTGCGTGTAGTGTAGCGTTAATGCTTGCCTTGACTATGTCTAACCGTTACTGCCATACCACGGTCTCCATTATAAGAGGCCGCGGTAGAGCGGTATGATATAAAGATTGAATATTAAGGCAACGGTATAAGGTATAAGGTGTATATGAATGGAAAAAATATTTTTTAATATAAAAGGTAGAAAATGAATGGGTTCAAATGGGAATAAAAACTTTAGGGTTCTAAGGACTTTTATAGAAAATTGTGGGAAAACCTTAGGGTTTTGAATCAAAATTTTGGGTTCTAACAATGATCACTCTGATCAACGTGGACGTGTAACAAGGATAGAGCATAATCTAGAAACATCAACGAACAACGCACAAGCATATGCAACAACTATAATTACCAAAATTACATTCTCTTTTTCCAGAAACATCATCTACAGTAACAGAATAACTGTAGGAACACAACAACACACAACTTTCACAAATCTTGATGTGCACCTCAGAAACTTCTGAAGTATAAACTAGATTTTCTTAGTAACAAACCCTTTAATGTAATGCCCCGCCAAGTAACCGTAAAGGAAGTTGCAATTAACATCTTAAGCGAACCAATTTTTTTTTTATAAAGTGCATTTAACATACACATTCACTTACTAATTAACAACAACCTCTAAGGCTACAAGGTTAGGATTACTTAAACCCACACATACATATTACATATAACCATAACCTTATGAACTTTATGAAATCGCCAACATACATCATAAGAATACCACATAACATAATAAGATAAACAACCAAGGTACAATCTCATAAACATTATCTTAAACCAATAGTTACATCACTCATTCCTAGAATGAGGCAATAGTACAAAAGATTACAATTACAAAATTCCACCTCTTACAAAAAAGGGATAAAATAACTTATACCGGTTAAAATATTACAATGCAAGAAATTACAACACGAACCGCGAGCTGTCCATCTGGATGTCTCGCCACCAAGTACTGAAGATCGATGGGGACCCAACGGTTTTGGTGCATGTTCCACCCAACCAATGTGGTACCCAAAGGCCCACCCCCCATGCTAGGAGATAGTAGCAAAGTAACATGGACAAAGATCTACTACCTCTAACCAAAGGCAGACTCATACTGACTCAAACTAACATAACCATCCAAATGAATTAACAAGTACAACTCATTCACCATACAAGTATGAATCAAGTGCAACTCAAGTACAATACAAGTACAACTCCAACATCACTGACATAGGTCACATTGCTTCCAGATATAAAGTAGATCAAGTATGTACAAATAACCATACACAAAATAATTAACAACAGTTGTCATAGATAGAGTGTCATCGCAAGGTTTGTCATGAGATCTCCTCTAGGCATTCTTCATAGGCTCTGACACAAGTAATCCTGGTGGCCTCAACCGAATCCCGACACTCATACTCACTCATGCAGAATCAACTACCTCTCGCAAGAGTAAGATAGTTGATCTTGCCATTCCAGGCCTTCTCACTCATCCCAAGTCTAAACAAGCCCTTGTGTCTATGAGTGAGGATTAAATTATCTTGATTAGTGTGAGTTGCATTCTAATCATCTAAGTACATTAATTTAATTATCACTTGATTAACTCACTTTTGAAGGTTACCCGGTTTACCACTTTGGGCTCCGGCCCCTAACAAAAGCCACTCTTCTAATGGACAACACACACCCAAACAATCCACCAAGGGAAACACAAGTGCATACCAATTGGGCATCATAATCCACTCCAACACAAGGAGGATACAAATAATAGAAACTCACTCCAAACATCTTGGAGGAGACAACACATAGTCCACTCCTTTCACAGGAGGTACAAAATATCTTACTCCAAACATCTTGGAGGCAACAACACATAGTCCACTCCTTTCACAGGAGGTACAAAATATCCCACTTCAAACATCTTGGAGGCAATAAGATGAAACCACATAACAAGGTCACTCCATACAAGGAGACATGGATCCCATAATCCGCTCCTAAACCAAGGAGGTGCAAACATCCCCATTCATAAAAACCGGGTAAAACCGAACATGCACTACCCAAGGAAAAACAACTAGATGGCATAAAGATTCAACAACCCTTATCCTCTAAGTTCTTCTGGAAGACTTATAATTTAGGACTAACACTAAATCCCAAAACCAACAATGCAACTTGACGACATAGCAACAAAAGCATTCAAGTCATCAATCAAATCTAATATTTGGATTTCCTAAATCCACACTCATTCAATAGGTAGTGTTGACAAAGTCAAAGACATGATAAATAGATTATCTAAAATAATCATAACCCCTATTTCCCTTTTCATTATTGAAAATCTAAAACAATCAAACTTACTTCCCTTTACTGAATACAAAGAATTAAATCCTTTAAGATAATCATGAGAAAGATACTACTTTTAGATATACTTAATCCATACCTTTTTTTATAATCCAATCACAATGATTCAATTAATCTAAATAGAAATTAATAAATAACATAATTGAATGCCTCATCAATAAAACAACTTCTTAATTTACATTTAAATCGACACAAATCCATGCAAGTAAATTATTTCCATTTCTTAACCAACTCTTACTTCTCATTCAATTTTCTATTTAAAACATTCAATCACTTTAATATAATAACATATTGTTTCTCTATCCAATTTCCATATACACTAATCAATCCATTTTCAAATCTCTATTCAATAATACATTGCATGCATCTCATTAAAATAAAATACGATAATGAATTTTACACTGAATATATATATATATATATATGCTCCATATTATATAGACACCATTAGTATTTCATTCACCATGACTAGATTACTTTATGGAACTAAATAAAACATAATAACTATTTGCCTTTTTCAATATAGTTAGTTCCTAAATTTACTTCTAATGCAACTTAACACTATTACAAACAATCTTTTTTTCAATTTTCTATCTAGAGTCTATATTTCTTCAACTATCCATTTAAAAACATGCAATTTTATCAATGTATAAAAAAAATATCTTTTGGCTTATCTCTTTGACTACGCATTCAAAACTTATCTTTTAAATTCTTCATGCAAAACTAAATCACACGCACTTAAATAAAACAAGGTAAATACTGATTGAAAATACTCATGAATATATATATACATCTCAATATATTTTCTTCAATCATATTAACAAAATAAACATTTCCTTTTTAAATCAAGTAATTATTTCTATTAAAAAAATATCTTTCTCTATACATTTTCTACACATACTAATCATTTTTTTTAAAACACTAATAATACCCAATTTGCAAACAACAGAATAAAATAAGATAAAATATTATTTATTCTCTCAAATGGATATATACCTTCACTATATATCTACTAAATATAAATTAATATATTTAAATATATTTAATCATTAACATATCTTCTATCCTTTGCAGAATATCAAATTGATTAATTTAAAATAAAATATCCTTTATCATCAATATTTCAAAATATAAATATATTTTTCCAATTAAATCAAATTAATAATTGGACCTTTTACATATGGATTTAAATTCCACAATTCAATTTTAAATTATGCATTATTTAAATCAAATATTTAACTCCTTCAATTAAACTTTAACATGCCATTTTAAAATAACAATAATTTTTTCATATGTTTATAATTTTAATTCTATCAATTCAATATACAAATTTTATTTAAAATAATATAAATAAATATAATACTTTAGTATTATAAATTATAATATAAAATATTATTAAATAATATTTTAATATTATAATGACAATACATAAAATATTTATATTTATAAATATCAATTTATTATTATTTTATTTTCAGAACAGCCATGGGAAAATAATTTAACAGCAGTCTCATGTTTTAAGCATAACTCAAAAAACTACGATCTGGGTATTTGAGATTTTTGAACAGGGGTAAGAAAATTGCAAAATGCAAAAAGGTTTTAAATTTCTTGAAAACCCAGTTTGTGAAAGTAAAGTTATAGGTGACGCAATCAGACCATTTTACCATGAAAATATAACTATACTGCAGATTTTAAAATCCGATTTTTAATAATAACAGAGGGTTTCATTTTCTAAAAACATTTTAAATGCCTTGTTCAATCTCTATGTTTAATTTTAATAACAATAAAATCAATTTCTCCAAATAATTTAAATTCAACTAAGGTTTTCACAATTTTCACTCATGAATTTTTACAAGCAAAGGCTGTAAATTTATTTAATTCTTTTCTTCTAATATCAAATCTATTTTCTAAAACAGATTTAACAAACAAATCTTTAATCATTACTATTTTAAAGAAAACAATCAAGAACAATAATAACACAAAGAGGAAAACCTGGTACAAGAAGCTACAGGAAGAGATGAATTTCTAATGCAAGCCTCCTCCAAAGATTTCTTGAATTCTCTTCAATCCTCCAATGAATCCAATCCAAAACCAAACAAATGCAAACAATCTTTCCTTCAATCAATTTTACAATCAAACTTTCTTCAAACTCTTGTGCAAATTTTCCAAAATTTCTTCCCTGCTGAAAAAATGTATTTTTCTAAAAAACTTTCTTGCCCTAAAATGAAAACATGTATTCTTATAAATCAAAAATACCTAATTCAACCCTAATTCACATTACATGCAAATTAGATATTTCAATTTCAATATTTACAACCCTAATTCACATTACATGCAAATTAGATTTTTCAATTTCAATTTCAATTTCAATTTCAATTTTTTTAATTTCAATTTCACTTTCAAATTTCAATTTTAATTTCAATTTCAATTTCACTTTTCAAAACCCACTTTCAATTTAAAATGAAATTTCAAATAATAAATTAATTTCCAAAGTTGCAACCAATTTCTCAAATAAACATTTAATTATAATTTCTAATTTAATTCTCACACGTTGGAATTAAATTCCAAAATTAATTCTAATTCTTTTATTTCCTTTCATTCTCTTGCATCACGTTTAATTAATTAATTTAACTATTTAATAACTAAATTCAACCCCCATGGATTAAATTTAATTACTTAAATAAATTAAATATAATTAATTAATTTAAATATAAACTTTTATCCACATTGCATTATTTAAGTTAAATAACCATCAACATGATTTAAATGCAATTATTCTAAATATCTATTTTCAAATCAAGAATGCTTCAGAATTAAATAACATCAAAGCAAGACAGACAATGAGTCAACCCACACAACTGACGACACACTAAGGCTAGGGTATAGACTTGACACATGTTACCTAGCTACTATCTCCCGTTCAACTTAACCGTTGGATCGACACGCTCAAACCTGTAAAACCAGGTGGAGTCGATGTCATATACCTGCAATCCTGTAACCAAATAAACAACATCATACAATATATCCAGCATATAATACACATCGTGAAGAAGAAATTACGGATTCGTAGGGCGCTCGTAAACGAGTGATGCAAAACCGTCCTATTCACCAATACACTCATCGAAATTGACACTTCCATCATAATCCAGTAATCTCATAATAACATCTCATGTTAACTCTACAACAACATTAATCTATAATGCATGTGAAACAATAATCAGATAACTACATCCCACAATAATAGTTGTCACTCAATAGTAACGATCAAAACATCATAACAAAATGTATCCAGTATCGAAGTAATTGCAACCAAACATAGCATAAAGCAATTTGAACAATAATCAAAACGGAAGGGTATTACATTTAAAATGCAACACCTGAATACAAACATACCAAATTTTACACCATAATGAACTTCACAGCTTCATAGGCAACCTTCAACATATTTATTTTAATTTTCTCAATATCCTCGACATATACAGCCTTCAAGATCATCAATGCTAATAGTGTTGACATCAATGACAACCACATATTAGCAACACAACCACAAAATCCAATAGATCCAATTATTAGCTTGCATAATTATGGTGATCTAGTATTTTTATTTTTTCTCCCAAAAGTGTTCTTTAGGATGATACCCTCATCCTCAATCATACAGAAACCAATAGATCTCCCCATTGATTTGACTCACCGAAGGGTTATAAGTCAATTCTTTGTGGGGAACTCATTTCTTAATGAAAATAGGAAGATAGGTTCATCATCCCCATTTTCCCCATTTTAAATTGATGAATCTATATTTTCTATGTTTCATTCTCAAACCCTCATGAATTTATTTTCCAACATAAACTAAACCCAAAATGATTCATCAATAATCTACACAAACTATACACCTGATTTTGACAATCTAATAAAAAAATAAAAAGGAAACTTCACCAAACCAAAAATACAAGTAAAATCAAACAATAACATTTTTTTAAATGTTATTGTTTAGTTTCAACACAAATTCACGTACAAATCTATCAATTATAGCATAGCTGATTTCACTCGACAACAAAAAAATTGGCCAAATATAAAACTCTAGATCATATTAATGATAGTTGCTTATTTGATTATATATTTCAGGTATAATACAAAATATTTTCATGTACAAAAAATTCATCCACAAACCAAAACTCCTACTACAAACCCACAACAAACAACACAATCCCACTAAGTGTAGTGCAGTTGGGAAACTCAAAATATACATTGTAAACCCTCTAAATATTGAATGTATGATCTTGCTCCCTAGAAAGAGGGTATTTGTAGTAATGAAAAAATTATCCTTTTTCCTTATTGGGTTTGGGAATAATGAATATTGAACTAACCTATTTTTTCCCAGGTCTAATGTTGTAATGTGTTGTAACACATTCACATTGATCTTGGGACCCTTTTTAATAAAATATACTTAATTTATACTTTTCTAAGGTGTTGCAAAGTGTTGTAACACACTTTCAAACTTTTCTAGGGTTTATTTAATTAATAGAGACCAATAGGCCCTTTTAATGAAATATACTTAATTTATACCTTATTTAGGTATTGTAAAGTGTTGTAACACACTTTCACACTTATCTAGGGTTTAATTAATTAATGGTGGTTAATTGAGTTTAATTGGCCCCTTTTAATTCAAATTGAAGCCCTCTTTTCAAGGATCTATCTCGACACCCAATAATGAAATTGTATGACATTTATTTTGGTAAATTTGGTCTCCTAAAAAATGCTACTAGGACCCATTCGCCTTTACTGGCACAAGGTGTCCTCTCCACATAGGACACCCCCTTCTTTGCATATTAGAGATGGGTTTTTGATGTTATTTCACCTCCCTGAAGCTTGGTCTTTGAAATTTTGCTAGGACCCTTTCACCTTTAGTGGTGAATGGGTCCTCCTTGAGTAGGACGCCCAATTTTGGATTTAATTATGGTGGGATCCTTATGATTTTAATACCTAGATTTGAGGTCAGCTTGAATTATTTGAATTTTATGGTTAATCTCTAAATTTAGTATAAATAAGGGGTTAATTCATATAGTTTCATCCCAGACTTCCAAGCATTCATTCATTATATAAAATTGGAGTTCACAAGAGTTTACAAGAGCAATTCAAAGGAATTTCAAGGCAGATTATCAAGAGTTTATTGCAGCAGTTCAAGATCATTTCATCGTGTCAAGGATTTAATGTATTCATGCATGTTGTTGAGCTAATATTGTTAATGTAGCATTGAAGATCTACTTGCAAGCATTATTTCACAGCCAAGATCTACATTCTTCATGGATACTATATGTTAGATTGCGGATTTATCTTCCAAGACAACATCCAAGGTATCAACACTCCATTATTTCATGCTCATGCCTCAATTCCATTATTTCATCATTTGGTTTAATTACCTAAAAGGGGTTTTACCAATACAAAGCCCTATTCACTAACAATCAACAAGTTTTTCTTCCCTTGAATGTGTGTTTGCAGATTTACAAGTTGAAGATCAAGTGGAGAAGACATTTGAAGAATCAAAGTTGTCAAGTTGCCGAATTGTCATTCAAAGTGAAAGAACAGAGAAAGGAAGCTAAAAACAATATCCCAAACTTTTAGGAGCTGAAAACTTAGGAATTGATGGTACAAACATTGAAGTACAAGACCCAAAAATCAATTTTATGAAACCTTAAAAGGACCCATTCACCACTGAAGGCGAATTAGTCCTCTATAGGGTTTGAAGTAGTGATGATTTGGGATCTATGAGTGCAGACTGAGACGAGTAAAACCCATAAGTCAAATTTTGAAACCTAGATAGTGACCCATTCACCACTAAAGGCAAATGAGTCCTTTGTGGCCTAAAAAAAAAAGAAGTTTTCTAGAAGGTACAAATTATTCCAAGCTCTCAAAACTTCCCTCATAGTTGCTATAACAGTTAGGGTTAATTTCTTATTTTGCTTTGCATCATTTATTGCATATAATTGCATGTTTTGTGTCGAAAAACTTAGTAGTTCATTATCTTGATTCATTTCACCTTGATGAACCTTATTTTTTACATGAAACAATATGTAAAGAAAAAATAAAATAATTATAGATAGTCCAATGTAAAACTTAATAACCCTAACTAAACCACAAACCCATGATAACACTAAAAACTACTCCAACAAACCATGAAAGTTACCCAAACATTCAAAAATATTGAATCTACAAAATTCACTTGAAAAAGTGTAATGTCTAGATGAGATTAATCACTAAAATACAAGGTATCCCATGCTCAAATCACTTGAAACCCATGGTCATCCTATCCAAAAGACTCCAGCTCCAATAAACTACCAGTCACTGAAGAAACAAAAAATATACCACTTTGTGAGATATAATGAAAGATGTATGAATTCACCCAAATCAAATAATTTTTTGTTTTATATGAAACATGCTCAAATTGGGAACTTGAAAACCCACATGCTATGATTTGAGGGAAAAATAATTTGAGTTGAAAACTTCGTCCCACTTTGTAACTGACAACCAAACATGGTGATTTTCCCATTTCTCGCAGATGCTCTAAAGAATGCTAAATTAACTCTAGTTGCCTTCAAGAGAATAACATTCCCCATCTATGCTAAAGACACTAAAAATATAATAAATTTAATATTTATTTTTCCAAAGGATGTAAGTTGTACCCATCCAATATGAATATTAAAGAAATATTTTTTCCCAATGTGTCTCATTACCTCCAACTTAATATTTTTTGACAATGGGAGCTTACGATTTTAAGTAAGTTCTATTTTTGGAAAAATGACATGAAAAGTCCTCCCTTCCCAAAACTTCTTGTCCTCAAGTAATATATAACATGATTTTCCATGATTTTAATACCAAAATTATTAATTATGCAAAACTGCATATTGAGCGTTTATATTTTACTTAGAAGATGTTGCATATTTTTCTAAAGGGTATTGTGCCAACCCAAGGACATAGATTGTCTTCTGAAAATAATATGTTCCAAACAAAAATATTCATGTGAACTAACTCTTTTGGTATATAAATTATTTATGTGTTCTATTTGATTCCCAAGCTAATAAAAAATATCCTAAAAGCTTTTGTGATCTCCCCAATTGTGACTTCATCAAATTTCCTTCCTATCACTCTCATAAACATTAGAATTATGGGCTTGAATTGAGTAACCTTTTTGTAGAAATATTTAAGGTATTTCCAATTTATCCCTTCTAAGATCTTCTATTATTTAGTTTGTTCGAAATCCTCTTTCATCAATAACTTCCCTTTTAAAATTTTTTCCCTAGTTGTGTTTGTGCATTGTCACAAGGAAAATTAAATGAGAAACTTTGCAAATTTTACCAATGATATAAATATGATTTATAAAACATAATGGATTGTAATAAAATTAAATAGCAAGTACACATGGTGGAAAAATTCTTCTTCAACCAACACATTTTTGAAATACAGAATACAAAAATATATAATAATAAACCCATACATTACCCCAATGTATGGGATGTTGTATTAATCTTTATGGAATGATATATATATATGTGCCAAGGTATAAAACTAGATCAACATTAGTATTATACAACAAAAAAATCCATACCTCAACAATATAAACAACTTATTTTGGTTGTACTTCACGTACACTCTCATACTGTGGAGATATACATAGTTGAAATACACATCAACTGACCCATCCTTCATCTCTTGAAATATGATAATTTCATTATATGGACTAATTTTAAATAGTAATAGCATAATAGGGGAGAAAAAATTAACAACCTACAATAGTACCAAATTTAAAATACCAAATCTATAAGCATAATATCATGAAATGAAACGATTACCTTTACAATACTTATCAAAACTTCTTGTAAGGTATCATCACATTTTTTATCGAACACATAAATTTCATAATGGATATGAAATTAGTCCCCTATGTAGATGTTTTGGTAGAAAATTCATGTTTGTAGAATTCACTCAAAAAATTTATGGCATCCCTTTATACAAAAGTTACATTTGAATCCAACAAGAATCAAATGAAACTGATTACATGTATTCTAAATTTCTCCATTACCATAGTAATATGAGAAGCGACATCCTATGGATTCTTAATTTTGACTCATAGGCTACAAGAATTGAACAATATAATTCAACACATAATTTTTCTTATGCAAATGTATGTTCAATTTGAATTTTCATATATAGGTTGTTGATTTGGTAAGATGAGATTCAACATTAGTAACTAGTGTTGAACCCTTTTTATGTGCATTCTTTTCAATTAAATCATCCTGAGTTTCATCCTCATAATGAAATAAGACATAAAATGTTGTTGGAAAATACCCAATGCAACCCACTTCAATTTATAAAGAATAATGAAATATTTTGTCATAAACAGAAAACTTGTTTTGTAAGTTTTTTAATTTTTTCTATCCATTTGATTGGAGTCCCACCTTTTTTTTATAAAGCCCATTTATCTTCTATAGAGGAGGGGAATAGACTCCTTAGGACCACAAGTCATGGGAGGGTATAGAAAAATCAACTGCCCTGATCTACTTCATGCTAAGGATTGTTTAAGGAAATTTCAATGTTTGGGAGTGTGAAAATGAAGGGAAATTATTCTATCATTATCGTCTTACCAACCCAATATTTTAGGAAACTAGGTGATAAAATTTATGAGTTGAACTATAGCTTGGGTAGCTCTTTGCTAAAGGACTCCAATGTAGAAGAAGAACAAAAACACACCACATTTTCCTCCTGATCAGTCGCCAGTGTTTGTACGGACATAAAGTGCGAAGTACGGTCTAGACTTAACAAAAATCTCACTAACTACCTGATATATATATATATATAATATGATAATAGAAAGCATAAAGAAGCTAAAATATTGGAATGACAAGGAGAATAATTTAACTTAAAATATGGAGTGATTGAATATGAAATAACAATTAAGCGTGGTAGAAATGCAAATTATGGTTGGTCCAGCGTATTGCAAGATCCACATGTTCAAATGTACCTACACAGAAAAATGGGGGAAAATGTTCGGGTTGTTTTAGGGCTTGCCACAGTCAAACCTCATTTTTGTGTTCCCATCTCTACGAACAACCAAAATAGCCACAACAGAGAAAATTCTATAAAGAAAGTATCGAAAGCAAGTACTACTAAGCAATGGTAAGAACAATATGCTACATAAATAAAATAATTATGCCAAATGAAATGGATATCACCTCCCCAATGAGATTCCCTTGATCATGTGAAGGGAGATGCAAGCTCAAAAGCTTGTAGATGTCAACGTTGTCATAACAATGTTAGGAGAAAAACTAGCAGAGTCTAGACTTGGAGCTTCAAAAATGGTGGAAGAGCTATGAAATGAAGCGTGTAGAAGAAAATGTGATCAACTGAATTTCAAGAAGCTCGAAGAAGATTGAATGAATGAAGAAGAAGATGTTTTGAAGGTGAAGAGAATCCCAAAAGAGTCATTCAATGTAGATCAAGGGTGCAGAGGCTTTATGCTTCATCGTGAATGGAGAAGTGTAATGCCTTTACAAATTATAGAGGTGGGAATCCTATCAGGATGGCAACGCATTATGTGAATGTCTACGTACTATGCTATTATCCTTGATAGAAATTCCCCCATTGACACTATAGATAGCTGCCAATTGGGTGGAAAGTGAATGGGTGGGGTGGAAAAGCATCGTCAGGTTTTATTTTTCTAAGCTAAAGGGGTGTAAATGGGAAATTTTCAAGGGATGAAAATTCACTCCATTATATCTTCTCCTAAAACACCATAATCATCTACAAATAGATGTGTGAAATTTAAAATGAAACTATAGGACATGAGTTGATTACCTTTAGAAACGTATCCAATACTTTTTATGTGTTCTCATAACATGCCCTATAATATCAAAACGACATAGGGACCCTTGAACTCTCGAGCCCAAAATTTGAAGCGAAAAAAAGGCTAGTTTAATGTGAGATGGAAAATAAAATTCAGAAATATGAAGTGTATCAGAAAATTATCCATTGTTAGAACAAAATTTCAAAAATTTCACAGTTGGAAGTAAGAAAGGAATAACCTGTAGGGTTTTGATGAAGCTAGTTAGTGGGGCTAGATAACTGGGCGGGTATTTATATAAACGTGGACTTGAATGTTATGGTTTAAAAAGTGAACAAGAGGAAGTGGTAATTCATTGTGTTAAATTCTAGAGTAGAATGAGTCGTTCAGTAACGGTGTTGGTTAATAATGTTTTTCATAAATCAAGTAATCTGGGTATTGAGAGAAACTTGTAACATAGAAAATTCTTGATATCTACCCATAGCATTAGTAATCCTCAAAATTTCTTGCAAATCAAAATTCTTTAAAGTCAACAAAATGATGAAAACTTGAAAAGGCAAAGTGCTACAAAATTATGGTCATAAGAATGCTTTGGAAATGATTATATTTGTTAAAGGGAAAATATTTGATAATGATTTATTTTGGTAAAGTAACTAAATGCATGTTATTTCACTTGTGGGATAATTTTACCAGGATGTAGGTAACTAAAAGTTGTAAGATGCGAAGGTAGATGTTATGGTCGGTAGTGGATATTTTTCTTGATGTAGCAACATTTTTTTTCCAATTTTGATTGTGAGTATTTTCTCGATATTGGAAATACTGAATGCAACATAGAGATTTCAAATCTTACCATCACTAGTGGTGCAAGAGTTATTTTTGCACCTTAATTCTTTGAGATTCAAAATATTAGTTACATGGAAAAAAGAGATGAATCATAATTTATATCTTCCCCTACAATTTTTTTACCTAGCACCTCATGTGTAAGAAAATAGCTTTGTGGCACATGTCATTTGATAATTAACTTATTTTCTCTCCCACCATGTGTTGTTTTGTAACCAACTCATGCCTTGTGCTCTATAAAATACAAAGAGTTTCTCTTTCATAAGGATCAAAATTTATTGATATAGTATAACATAAATTAAAATTCTACCAATTTATGTTCTATTTCATGTTTTCTATTTAATTCTAGATTGAAGACTTGTATGTATTGTTAGGATTTTTTAGTGCTAAAGAAAACAAAGTTCATATACAATTGTATATCATGTGTGACTTCTTACTTCTCATCTTACTGAAATAATCAATCTATTGCATCATTTTTGGGTATATTTTAAAGTTGTCTCAATGATGAATGCTTCTATTTCTTGAAAATCTTGCACTATTTTATATAAAACTATGAACCAATCTAGTATAGTATGAAATAGCTAATGTTTTGGTTTATAAATTTCTCAGTGAATGCATGTGTAATAATTGGAAGCCCTTAATTTATTAGGCTTTATTTCTCCTAATCTTGGTCTTCTTATAGTTTTACTTTTGAAATGAATTGAATAAATTAAAATCTCAAAGTGATTCATGTATTATTTGTATGGATTATTACATCACTAACTTTTCTAAGTGGAAGAAACTTGTGAATACCAATAGGCCCCTTATATTTAACAACAATTTCACAATGAACCCTAAGTGAATCTAGTACCTCAAGACCTTTTCGGTGTTTTTTCCAACTGAGCTTTTAAGCTCTCTAAGAGGTAGCCAACCTCTATATTCAAGAATCACAAAAGCTAGTGGCCAAGAAAATGGGTAAAGATTCTTAGGAACTTGGCCCTACTCTTTAGGCTCTATGAGACTAAGGAGGGTGTTCCTTATTGTGTTCATTTGATATTACAGGCCTCAAGAACACTTCAACACACTTATTTGTCCCTACCAATTGAAAACATACATTATTTATCAATGTTTTGGTTGACCTTTACACAAATAACCATTTAGTTGTTAGGAACACTAGTATATACGAGACTTATATCTTATAATGAATAAAATTTGAATTAAGTAGTGTTCTAACCTTGAATCTATAGCTAGGGATTTTTTGATTTCTTAAATTACAAGAATTCCTAACAAATAAGCCAATGCCTCATCAAATTGGGTAGAAGGAGTCAAGCATGAAATACTCTATCATACACAAAAGATTTAACCCTGAAATGAATGGACTATTTTCATAATGCATTACATAAAAAAAAATCATAGTATTTAAAGTATTACTCTCTACCAAATCCTTAGAAAATTCTCACAGACCTATGACTCTTTTAAAAGTATTTTATTAATTCTTTGAGTTAAGACAAGAAACAAAATATTACATTCAACTGAACCATTGAAGATAAATGGAACGATACTTGATATTTTCATTTATAGCCTATAACAACTATATAGAAGAGAGCACATACTTTAATTTTATATTTTTTTTTGATATCAGTCAGTTGCATAAAACTATTTAAGACTATTTCATACATAACCAATACCCAAGAAAATTAGCTAGCAAAATCATCAAGAATTTTTCATTATATGTGTTCCCTATATTCTACGTAGGCCATTCTAGACTCATTATAGTTACATTTCACAAAATTTCATTTCAAAACATAATTTCATCTGCATTTCAAAATTCCTAGATGGTTAGATGTAATCATTTATTGTTCAACAGGGGAATCAAAATTTGTAACGACCAACAAAACCAACTGATGTCACCCTACCCATTGCAAAAGTCCATTAAGGCCTTGTTGTCCATATCCATGTCGAACCCCAAAAAATAGCTAGCATCACGTTGTGATAAAAAATGGAAACCAGATACCATCACAATCACCTAGAGAGAGAACCAACACTGAGGCGATGGTGTATGTGACCACTTTGCATTTTTTCCACAATAGGAGGTGAAAAAATTGCTTCTTATTCCTCACTAGCACACTTCTCAGCATGAGAACCAACAACTTCACATGATGCCATCACAAAAATTGGAGAAACTATGAAGACCTCTTCATTCACACTAGCCATCTCAGTTAGAGCCATAAGGAATTAGTTGTAAGCAAAGATAGTCTCTGTATCACCATCACCGAAACTATCAGAGATGTCAATGGGTGAATCTTGCCTCCCGAAAGAGCCCCAACCATACAGCAACTTGGATTTCAACCTTTACTCAAACTTTGCAGGCCTCTTCTCCTTGCAATGCACCATCTCCTCTGCAATTATAGCTTGACCTTTCAATCGATAGTTGCACCTAGTGACTACTGGGATGGGCCTTGTATATTCCATCATCGGGCTTCAAGCACCTTGAATATTACTCTGCTCAAGTAATGGCACATAATCATGTGACCTTTGAAAATTAACCATGGTAGACCTACGCAAAAATGACGGAGAAGCAGTCGACCTACTCATCTTGCATCAATATTCAAGACCTTCACAAGAGCAATCACAAGCCATAAAAAATTTAAGACTTCTAATTGTTGTGACGAAAGTGATGAGCCTTCATCCATATTTATTTAGCAAATTGATGATGGCAATCATCAATGCTTGAAGAGTAGCACAAGAGAGTGAGTGATTATTCATTGGCATCTATTTCATTACCATTAATTCTTAGGTACATGGAAATCAGCATACCATTCATCATAATTGCCAGGAAGTAGCTCTTCACACACATGGAGATCAGGTTGATATCCTCTAAAGAGAATACACCATTAATTCTCACCATCTACAGTGTCCAAATGACCATCACATGGTGAATTCTATTCTTTGAATGTGATCCATCAATCAATCACTGAGATGGCCCTTTGGATGACTCTGATCAAGTGAAAGATGTTTGAAAACTCCATGTTGTCTCATGGAAAGTTCATCAACCAATGGTGTCTTCCCTAGTCAGAAGACACATCCATCACCCGCGGGCCCCATCCAACCCTATTATGCTGCTAGAAGAGTCCACATGTCACCATCATGCAGACTACACAAGGTGTTAGGTAGCACTATTTAATATTTTGCATAGCATGCATGCTATGGCTGAGATTGAGACCAGATAGTACATTAATGTCGTTGATCCTTTGCCACAAGAGATTAAGCCGATAGTGGGGATTAGGTCCCACATGAACTGGAGGACTTGTGGCTCAATTGTGCACACTACGTAGCCTAGCTGAAATACATTTTTCAAATTTTGTGCGGTGTGTGCGCAAGGCTTGGAGTTTAGTCGTTCCATCTGATGGCTCAAATTTTATGCACGTGCATACATTATTTGTTATAAAGAAAGGGTCATGGGATAGGTAACGGGTGATGACCCCCTCAAAATATATTAAAAACTTAAGACATAAGTCTTTCAAAGGAGAAATATTTCGTGCTAACCATGAAATATTAAAATTTTAATAGACACCCGATGACCAATGAGCTTAGGCAGAGGGGCTGGTAAGGGCAACGGGCATAATGACCCAATTTATAACTAGGACAACCGGCAACCTGATACAAGGGGTCAATGCAGAAACATAACACGAGGGTTTAAGGCCTTTTGAAAAAAATTGAAACAAGGGTATTAGACCCTAAAATAGAGCCATCTAACACAAGGGTGAAATATTACTAAAATATTTCATGGAACTAACTAAAATGTAAAATTTTAAAAATCTCTATCAAACCTAACATTCTTAAGCCTTCAAATAGCCAAATTTCTTAACTCAAAAATCTGGTGATTCTTCCAAGATATATAGGTTTTTTTTTTTAGTAGCAATACTTTATATGCATGTTTTTGTGTGCATACAATCACATCAATATAATTGGTCATAGAAGGAGGGTCATTACATGACAAAAATATCTTACTAGTCTAGAGAGTTTTAAATAAGAAGCTTTATCCTATAGCTTTTCTTAAGTTTGGATCAATAGATGAGTGTAGGATCAATGAAACTAAAGAACACAACAAAATTATTTGTGCAACCTTTTTGGTCAGAATGAGCATAGCAGTCAAGAAGTTGATATCATTAGGTGAATTTTACTCATGCAATGAGAAGGATGAGAATTCATGAATTCCTACGTTTAATAAGAAGGAATCAAAATAATCTAAAATAAATTAAGTAAATGTTGTAACACATACTTATCAAGTGTTTGAATGTCGTAATAATGTCGATTTAGGTGATTTCAGTGAAAAAAAGAAGCTAATAGGATAATTTAATACATTCCATTAGAAAATTTAAAATAGCTTATTAATATGACCAATTGCACCTGTAATTAAAAAAAAAATTCAAGAAGAATGGTAGAGGAGTGAATAAATCCCTTTAACCATGCCAAATAATTGTGAAATAAGAAGGGTAAATGCTCCTAAGTCTTTGTAAAGGAGTGGATTTTCTACTCCCTAGTCTCTAGGACATGGAATAGTCTATACACAATGAATATCCCTTGATTACCTTAAAGTAAAAGCTCAAATAAAGGGATGCAAAATGAAAGAAATTACAAAAGTGTAATTAAATAAAATACTAAGATATGAAGGGGAAGTTGTAAATTAATAGAAATAGGTAAAATATTAGAGAAATGGAGAGAGGAAAAATTATAGAATCTACTCTTGGAATGATAGATCCATGGTCAATATACGTCAATGTGTCGTGTAGACGTCTACACTATGTAACTACTAAGATGATATCATGCTTGTTTTAACTCAAAGGTAACCCCTATATAAAGTTCATGTTGATCACATGCCAATTTTACTCAAGTATGTCATGAGGATAGAGGAGACCTATTAGATGCACATGTTCAATCTTAACTCATTGAAATTCCAAGAATCTAGCTACATATTCAATTAAATCCTTCCTAAGTTTCAACCAAAATTATGAAGATTTCAACTCTGCGATCATCTTGACAACTCTGGGGTATCTTGAAAAAGGTGCATTATGGATTTTCTCTAAGACCAAATTTCTACGATCTCTAGAATTAAAATATAAATTCTCATTTAATATCCTAGGATAACATCTGATTCAAATTCAGACACATCAAATCAAGGGTTTGAATGATTCTCTTCTAAATCTTGCTTTACTCTTTCATATTGCTCATCCCCTTGAAAGTGTTGCATCAATTTTTTCCTTAGATTAGACCTTATAATGGTTATCTACTAAATGTCCTATTCTACTAAGAGCATCTACTACTCTATTATCTCTTTTTTTAATGTACTTAATTATAAAGTTGTAGTCACTAAGGAATTCTAACCACCTTCTCTCATGTGGATTGAGATTCGGTTGGGTGGAGATGTACCTAAGCCCCAAATGATAATTTTTAAGATCAAACAGTTTCCCCAAAAGATAGTGCCTCAACATTTGCAAGGCATGTACTATTGCAGCCAGTACCAAATCATGTGGTGTGTAATTCATTTAATGTTGCTTCAGCTTCCTTTATTTGTATGCCACTACTTGTCCATCTTGCATTAATACCACTCCTACACCATCTCTTGAAGCATCTATGATCACTATGAATTGATCATTGGGATAAATTATAGTAAAAGATAGAGTTGTAGTAAGTTTATCCTTTAGGAGTTGAAAATATTTCTAACACTTTTCTATCCACTCAAATATTTTTTCTTTCCTTTGAAGAGATGTGATTGGGGCTGAAATTTGAGAGAATCCCTTTATTTACTTCATCTAGTATCCTACAAGATGCATGAAGCTTAAAAATTTTATCACACTCAGAGGTGTTAGCCATTGCATAATTGTCTTTATCCTTTTAGGATCTACAGAGACTCCTTCTAAAATAATATGAACTAGGTAGTGAACCTTATCCTAATAAAATAAGCACTTAGATAGCTTACCAAAAAGATAATTTTTTGTCAAGCACTATAAGACTATCCTCAGATCCTCATTATGCTAGACCTCAATGGATGTACAATAGATCAAGATTTCATGAATGGATATTAAAAAAAAATCATCCAAACAATCCCTTAATACACTTTTCATGAAATTCATAAAAGTTTCTAATGCATTGGTTAAACCAAAAGGTACTACAGTGAAATCGTAGTATTCATATCGAGTTCAGAAGGAAATATTTTGGGATGTCCTCTTTTTTTACTCTTAACTAGTGATGATCAGACCTGAGATCTATTTTAGAAAACATTGATGCCCCTTTCATCGAATCAAAAAGTTTATCATTTATCAAGAGAGGATACTAGTTATTGATAGTGACCTTTTTCAACATCGTATAGTCGATACAAAACTACAAGGTCCCTTTCTTCTTCTTTACAAAAATTACAAGCACACCCCAAGGAGACACACTATGTATAATGAGCCCTTTACTCAAGAGTTCCTATAAATGTGCCTTCAATTAAAAATAACTTGGTGGTAGT
Source organism: Sequoiadendron giganteum (assembly GCA_007115665.2). Lineage (NCBI taxonomy): Eukaryota > Viridiplantae > Streptophyta > Pinopsida > Cupressales > Cupressaceae > Sequoiadendron > Sequoiadendron giganteum. The sequence continues at coordinate 562,673,111 of CM021104.1, read as the reverse complement.
CATTATATATGGGGCCTTGAAATGAGGTTTAGCTCTAGGTACTAGGTCAATAGAGGAATCCAATTCTTGCTTGGGAGGTAGCTCTTTGAGCTCTTTAGGGAACACATCTTGAAACTCCTTAAGAATAGGGTAATCTTCCATATAAGGTTTCATATTTTTAGGATAACTAACATGCACAACATAGATGGTACACCCCTTCCTTTGAGCCTTCTTGAGTTGCATGGCTAAGATTTTCCTAAGTTTTAGTGGTCATTACAAGCCATGAATCTTAGCCAAGTTCACATAGTCATCTAGATAACTAACAAAGTTATCCTCACCATTCATAATGAACTTGTGTTCAGTTAGCCAATTAATCCTAAGATCATATCATAAGAATCTAGGGGTGCCACATAAAGATTGAATTAGGTCTAGAAACCGGGGAGTTCTAACTTGTTGCAAAAGGGACAAGAAACCACCCTTCGCTTTGCTCTATTCCCATATTGAACTATCCAATAATTGGCCATATGTTTGAGTCTAATGGGTAATTTAGAGATTATTCCTAGGTATACAAAAAATTTAGTGGCTCTAGTATATATTAGAATTGAAACTGATTGGCCATAGGGCTTACCCGATAATTGGATTGGTGAGGCTTGGAAATTGGCTTGTATATTATCCATCACCGCATGGATCTGATATTGTGTAGCTTGCTATTGGTTCCCTTCTTTTTGTTCCTTTGAATGTTGTGGACAACTTGATGCATAATGATCACCTCCACAAGTGTAGCACCTATCACATGGCCCTTTTTAGCCTCCTAACCTATCTTCTTTGGAGCTCTTCTATTTATTATTAAAATTTCTATTGTTGTTAGCCTTTTTGTTCTTTTAATCACTGTTTCCTTCTCTTTTCTCTTGAGAGTCACTTCCCCTTTTTAGATTCCTCATTTGGTGGGGTTTTCCTCTTTTTTGAAACTTCTTATTTCCAAAGAGAGACTTGGAATTTGAGCTCTTGCATAGATTAGATAGTTGATACAACTTTTTCTCCTACTTCATGGTCTTCTCAAAGACTTCCTCCATAGTAAGGGGATTATGAATATCCACCTCTACTCCAATCTAGGGCCTTAACCGTAATATGAATTTTCAAATTTGAAAGCATTCATATGTTTGGTACTATGAAATATATTTAAGCAAATGGGTGAACTCCTAATATTGAGTCATTGACATACTTCATTAGGTTAGGTTTTGGAACTCAATCATCTTCCTATCAAAAATGTATTAAGGAAGTTGGCCATCTTTTTCAAAAATGTTGAAGGAATTGTTCCCATTTGGTCTCTCCTAGTAGCAGTTTCCGTTATGCCATCTCATTGTCCACCAATTGTTCACTTCTCCAGAGAGTTGGTAAGAAACCAATACTTCTTTGGTTTTATCAAATAGATTTCAGAGCTTGAAGTACTTTTCCATTTTATATTATCCATGCTTCTAATCCATCTTCGGTGATCCTTCTATCAAATTTTGGTGGAGCTACCCTTTTAAGATCCTTGCCAAGCTCTCCTTCAATTATTTCTTGGTTATTTCCACCTTAATCCCTATTTCCTTGTGGTTTTTCCTCATTCCTTATATTTTGACCCTCTCATGCACCTCAAACTTCTTGTTCCAAGTGGTCCATCTTGTTCTCTTCTTAGTTCAAGAGGTTGATGATTTAGTCAAACCTCTCACTTTGACCATCACTTTTCCCCCGACTTGAACCTCCATTCCTATTGTTCACCATGATGATTCACAATCAACCTATGTCATAGCTTTGTATAGCATAATTGACACAAGTTTTCTAGGTTTTATCATTTCATACATATAATACTAATTATTATAACATGTAATCTATGAAAGATATTCATTTTCATTCATAATAACCTGATAAGTCATTCAAGTTCACAACTTTGAATACAAATAAATACTTCCTTTATTTATTATATTAATGGATTGCATAGATCCTTATTTACATTATTCCACCTTATTACGCAGGTTCTTCATTTTTAGAAAGAGGACACTCTTTTGGGTCCTCATGAGAGTCTACAATAACCTTCTTAGAAGAGGAAGGATATGCACATAGGAACTCCTCCTCTTCTTTTGTCAAAATGTGTGCATTGGGTCCACACCCTAAAGTCCAACCTTGTATTGCAAAATGTTTCTTAGTTTTTACAATTTGTTTAGAATCTTGGATATTTTTCCCTTTTCTAACTTTAGTCAAGCAAGAGAATGCACCAAGGTCTCGTAATCAGGGATTTTAGGTTTGACCTCAAGTTTTGTGTTTTCTTTCACAATAAATTTCTTTTTGGAAGTCCTGATTGTCTTTCCCTTCTTTTTCCCAAACTTTGTTGCACGATTTTTCCCTTCGCCTCCTTGGTGTGGGCCAATGAGGCACTCAGGATTTGTGACATGGTTTAAGCCTCTTGTGGATCTTGATATTGCATAAATTTAGCTATTGTATCAAGCATTAACAAGTCAATCTTTTGGTGCAATGATAGTCGCCTTTGCAACAATTAGTATTAGAGTTGAGGTCATAGATTTGAACCCCTCACTTGCACTAGGGGGATTGTTGCAAGGTTTCACCCTTGGTCTCCTTGATGTGGGCCAATGTGGTACTCAAGCTTTCTGACATGGTTTAATTGTGTCTTGTGGATCTTGATCTTGTATAAATCCAATGGGTATATCGAGAATTAGCAAGTCAATCTTTTGATTCAATAACGATTTCCTTTGCAATAGACTTGGACTTTCCCATACCTGTATTCAATTTAGGTTTGTTATTCACATGATAACTCAAAATCAAATAAGGGTTGACTAACCCTAATTCCAACCATTATGGACTCATAAGCCTAGAGTTGAACCCTAAGCTTTGATACCAAATGTAATGTGCCATTCTCAAATAGCATAAAGTAAATCATTTATGACATTATGAATAATAAATTCAAAACACAAATTTGGAATCTATATTCTATCATAGAAAAATGTGTGATGTAATGAATTATATTCATTCCCAAATGTCAAAATCTTAGGTTACTTAATTTGACTAGGCTAACAATTCCAAGTAGTCATATCAAGTTTACAACAAATTAGTACAATGCACAATAATCAAAATCTATAATTCCTTGTCATTCCATTTCAATGCTTGCCAAATTGGTAGATGAGAACATGGTTCAAGAACTTTTCCACCCAACCACAAACCTATGCTTCCTTGGAATTCTTCCTAACTCGAAGAATAGTCAACTTACATGGAATACTTCATAAGAGAAATTGATATGAAAGGTAGAATTTGGTGTCTGTCTAACATAACTACATGTATTTCTATCCATAATTAGAACATGCAAGATCAATTTCAACAAATGGAAGAGAGTTACATCATAAAATTATTCCATTCAATATTATGGGCTGAAAATGCTTGTCCAGCCATATGCTCTATACAACAACAAAATGATACATTTTGGAAAAAGAAAAACTTATACCCTCTATTATTCCATATTTGACACTCATCTTAGAAGGAAACCTTCCACATACATAAGGAAACACCCTTCCCTTCTAAAAATTTAGTTTGTAAACATACAATATAGTTTATAACAAGTTATCATATTCAACCTTCTTATGATAATAAATCATAAATTCTTCAAACACAACCTTGATATGATTCACTACTTACAATCCTTGAATTAAAATAGTTTCTTGCATAGTAAACTAAACTAGATTTACTACTTTTTGTATGCTATATAACTTGGAATTTTGACATTTGGGAATGAATATAATTTATTATGTTGACACATTGTTCCATGATAGAAAATAGCTTCCAATTTTTTTTTTTGAATTTAATATTCATAATGTCATAAATGATTTATTTTGTGTTATTTAAGAATGAAACATTACACCTATTAAGACATCCAAAAACCCCATCAAATTTATATAGCTAAATAAAAGAAAAACAATTATTATTCTTTTAATAATTTATCAAGTTCATGCGAAGAATCCTACCAAAACAATATGCGAGCCCACAAATTTTTCTAATGCTATATTTCTAGGATTGTCATCAAAGAAAATCTCTAAGGTAAAACAAAGAACTTAATAAACTTAGGAAAGAAGCTAAAATGATAACATAAACTACAAGTAAAATGATCATCATGCACATATACACATATTGTTTTTCTGGTATCAAAGATTGTAAGGGTAAGAGAATACTTGATATCCTCTTTTGAGGGTTTGTGAAGAATGGGTGTGTCCCACGTGTTACTATTTTCATCAATTTCTAGATGAGAATTGAGTGTTTCAAAGAATCATGCCTTCAAAACAATCTTCCAACCCAAGTCTATTGAACACTTGCAGCATGAACTTTGTCACCATTTGTAAATATTTGTATCACAATATAAAGGGTTGAGTAGTATGCTTTCAAACTTCAAACAATTCTATGGATTATCAAGAAACAAGAATTTAAAATTATTTTCAGCTTTTAAGAATCCAAATATTTTGAGCCATATAAACTTACAATTTTTTGTTGAGGCATGCTTAATAATAAGCTCTTCAGAATTGGATCCAGTTTAAGGTTCTCATTTGGCAATCTTACATGAACAAAACTACATAAGTAATTAATTAAATGTAGTAGTTTAAAGAGAAAAACAACAAAGAATTTGAGTTAAAAGTGTACCAAATAAATTTGAAGATGCACCATCACAAACAAGAATATATAAAATCTATATACCTGTGATAATCATCGTAATCAAAGTTATAGTTCATTTATTGTATAGATCCACAAACAAAATAAGTGAATAAGAATTCTCAACAAAATTCAAGTCATATGTATATTAATGTTTATTTCTACTCTCAGAAGTGAGAAGAATTATATTACCCGGATCATAATAAAATTTTAACATACCATGATCCAATTACACCAAATTAAATGGGTTACCTGAACTATTTCCTAAATCTAAAACAAACATTCACCACAATTTTCCCTAAAAACAACTGTCAATTTAAGCATTGAAAAGTCTCAAAGATCTTGGTACTGCACAAGATATCCACTAGATAACTAGATGACAAGTAAAACTTAAAAAAAAATATTTTTCCATCTAATCTACTAACTACTATAGATGCATGAAAAAAGATACAAAAAATGATTAGAATATTTGATACATGTACATATGGAGACAATGGCCATGAGAAGCAAGGAACTTGAATAGCAGGTTCAATTGGTGGTTACTCAAAAGAAGATGAGAGTATTGCAGATTTAGCACGTTGGGCAGAGCCATCAACAATTTGGTCAGAAATCATTGGACCATTATTTGTAGCAGAATCCAAAGCCTTTCCAATTGGCTTTGATGGTGTTTGTGATGTCGGGGGTTTCAAATCTGTATACTACAAACAATATCAATTGGTTAACATAAAAAATAACATTTTTTTTGCATTAATTATATAAACTAGTTTAGATTCATTAAAAAACAAAAAATGATAAGACCATATGATACTCGTGCATATGGTGACAATGACTGGGAGAAGAAAGGGGTATCGCTAATGCAGACAACCACCTTCTCATCTGCAATAGCTACATGGTTATCGGTAGCAGCATCAACAGTTTTTCTGGTTGGTTTAGATAGAGTGGGTGATGTTTGTGGTTTCAAATCTGGAAACTACAGAGATTACCAATGAGTTAACAATAGAGGATAAGCATATTGTAAAAAAGAAATTCATCACATAAAATATGGAAAGCAGTTTCAGATACATAGACATCGTTTGCCACCCATTATCAACACCTAGCTCATAAGGAGAAATAGAAATTCCCCCACTCCATAGCCAGTGGGAGCTATCAACCACCTATCAACCAGATTATATAACCCATTTTGTAGTTACAGAGTTGTGGACGATACTGGAGGACTTGACATTATGGTTTGGTAGTTCAAGAGACATTTCCATGCCGAAATTCCCACACCCAACAACCAGCACATTCTGTCCTTCAAATTCCTCCGCGATTTTACACCTGCTCACATGAAAAATGTGTCCTTGAAAACACTCACTTCTAGAGAACATAGGTACTACAACCTCTGCCTTATCCCAGGTGGCCACAATCAACCACTAGAAAATATAGGTCGTCTTCATTGTTGTTTATCACTCTCCATAACAGACACGACCAAACCTGCAAAATTGTCGTGAAATTTTTTTAGAACTCCCCCTCCCTTTTAAATTCTTGTTGGTTTTTAAAAATATGTATGTCTGAAAAATTTTGTCCATCACCGTCCATGAACTTCTACCGTTTGTTCATCCATCTCCCCGTTCACCTATTTCTGCCATCATCATGGGGTGTTATCATATTTTATTATCTCTTAGACTCAGTTCATTTTATGAGGAGATTAGCTTCTCCCCATTAATACTCCATAATAATATAATATTATTATTAATGGTGTTAAAATCTCTCATGATCTAAATTTTATTACGCTATTTATTGTGTGCTTATCTGCAATAATTCCATTTATTACTAATATTAACTTTGTTACTCAATATCAATTCAAATGTCTCTTCCCGCATTAAGTTTATTTTAATGGTGTTACCTATGTTTCTAGTTTCCATTATTGCTAGAGATAGTTTTATTAATCTTGACTCTCTTATTGATAATTATAATGCAAGTAGAGTAAACCTTAATGCTATGTTAGATATTCATAATAGGATTATTGTTGGCTATTGGGCGAGTTTTTTTTCAGAAGCTAACAACCTAAGCAGCCAAAGGACAATAAAGATAAGAATCCGTTTGAACCCATACTTACCCATATCATTAAATTACTGACAGCTGAACTTTAGTCTGACAGACTGTTATATCCCACCCAAACCCATAGTCCCATTTTTATTAGCTATTATTCACAGCCTGCCAAGGAGTAATCGCTTGCCATAAATCGAAACAACACCCTCACCATGTAGAAAAGAGTTAGAGGATGTGAATATGGCTATTGTATACACCTAAAATTCGTCTCGAGAATTCGATTAATTAAATATAAATTATTTGATTAATTATCCCAATTTCCTCTACTATTTGAATAAATAGAAATATTTATTTATATAGTTCACGTTCACATTCACATTTAAAATCTTCTAAATTAAATAAACAAAATTAAATACTTTGTTTGATTTAATTATAATTTTCCTATTTTATTCTATCACATCAATCTTAAATTAATTAAATAGAGATTAAACACTTTATTGATTAATTGTCATATTCTTCTGTTTAATTTAATAAACAACTTCTATAGTTTGTTTTATTAAATTATTTATTCCTTTTTTGCTAATTTAAATAAATCAAATATATTTAAATAAAGGCATAAGGAATATTCTCCTATATTTCTTCAAATCAAATTAGATATCCTATGTCTAATTTATGTCTAAAGATGTCAAAATTAATTGATTGAAACTTCACGGGAAGAATTGGAGACAAATTGCAAATTTATCTCTCAATCCTTCTCCATCAATCTCTCCTCTTCTCTTGCCGGGAGTTTTCATGGGCAAAGACAATCTCCAAAATTCTCTCAATCTCATCCATCTCTCACTATTCAATCCTCCAGATTGAATCCAAGCCTCTTTTTGCCATCCCTGTGCATTTCTATAGCCAGGAAATCTATAAATAAAGCCTCATTGAACCAAGAAAAGGATCCAGATTATCTAACTTATACACTCTTACTCTGCAGAAATTCATCAAGCATCCAACAATCAAGCAATCAAGCATCCAACATCCAGCATCCAGCATTCAAGTATCCAACATTCAAGATTTCATATCATGGCTGCCTCCTGTAGCTTTTTTTATCAATTTTCATATCAATCCATGCTAATTTAGTTTCTTTTATCATCTAGCTTTATCATATTAGTTTCACATCATTTGCATCAACATCATTTCATTCTTTACTATTCTTTAAGGAAAATGGCTCTGCAACGGCTGAGCGGGAACATGAGCAGGAAACCAAATTTGAAAATTTTGGGCGACAAGGATGGTGATGACCCAGATCCTGATGGCGATGGTCGGCTCCTCTAGATTGAGGTGTTTGGTTGTTGGACTGCTCCCCTCCTTGGACAATTCTTTTCTAGTGTTGCGGTGTTTTCTAGTGCTCCCAGACTTGCGCAGTGGTGTCTCCTATGTGGGACTCCTTCTCTGGCCGACGCTATCCTTTGTGGGCATGCTTTGTTTGATGTCGCTGGTGGCTCGTGGGTGGGTCAGGAATTTTTATTGGTTGTGGTCTTTGTGGGCTAGTGTGTGGTCTCGGCCTCCTCTGGCTAGGGTCGGGTCTGTTACCTTCCCGTCTGTTCCTGGTCCATGACTCCTATGGTGGGTGTGCAGAGTCTTTGGGTGATTTCGTTGTGGAGGACTACTCTGGTTGTCTAGGGGTCCCCCTGGGTCTTTGATGAAGTGAGCAATTGGTCTTGCTCTGGCTATGGGTGCTGGATGGGTGGCCCGAGTGTGTCTCCTCTGCTCAGGTGGCTAGTGCTAGATGGGTGGCCTGAGTGTGTCTCCTCTGCTCGGGTGTTGAGTTTTTACAAAAGTTTGTTGCTGCTCTTCTTGTGGGGAGTTGTAACTGTGTGGAATGGAAGGTTTGCTTTTGTGGCTCCCCTGTCAGTGTGTGGCTGTGGCTGGGTGCTCAGCTTGGTTGTCTCTATTCAGTGGGTGGTTGCTATGGTGGTCCTTTCACTTACCACTAGTTTTCTATTAGGGCCTGGTTTGGTTTGTTGGGCCCTTACAGTTATGCTTTGGTGGAAGACTTTGGGGTTTTCAAAAGTTCCTTTCTCAGGTCTTGCTTTGTTGGTCCAGTCTTGGGGTTTTTCTCCTTGCAGTACGTTCCTTATGCCAGTCATGCCTCTAGATACTTTGTTTCTCCTTTGTGCTATCATTGGCCTCGACCTTTCTCTTTAGCTAGCTCCTTTTAAGGTGGAGTCTACTTCTATTGAGGGGAAGCCCACTCCTACTGAGGTGGAGTTGGTGGTTGTTTTGATGGCGTAGTGTTCTTGCCTCTCCTACGAGTTCCTATTGAGGTGGTTCTTGTTTGTGCAGGTGAGTGACTCTGGTTTGGAAGGTGTTCATTTTCTCCGCTCCTATTGAGATGGAGTTTGGTTTGGTTTTATTGGTTGGTGGGTGCTGCAAGTTGACCAACTTTGTTCGTGTTTCTGTTTTATTATCCTTCTATGGTGAGCCTTCCTTTTGTGGCTGGTTGTTTGAGATTGGGATGGCCTGCTTTGACTCGGTTGTTGCTGGTTATGTTTCTATTTTAGTGGAACCCTCTTTGTTAAAGGTGTGGCCTGGTTGGTCAGTGTTATTTGAAATCTATTTTTCTGCTATTGTGGGTGCTTTTTCCCCCTCTGCTGATATGAATCTGGTGGGCTCTATTATTGCTAATTGGAGCATAAGGTTTGGGTGTGGCCTAGTCCTATTGAGGTGGATTTGGTGTGTTTTTTGGCTCTTAGTTGTGTTTCTGGAAGTTCGGTTGCGGCTCGTTTGTTACAGGTTTGTGAAGGTCGGCTGCAGTCCATCTGTCGCAGGGTTAATTTGATCCTGGCTCTTGTTCTAGGAATGGGTTATTTTGTTGGTCTTAGACTTGGGACTGTTGTTGGTTCTAAGTGTGTTGTCACTCTTGGTTATCTGATGACCAGGTGTTGTTAGGTTCTATTGTGTCTCTGTTGTGTGTTCGTTGGTGTTGTCTTAGCTCTGTAATAGGTTGCTGGAACTTTCAAAAACCTTGCTTGTCCTTCTTGGCCCTAGCGGCCCGTTGTGTAAAGGCTATGGTGCCTTGTAAATGCTGCTTAAATTTTCAAAAACATCATTTCATTCTTTAGATTATCATTTTAAAAGTAAAAAGTGTTATTTAAATCTGAGAGCATTACTTAATAAATCTGTAAAGATAGGAGACAATGAGACGTTTTCAATTGGTTATTAGCTTGATCTTTGATGCAATGTGTAATTAGGAAGTGTTTTATTGCTTTACACCTTATTCACACTTACAATTTGGTGCCCACCATGGGGCATTAACCCCAATTTTTATCAATTTTTTTGAAAAGTGTCATGCAGGTTTCCAGCGTGTTTTGTTTCAGCCCTTTCGTCAAATACTATAGCACATCCATGGAAAACTATGGTGCTTCCATGATTTGTTTTGGCACTTCCATGATACTATAGCACATTCATCAAAACTTTCAGAGCTTCCATGACTTGTTTCGGTGCATTGGTGATCCATTTCCAGAAAAATTGATTTAGCGCTTTCATGGAAAAATCTGGCGCTTTGGTGTTCTATTTCGACGCTTTTGATTTACACTTTATTTAAATATTTTAGAAGGCCTACCATAGTGGGAAAAAGTACTCGCCCTATGGGAACGACCTAAATGGGAACGCCTAAAGCCAAGGATTCCAACCCACTATAATCAAAATGCAAGTTGTTGATGAAAGTCCAACTTGACGGTAGTGAGCAAGATAACCATCCCCAAAATCTTTTTTCTAAAGATTGGGAGGTCTACTGAGGGAGTTTATCAATTGTCGCACTGCACGGAAGCCCTATCTATGAACCATAGGGTAGTATCCCACTGAGTCAGTATCCAAACAGTGCCATACTCACGGTGTAAGGGAAGGGAGGAATCTGCCCCCAAGACACTCACCATATAATTGCCAATGACCGTTTGCTCAGAGGATGATAAATCCAACTCTGAGTATGTGCCTGGAAATGACAAAAACATGGGTGACCTCTAGGGGGTGACATGGCTGTGTGCATCAACATAATTTCAAGATGTGGACTGTGAGTATAATGATGACCTTTTTGTCCTTAAGTATGAGTCTGTCTGATTTGTGTACTTTTGTCAAAGCAACCCATGAAAATCAATAAGGACCATTCGTGGTTCTTGAACATACACGATCTATTCAATTTAAAATAATTATCTCACAATTGCTTGTTGTGTTTTCACAAAATTCATTAAAATTAGATTAAATATCATCCTAAAAACAAGTCAAATCAGATCAAGAATTTCATGATTGGAAAGTGGAATTCCACCACGTTTGTCAAGAGAACAATCAAAATCACCAAACCTAAGAAACCTCTCAGTTATCGAGATAATTTAAGAAGAAGGCATTTTCTATATCAGAATCAAAAGATATTTTTACAACATAGAACCTTCATCCATAGATATCATGATTTTGCTAGGGGTCACACTCTTGATTATTGTATAGAGCAACTCTATTCATGAGCCTTCTTCCAAAGGAGAGCTCTCACACAGTATCACAACCATAGTCAATGCATATGTTAGTCTTATTTTCCACAACCCATGATAGAGTATGCCACAAGGCCAGATCAAGTTTTACAATAAAGTCTTAAAAGTCTTGTTTATAGCTCTCTTGAAACCTATTTCAGTGCTTTGGGTCACTGTTTTAGTGCTCTCATAAAATAGTGCTTTTGAGCATTGTTTTAGCACTTACAGGCTTTATTTTAGCGCTTTCATCAAATGGCACTTGCATCATCTTTTTCAACGCTTTTCGGGCACTGTTTTAGCACATCTATCAAGAAAGTGCTCCCATCACTTTCTACAGTGCTTTTGAGCACTGTTTTAGTGCATTTGTAAAGATAGCTCTTCCATTGCTTGTTTTAGTGCTTTGGGACTTTGTTCTAGTGATTCTATGAAATAGCACCTTTGTACTCTATTTTAGTGCTTTTAAAACAGATAGTTCCAAAATCATACTAGTCGGTCTGTCTGTCATTTATCCACAGTTTTTACTAGAACACAAGTTTCTTTTTCTCAAAATCATTGTCTAGAAACTAAAATCAGATAGGTTTATACAAATTTCCAATCTTATCAACTGAAACAAGATCGTGCAAATCAGAAGTGTCAAATCAAATACACAATCAATTCCTACATTGAAGTTTCATCATCAGGATATCATCATCCTTTATCACGAAACAAAGTATAGTAATCCAATTTTTGACCTAGTCTTATCAATAAGATCAGTTATCTTATTTGACTTTGTTAAAAATTCAATTGACATTTTTCTAGCATAGAAGATCAACATTTCAAAAGAAAGAGCAAAAATTTGTATGCCAATATTCACTAGGTCCCAAAAACAGAGACTCTTAGAGCAAGAACTTGAAACATCCCAAACAATGGTAGAAGAAAATCCTTGGAACATTTTGCACCAAAATGATAGAAACGAAATAACTCCAGAGGATACTCAAATAGCCCAACAAGATCCCAAATTCTATAAATTTGTGGAAAATATTTTAGAACAAGACATGGAGAAATATCTTTTGATGTTGGTTGAATCAGGGGCTAAACTTCCCAAGGACTTCCATGTAAATCGTCTAAAGGAAGCACCTAGAACAAGTGAGACTGAAATACCGCAACCCACACAAGCAATAGATCTGGTTGTCGCTTTAACATCCCAAATGCAAATTTTACAACAAAAGATACATGATATGACGAAAGGGAGTACCAAAAGGTTTGCGATATAGAACATTTTTCCTTATCCTTTCAATGCAATAGTCAGCCTGATACCTTTTCCTAGACACTATGAATTCCCAAAGTACGACAAGTACAATGGAAGAACGGATCCAATCAATCATATTCGAGAATTCAAAATGATGAGCCTTGAGTTTTCCCAAGAGGAAACTTACTTAGTGATATTATTCCCAAGAAGTTTGGGAGGTGCATGTATGGAATGGTTTTCAAAATTACAACCAGGTATCAGGACTTTTGAGGAACTTGTCAACAAGTTTATCTCCCAGTATTCTTTTAACATCCAACACGATGTTACAATAAAGGATCTTTATAACCTAAAACAAAACAAAGGGGACATGTTGTTGTCTTTTCTACAAAGATGGCGACGACTATTTGCGAGACATCCTCAATCCATTCCTGATGAAGAAAAGATGGAGTTGTTCATTGACAACTTGACAGAGGGAATGAGTTATAGACTTGAATTGCAATGTCCTCCCACATTCGAAAAAGTAATAGAAAACGGTCTTAAAATTGAAGAAGCGCTAGTCAAAAGAGGAGTTATCAAGCATTTCAACAATAAGTCAAATAACACAAATAACTCCTCCAATCAATACTCAAGCAGTGATAAAAAAATAAATTGGAAAAAGAATCGAAACACGACTACGAATGAAACAACAAATGATTCCTAGAATGTCAAACCAATTTTTTAACTTGACAGCATCTACATCAAAGAATCCAAACAATGATCAAATTGTCAAGTCGAATGTCATACAAAGCAATGAGATCGTAAAAACATAGTCATATCAAAAACCATTAAACTAGCGTAGGTTCACACCGTTAGGCCAAACCATGGAATCAGCAATGAAAGAACTAGTCACTAGTGGTCTTATCACTGCATGGGAAGCAAGGTTCTAGGATCCAAAGGTCAAACCAGGATGGTGGAATGACGCAAATTACTGCAACTTCCACAACAACAAAGGTCACAGAAGTAACGATTGCATGGAGTTGAAACACGCTGTAGAAGATCTGATCGACAACAACAAAATATATGTGGAGGGACCCCAAAACAATAATAATCAATTCGGCCTTCAAGGAACCTTTACCAAACTATGACAAAGGAGCATCATCATCTTCGAACGAAAAAGGTAAGAACATCAATCATGTCTATGATAAAACAATCCTTTTTCTATCTGAAGTAGAGAGTGATCATACAATTGGTCATAACATTGATGGAAATGAAATCAACAACACTACCCCTTTGGATTTGCTCCCAAGCATACAAAACTTTGAAAAGTCAAATCAACATCTTAAAAATTAGAGACCGTCAGGAACATCAACTAGCAAATATAATGACTAGGGGGAAATCCAAGGTAGTCCTACCTCCATCTCATTATAACATTGTTGATCAATTACAAAACATTCCTACATAGATATCGATACTAGAACTCCTTAAATTATCACCATCGCATAAAGAGGTTCTAGAACAAGCACTAGTTGTCACTATGATACCAAAGGATCTATATGTTTTCCAATTCCAAGCTATGGTGGGGCATTTGACTACCCTGCATTGTCTATTATTCTTTGAACAGGATGATGTCTCACTAAACCATCCCCATAACACTGCACTCCATATCAAAGTCTTGATCCACAATCATCGCGTCAAGAGAGTCTTAATAGATGGGGAGCTGGTTTGAACATTTCCACTCTAAATTTAATCCGTGCACTAGGGTATTCCGATGATGCTATTGATGCCCGAAGGAAAATGACCATAAAAGCATATGATGAGGAAGAAAGATCTTCAAAGGGACTAATTGTGTTACCAATTCAAGTGGGGCCAATGATGAAACACATAGCATGTCAAGTACTAGAAAAAGAATTGACTTACAACATACTCTTAGGACATCCCTGGATCCATGAAATGTAGGTAGTACCTTCCGCATATCACCAATGCTTAAAGTTCCCTATAAATGGACAAGAGGTGATTATATCTACTGATTATAATCATCCTCAACATTGTGACACAATTAGAAACTCTCAAGATACCTTTGTGCCTCACAATCAGGAAGCATTCAGTTCAAAATCATCCGATGAAGAAAAGCATCCAACTATCACCACCAAGTGCATAGAGAAGAAGGATAAAGCAAAAGAAACAAGTCCTGTTGACACTCAATCAATAGACACTTCAGATCCCCAAACTTCTTTGTCACAAAAAATTCAAGACCAAGTCCAACTGACAAATAAGGGAATGGGGCAATATTCTATGGAGCAATCGCTTAACCTTTCATAGTTAATGCCATCTCCTAAAGCATATGGTCAACCATCTATGATCAAACATCAAACATCATTACCTATCACAGTTCTTGAAGAAAGGTTTGTAAAAGTCAGTGCCATAGAGGATGAATCAAACAACAAAGTGATCCTCGATTGGCTATACAAGGATGAGGAACCCTCAACATCAAATACCAGTATCAAGAATGTCAATATCAACACCGACAAGCATGGAAAAGGGAAAGCTATCCTAGAAAAAATGGGTTATGAGGGACAAGGACCTGTTGGATTAAGGAAGGATGGAATCATAGAGCCTATTCAACCCCTTATTATCCATTCAAAAGAGAGGCCAGGACTAGGATACTCTGAAGAATAAAAATAGGAGATAACAAGGAAGGTTGTAGAAAGAATCCTTCAACTTAGAGATAGCTTTGAAACGGATTCAAATGAATATGAGTGGGATGTGTGTTCTGATTTATCTTGCACAGATATTCAAATTGATGTAATACAACAATATGCACCTATGTGTGAGGAGGGACAAGGCTCTGGGTCTAGACCATTCATACTAGGATCACTAAATATCGATCACTCAAGTGGGGACGGACAATAATCAAGTGAACTAGATGATCTTGAAGAAGGTACCATCATTGACCTCGATATTCCAATAAAAAACTATGACAAAATGGTTGTCCAAACCCTTACATCCATCAACCTAAATGATTCTGATGACCTCATGCCATTAATCCATCCAGAAATTATTGACTGGGAACCTGTCAAACCTCTGACTGTATCAATATTTGCAGATGATGATGCCATTGTAAATTTCCTATGTCATATGATCCCGGTATGAGTTCTATCTGTAATACTCATAAAAATGTGACTCGGCGGGAGGGTGTCAAATCTTCCAATTGCAAAAGTAAAAACAGGGATAATAGATCTAATGGTGAAAACCATTCTATGGCAGCATTAGATCTGGAAAAAGATAAAATAAAGAACATATCTAATGGTGAAAACCTCTCTAAGGCACTAAAAGATGGGAGATTTGACACTCTTCTAGAATATTATCATGAGCAGTCATCAGTTCTAGTAGAACCAACACAGTCTGTTAACATTGGCACTGAAGAAAAAGAAAAAATCCTACATCTGACAAAATCCATGATAGATCAAGAGAGACTAGACTTCATCAATTTCTTTAGGGAAAGGAGCAACAACTTTTCTTGGTCATATTATTATATGCTAGGCCTAGATCCAAATCTTCTCATGCATCATTTGTCTTTGTCTGTAGGAATCAAGCCTATGAAGCAAAAATTAAGAAAAATGCATCCTCATATCGCATTAATGGTAAAGACTGAGTTAAAGAAATTGTTGGATGTTGGATTCATAAGGTCTATTGACTACACCTAGTGGATGTCAAACATTGTACCTATTTCAAAGCCGGACAATAGCATGAGGATATGTACGGATTTCAGAGACCTAAATAAAGCATGCCCAAAGGATGATTTTCCATTACCAAATATAGATATCATTGTGGACTTGACAGGAGGGCATGCCATGTTGTCAATCATGGAAGGTTTCTCTGGATACAATCAAATAAAAATAGCTCCAAAAGATCAAGAAAAGACAGCTTTTACATGTCCATGGGGAACCTTCTACTGGAATGTTATGCCATTTGTTCTCAAAAACATAGGAGCCACCTATCAAAGAGGGATGACAACAATCTTTCATGATATGATGCACACCTTCATGGAGGATTACATGGATGATATTCTAGAAAAATCTTGTACAAGGGAAGGACATCTGCATATCCTAGGAAAAATCTTCACACAGCTAGAAAAATTCAATGTCACGCTAAACCCCAAGAAGTGTGTCTTTGGGGTCACATTAGGAAAACTGTTGGGATACATTGTCTCAGAAAAGGGCATTGAAGTGGATCCAGCGAAAGTCAAGGCAATAATGGAAATGCCGCCTCCTAGAAATATCAATCAACTCAGATCACTACAGGGAAGGCTCCAATCGATTAGAAGATTTATCTCCTAGCTGGCAGACAAGAGTCATCCTTTTAATCACCTTTAGTATAAAAATGTAATTTTCAAATGGGATGAGGGGTGTGAGACAACGTTTGATCAGATAAAATAGTATCTCATGTTGCTGCCTATTCTTATGCCACCAACCAAAGGAAGGCCTATGATATTGTACATTGCAACAACAAATATATCTTTAGGAGCATTATTCGCACAGGAGGACTATAAAGGAAAAGAACACACCATCTACTATAATAGCAACACATTAAATGGTTATGAAATAGACTACACTTTCATAGAGAAATCAAGCTTAGTGGTGGTGTTTTCTACTCAATAGGTGAGACATTATATGTTGACCCATACAATCAGGTTAATATTAAAGATCGACCCCTTAAAATATTTACTTAGTAAAGCTGCCTTAACAAGTAGACTAGCCAAGTGGGTCATGCTATTAAGTGAATTTGATATTTAGTATGTGGATAGAAAAGCCATCAAGGGTCAAGCAATCATCGAACGATTGGCAGAGGCTCCTTTACTAGATGACCGACCCATGACCATGGAGTTTCTAGATGTAGACATTCTAACGGTGACGCCACAACAATAGATATTATATTTTGATGGAGCATACACATAGCGAGGATCTAGAGCAGGGATTTTGTTCATCAATCCCCAGGGACACACCATTCCAAAATCAAAGAGACTAATGTTTTAGTGTATAAATAATGTGGCAAAATATGAAGCATTGATCATTGGGGTCAAGATAGAAATTGAATGGAGAATCACAGACCTACAAGTATATGGAGACTCTCAACTAGTCATTTATCAAGTAAATGATGAGTATCCAACCAAGGATGAAAATTTGATGCCTTACAAGCAGCAAATAGATGATCTAAAGCAGTTTTTTGTCAACATCAAATTTGATCAAATTCCAAGGGCGGAGAACAAAGCTGTGGATTCCATGGCCATAATTGCTTCACTATTACAATTGCTAGAGAAACGTGGTTGTTATGAGTTTATGGTGGAAAAAGTACCATGTCCTTCTCACAATAATTCAGAATCCACTACCATATGCCATCTAGAGACCATTGAAACCTCCATCTATGAAAAAACCTATGCGTACCTAAAAGACAATATTCTTCCTCTCGATCTTTCCAGGAACCAAAAACATAATTTTATCCACCAATCCTCCTAACATACTTTAATTGTTGACATCCTATATCGTCATGGTCTTCATGGTACCTTACTCTGATGTTTAGAACATGAAGAATCTGAGACGGCCCTACGTGAAGTTCACGAGGGTATTTGTGGCACTCGTTTGAGTGGGATAACTCTAGCTAAGAAACTCCTTCGTTTAGGATATTATTGGCCATGCATGGAGAAAGAATCTTATTAGTTTGTAAAGAAATGTTAAAAGTGTCAGATTCCCAGTAATCTAATTCGTGCACCAGCACAAGAACTACATCCTTTCACATCAACATGGCCTTTTGTCAATGGGGCCTAGATCTAGTAGGAAAAATAAATCCCTCTTCATCCAATGGACACAAGATCATTATAACAGCTACAAAATATTTCACAAAATGGATAGAAGCAGTGCCTCTTACAATGATCACAGGGAAGTAGATCTCATCTTTCATCTTGAATTACATAATATGTCAGTATGGCATTCCTCAATCTATTATCACTGATAATGGATGACCTTTCAAAAATCAAGATGTTCAAGAATTGTGTGAAAAGTTTCATATCCAACATCGTTTCTCAACGTCATACTATCCACAAGGAAATGGCCAAGCAGAGGCCTCTAATAAAATAATTCTAAAAATCCTCAAGAAGATGGTAAATGATGTTGGATGTGATTGGCATGTTCAACTCACTCCTGCATTGTGGGCCTGCAAAACGAGTATCAGAACACCAACAGGAGCAACACCATACGCCTTGTTGTATGGATCAGAAGGCATACTACCTATTGAAGTTGAGATTCCATCAGTTCATGTATCACTCAGAGGAATCATTTCAGATGAAGACTATAGGGTATGCAGACTGCAAGAACTAGAATTATTGGATGAGCATCGTCAACAAGATGTTAATCATCTCACAGCATATCAATAGCGAATATCAAGGAGTTACAATCATAGGGTAAAACCTAGGATTTTTCAAGTTGGCGATTTGGTTCTAAAAGAAAACTTGAGAAACCAATAAGATAGGGAAAAGAAAGGGAAATTTGAGCCTAATTGGCTAGGTCGTTTTGTCATCATATTAGTGTATAGATTAGGGGCTTATCAACTGTCAATGTCAGAAGGGAGTCTATTTGATGAACCTATCAATAGCATCCATCTCAAAAAATTCTATACTTGAATCTCCTAGTGCTTGGGTCAAACTTCTAAGAAATGGTTTCCTTGATGAAAGCTTGGTAAACAGGAATCTTGGCAAAAAAAATACAAAAGAAAATATAGAAAAAAAGAAAGAAAAAGAGAATAATAAACAAATTCAAAGGGTGTAATCAAAACATATGGTGAAAACCTAGAAATAGGCATCGTATGTGATTCTAAATCAACTTTCCCATCTATTTTGATACATATCAGGATGCTTTATTCTGGTAGTCATTACCATTTAATATCATGTCATTAGTCTTGCCATAGTTGCATCCATTATCAAATCATTTCACATAGTCAATTCTCACTCCAAAGCTTGGGGGCAACATCTGGATATCACTAGGGAAAGCAATGGTATGATAGGAAAAGCAAAAACAATCTTCAAAATGCAACATCAATCACCATCAAAAGGGCATCAAACATCTGTATCATATTAGAAAATCCAAAAAAAAAAAACATGTCAAAAGGTCAGTCTAGAAAAAGCAAAAAAACCAAAATCATGAGTCTGTGTCACTCGAACTATGTGATCTTTACATGTGTAACGTAGGCAAGGCTAATCTTTGATCAGCCCCTGAGACCCCTAGGATAAGTTAGTAGGTTAGGTCTTTGGTCAAAATCTCAAAAATCACAAAAATATCACAAAATCAGGATGGATGATCTAAAATCTGAATAATGATTGAAACACTCTAAGTAGAAAAGGGATAAATTGTGTTTTTGATTATCATTTCTTTGGAGTAACTCAATGATGTAAATGAACTAGAGAAACAAGGAAGAAGAATGATATTTTTATTGTCTGCTGTCTCTAAGTTAATCATATAAATGTCTGAATTGACGGGGGATGTGCTATGCAAATGTATCACCGATGACATTTAGAATTCACACACTAAAATGATTAATCTTTGCCTATTTACACAATGAATGCTCAGGTCATCTCAGTTCAATTATACATAGATGCTTGTGTTTGCTTGTAATATCAAAAATCATGAAATTAGTACTCAGGTCGTCATTGGTCTAACACATACCATTAACACTTGTACTTACTTTCAACATCCAATAAAAGCTATATGATGCTACCAAACATAAAGTATTGTTAAAATGACAATAGTTGCATATAGTTGCATGCTAAAATTAGACTGCATTCATCATAAATTCATTATCTATAGTGTATTTGTTGCATAAGGGATCCCAATTAATGTTTATCTTTTCTACAACTATGACTGAGTATACTTGACATAAATTCCAAAATCATCAAAAACATGTAGAAGTCATCATCTCATCATTAATTTTTCATCATTTCATCATTCATGTATTTTACATTAAATAAATTATGCATTTATCATACCATATTTATCATCATTATATCATAAATAAATACATCATTTTTCATCCATATCATTACATTACAAAATTATCATTTGATCAAATACATCCATGCATTATGTCATGTCATTTATTATCTAGACATCATCATCACATCACAATAAATACATAGTGCATTACATCATAATCATTACTATCATCATTATATCATAAATAAAATACATTCATCATTTTAAAACATCATTTATTATTATTATCATCAACATAAAATAAATACAAGTCATATCATTATTATTCATACATCATAGATCATCATTTAGACATTCATACATTACATCATACATCCAAATATCATATAGTTTGCATATTCATTTCCATCATTTTTATCATCATCACATTTAAAATAAAATGCATTTATCATAGCATCATTACATTGAAATAAAAGCATTCATATAGAAAATCATCAAGATACATCATCACATAATAAATGCATCCATCACATAGAAATCATAAATCATCATGAGATCAAATCAACTGCATCTCGTATATATATCATCAATGTCAAGTATACAATGAAGTCTAAAATAAAGATACATCATCCAAAAATGAGCTAACTCGAAGTATACATCATATCTTGAAAAGAATATCTCGAAATCACAATAGCATCTATGATCTACTACTGCCAGAATGTGCGGGTCCAACGGGACCAGTACCACCACCACCCCCGAAAGGACCAGGATCTCTAGGATCTCCTCGAGGAGGCTATGTCACACCGTCACTAACTGTCCAAGTGTGAGTCCGACTGGATCTCGATGGGGCATAACTAACTCTACGATCAGCAAGCACTGCATCATGGTATCTACCCCTATAGAACTCTGCCTCTTGGCCAACTCAAAGAACCTCTCTCATATACTTTGCCATAGAGGTACCGTTGGCTACTCTCTGGAGTGTCTCGGTCATCGCCTGTGCCCTAATCTGTCAGGCACTGTCTCACTCAGTTGTCAAGGTGCCAACCTGAGTCTGAATAGTGGCCAACTATCCCTATAACTACGCTAGTGCCTATGCATGGGTCTGAGCCTAGGTCTGCATCTGAGTTTGCGTCTAAACCAACAAACCTTGGGCCTATACCAATTGTTCTTGCAACATCTATATCTGTTTCTAAAGACCTGCAATCTGTCTCTAGTAATCAACTGATGGTACTGCCACTGCTTGCCTCTTGCGAGGCCTACTAGATGAAGGACCAACACTGACTAGTCCAGCCCCTCTGCCACCTCCACCACCACCATCACTGTCATCCCCACTATTGCTATCATCACTTCCACTCTCAGTACTATTGGCTGATGGAGTATCACCCCCACTATCCTTTCAACCCTCAGCAGCATCCTCCTCAACAGGTAATGGTGCTGGCTCATTTGGAATTGTGATGCGAGGATGTGGATTCAATGCTAAAAATATAACATACTCCTCTGTCACAGGTGCCTCGGCTATATCCTTGCACATATCCCAGGAAGATGGTTGTAGAGCCATGTATCCCTCTACTATGGTCTCATAGGATAGGCATGGCCCCCAATCAGGTACATCACTGCATCACCTAGCATAGTGGGCTACCCCTTGTGGCATACACTGAACAATGTCATACTATTTGTACACCCGCCATAAAAAAAATATCTCCTAAACAAAAGGTGTCCTACCAATCAGGTACATTGAATCACAAAGGTAACCAAGCATGGTGTCACCCTCATCCCACTGCTTGCAGTCTAAGTACAGTTGCCAGACAACACTCTCTATATCATCAAAAACTCATCTCCAATGCTCCAACTTACCCATCTGAGCCTAGTTAAATCTACCTCTATATTGAAACACATACGGTCTTCCTATCGGGTACCAAATGTCCCTATGGTGTCTATACCTACGTCTGAAGACCTACAATTTGTCTCTGGTAATCAACTAATGGTACTACCACTGCTCGCCTCTTACAAGGCCTACTAGATAAAGGACCAACACTGACTAGTCCAGCCCCTCTTCCACCTCCACCGCCACGATCACTGTCATCCCCATTGCTGCTGTCATCACTGCCACTCTCAGTACTACTGCCTGATGGAGTATCACCCCCACTATCCTCTAAACCCTTCGTAGCATCCTCCTTAATAGGTAATGGTGTTGGATCATCTAGAATAGTGATGCGAGGATGTAGAGTCAATGCTAAAAATGTAGCATACTCCTCTATCACAGGTGCCTCAATAATATCCCTGCGCATATCCCAGGTAGATGGTTGCAGAGCCCTGTATCCCTCTACTATGGTCTCATATGATAGGCATGGCCCCCAATCAGTTACATCATTGCATCACCTGGCATAGTGGGCTACCCCCTATGGCATACACTAAACAATGTCGTACTGTCTATACACTCGCCATAAAAAAAATCTCTCCAAGACAAAAGGTGTCCTACCAATCAGGTACATTGAATCACAAAGGTAACCAAGCACGACGTCATCCTCATCCCACTACTTGCACTATAAGTATGGCCACAAGACAACACTCTTTGTATCCTCAAAAACTCATCTCCAATGCTCCAACTTACCCATCCGAGCCTAGGTAAATCTACCTCTATACCAAAACACACACGGTCTACCTACTAGGTACCAACTATCCCTGCAATGTCTGTACCTATGTCTAAAGACTTACAATCTATCTCTAGTAATCAACTAATGGTACTGCCACTGCTCACCTCTTGTGAGGCCTACTAGATGAAGGGCTAACACTGATTGGTCCAACCCCTTTGCCACCTCCACCGCCACCATCATTATCATCCCCATTGTTGTTTTCATCACTGTGACTCTCAATACTACTTCCTGATGGAGTATCACCCCCACTATCCTCTGAACCCTCGACAACATCCTCCTCAATGTGTAACGGTGTTGGCTCATCTAGAATCTTGATGCAAGGATGTGGAGTCAATGCTAAAAATGCAACATACTCCTCTATCATAGGTGCCTCGGCAATATCCCTGTGCATATCATAGGTAGATGGTTGTAGAGCCCTGTATCCCTCTACTAAGGTCTCATATGATAGGCATGGCCCCTAATTAGGTACATCACTACATCACCTGGCATTGTGGGCTACCCCCTGTGGCATACACTGAACAATGTCGTACTATCTATACACCCACCATAACAAAAATCTCTCCAAGAAAAAAGGTGTCCTACCAATTAGGTACATCAAATCGCAAAGGTAACCAAGCACGATGTCATCCTCATCCCACTACTCACAATCTAAGTACAGCCACTGTACAACACTCTCTATATCATCAAAAACTCATCTCCAATGCTCCAACTTACCCATCTGAGCCTAGGTAAATCTACCTCTGTACCGAAACACATACGGTCTGCCTGTCGGTCTATCCAAAACTGGAAATGGTCAAGCAATGGAAAAATGCTCCCATGCCCACACCTATAACAGGGTGATCCCTATTGATAAACTATGTGTGCCCAAATACACCACTAAATGAAGGTCATGGTAGATATGTGCTAGCATAAACATCCCCCATGCATATCTCGTACCATGTACAGCCATGCTCTCTATAATACAGCCCCAACCCATAGAGAATCCCTTTGACCTGTAATCAGGGCAAAGGAAAGCTCCAACGAATCCAACAAGCACTTCTGGTAGTGAAGCGTATGCATTAGCAATCGTCCTCCATTGGACACTCGAACCTGCAATGTGCTGATCCTGAAACACTCTATAAAGAGCATCTCTCCCACCAACCTCATGTGAATCATAAACCACAATCTTGAGCATGAATGGAATCCGCAAAATCTACCACACATCCTTGGGTGTGACCGTCATCTCACCAGTAGGTAAATGAAAGGTGTTATTGTCACTGTGCCACCTCTCAGCCAAAGCAGTAAGAAGACCCTGATTAATCCTAATCTGGGGCATGTCAAGTAAACTAGTAAGGCAACATCGATCTATGACCTGAATCTCATCTGGTGTCAAATGAGGGATCAAATCAGTGGTCCAAGGAAATCGCTCTCACATCTGGAGAGTACCCAGATCCTCCTATCACAATAAAAAATCTATAATCAGTGCACTATGTCAAGAAATCAAAAATCATTCTACTATCAAGTCTAATCAAACTTTGGTATGAATTTTTGATCAAAATTCAGGAACAAACATCAACAAACTTCATCTATCATGAGGTTCATCAAACATTATCTAATCTCACCTATCATGAGATTTATTGGATATTGAATCATTTCCTCGCCTATCATGAGGATCATCACAAATAGCATTTCTTCTTGCCTATCATGAGAGTAAGTCTTATTTAAATCAAATAAAATCCAACATCAGGAATTTGGATTATCAATCATACCAATACAAAGAATGGACATGATCGGAATTGATGAAATCAAAGTTAACTACGTCAAAATCCACAATTCTAACATGGATGCGCTAAAATAGGCATCCAAAGCGTGAAATCTCAAAAATGCTAATTTATCAATCGGATGCACTAAAATAGGTTTTCGAAGCACTACTTCATCCTAAGCATTGTTTTACTGCATCGATGTGCTAAAACAGTCCATAAAAGTGCCACTTTACAAGAAGCGCTACAACAGACCATAGATGCACTAATTTACCAAATCAAACCGCTAGAACATTCTAGGCACTAAAATCCGACATCGATACGCTAAAACTAACTACCTAAGCGCTAAAATCATGAATGTGCTACACTATCCTACGAAAGCGCTAGAGAAAATAATGCAAGTGCTAAAACAGTTTATCAAAGCACTACACCAGAGTGTAAAGCGCTAGAGCACGACTTGGATGCACTAAACTAGACAAAACTTCCAAAACATTTAAAATGCATAAAAAACAAAAAAAGGCACAAAAAACGAGGTGGATTACAAGTACATACCGGAGGTCCGTACACGATCAGCCACTAGTGACATCGCATGCACTCAAAATGGTGAGTGTGGTAAGGGATTGGCATCTTGCTCCAACTGGCTGAAATGTCTCTCTCACTGGGTGTTGAAAGTCAAAAAGTGCAAATGACTTTGAAAATGACCTTTTGGACTATATATAACTTTTGAAAGGGATTTTTGTGGGTTTTTATTTTATTTTAATTTATTTTATTCATGGAATTAATTGAAATTCAACCATGGGCTATATTTTTCTTCATCAATGTCAGGAGATAAATTAATTATTTTTCAAATCATCATTAAATCATCATCAATCATCATGAAAATTCTAAAATTCTAAAAAATCATCAAATCATTAATTCATCTCCCGAGGGAGCTTAATATCGACAATCATCTAAAAATCAATATCTTGGGCATGTCTGGAGCACACTGAATTTTAATCATCAATCTTGGCAATAGCAGCAAAAATATTCTTCAAAGCAATGCATAAACACATCACTTCGAAGAGGGGAAAAATGTATACACCTAAAATTGGTCTGGAGAATTCGATTAATTAAATATAAATTATTTCATTAATTATCCTAATTTCCTCTACAGTTTGAATAAATAGAAATATTTATTTATATAATTCACATTCACATTCACATTTAAAATATTCTAAATTAAATACTTTGTTTGATTTAATTATCATTTTCCTATTTTATTCTATCACATCAATCTTAAATTAATTAAATAAAGATTAAACACTTTATTGATTAATTGAAATATTCTTTTGTTTAATTTAATAAACAACTTCTATAGTTCGTTTTATTAAATTATATCCCTATTTTGCTAATTTAAATAAATCAAATATATTTAAATAGAGGCATAAGGAATATTCCTCTATATTTCCTCAAATCAAATTAGATATCCTATGTCTAATTTATGTCTAAAATCATGTCAAAATTAATTGACTAAAACTTCATGGGAAGAATTGGAGACGAATTGCAAATTTATCTCTCAATCCTCCTCCATCAATATTTCCTCTTCTCTTTCCTGGTGTTTTCATGGGTAGAGACAATCTCCAAAATTCTCTCAATCTCCTCCATCTCTCACCATTCAATCCTCCAAATTAAATCCAAGCCTCTCTTTGCCATCCTTGTGCATTTGTATAGCCATGAAATCTATAAATAAAGCCTCATTGAACCAAGAAAAGGTTCCAGATTATCTAACTTATGCACTCTTACTCTATAGGAATTCATCAAGCATTGAACATTCAAGCAATCAAGCATCCAACATCCAGCATTCAAGTTTTTATATCATGGTTGCCTCCTATAGCTTTGTTTATTAGTTTTCATGTCAATCCATGCTAATTTAGTTTCTTTTATCATCTAGCTTTATCATATTAGTTTCATATCATTTGCATCAACATCATTTTGTTCTTTAGATTGTCATTTTAACAGAGAATAGTGTTATTTAAATATGAGAGCACTTAACTTAATAAATCTAAGTGTGAATAAGGTGTAAAGCAATAAAACACTTCTTAATGAAACATTGCATCAAAGATCAAACTAAGATCAAAAATAAATATTACAATACATCTTCGGAGTTTCCATGAACACCATTGAAGCAACAAGACCTCTCCAAGCAATTCATGTGAAAAAACATGTAACCACACATCCCATGCCATGCTTCAAACCCTCAAAAATGCTAACAATAGCTAACCTGCTAAGTGACTAACCTTAAATAACTACCCTTATGATTGATTTTATAAAAGCAATCTCCCACAAAACCACCAAGTGGTATTACACAAAATCATGTGACTAAAACCATAAGATTACAAACCGATGTTCCCACATTTAATATTGGGTAATTTATTTATTTATTTTCTCCAATATTAAATAATTATATTTTTAAAACTTTATCTTATGTCTCAATGTTACATACAACATAAAATTGGCCCCAAGAATATTAACACCTAGTGATGCATGTACTCCTAGACTCCCTAGGTGGACCACAAACATAATAAATAAATATTTACATTATAAGAACTGTGTAAGGTGTACAACACACCTTTTCCTAAGAATACCACCTAAAAAGAAAGGGAACATAATACACAACTAAAACAAATAAAATCACTTCATCCTTCTTCTCTTATATTTTGTACAACAAAACTACAACCATGCACTTATTTTAATTGTTTGGAATAGAAGTAACTATTAATTGCCCCCTCCCCCCATGACATATATCCACTTAACAAACTAAATCAATGAAGGAAGGTATTTAGTATATATTTATTTCGTCTTCAAATAACTATTGTAAACTGTCTAGAACATACATCACAATAATTCTATATTGAACTCTCAGACGAAGCTGTTGTCAGTTTCCCTAAATTTGAGGAGGAAAGAAAGGATTTGTTCAAAGTCTCCAATAGTTACTTTGATGTCGGGATGATCAAGAAGATTTGGCGAGAGGTGCTCAGAATTCTAATGGAGTACATTATGCTGGATGGTAGATTTACCAGAGTCTATGACTACCATTTCGTCCTCCTCAATCACTTTTGACACAAGTTAAGGGTTTATTTTCATCATTACCTTCTTTGTTCCTTGAATAATAGTATTGAGGAACATAGAAATAACCCTAAGAAGAACCCAGTCCTGCATTCTGGCCTAATTTGGCTTATCCATGAGCATTTCAAAAATATGTTGGGCCATGTCTAACCCTTTATCGGCCTCGGCCTCGGAAGGATATGAAAACGAGTCTAGCACGTCTAAGGGAAAAAATGACTTGGAAACTGAGTGGGTTGAGGAAGAAACTCCCCCTCCCAGTAAGAAAAAGAAGAAAACCCCTCATGGAAAACCTGCAAACAAAAAAGATTGCCCTGCGAAAACCCCTATTGGTACTCCTCAGCTGGAGAATGTGATAATGAAGGAACCCCATGTTAATAAGATGGTTTCTTATTTTGGGGATTCTCTAGATGAGAACTCTTCTGCTCCCAAAGCCATGAAGGACTCTTTTACCTCTTATCTTGCCACTAACAGAGAGAAAAAACCCAGATTCCCTAGTGGTCTCAACCCGGATGACCACTACTTCAAGGTCGACAAGGAATTTCCTGATGATATACTGGCTATTGCCAGAAATGCTGTGGTTAACTATTTCAAAATCATGAAATGGGATTTTCATGAGATAAAGGACATCAATTTAAAAAATAGGGTGGTCACTAGCAAGGTGGTGGTGATGGAAGCTAAATTGGCTTCTCAAAACTCTGCTGAGGTTTTATGGATTGTGGAAGAGAAGATGGTGATGGCTGATTGCTTTCAAAGAACAGATGATCTCACTGACAAAATGAAGAAGGACAATGAGAACAAGTTCAAGCACCTGGAAAAGGAAATTGGAAAGGTCAGGGATACTATGAAAACCATCATGGAGCATAACCACAGAATTGTGAAACATAATGCTACTATCCTAAGTTCTATGGTGGAAAAAATGGAACACACGTAGTAGGGGTCGCTGATTGTGGATCTAGATGTTGACAAGAATAAAAGTAAGTAGGAGAATTTTGGACCTTCAAAGAGAACAAGAGCCAACCTAAAGAGAAAATTGGATTCTTTGCCTCTGGAGGGACCTGAAGAAGGTGACAGAGGATATGTGCAATCTCGAAGTTGAGGTTGTTGAGACTTTAAATTATCTTGGTTAGTTTTGGTTGTTCTTTTTGTTGGCTTCTTGCTGGTTTTTTGTTGGCTCTTGGTTGATGATTGTTGTCCTGTTTTTATTATTTTTGTTTTGCATCCTTCCTTTCTTTGGGTACTCTAATGGTTTATTTTTATATGGCATGTAAACTCTATGGTTTCCTGTCCTTGTAAAACCCATTTTTTCCTTTATCAAAAATAATTCTATATTGAAATGAAACTGACTATTCTACAAAAAAAAACATAATAATTTCCAACTGGCAAGCTTCCTCCCTCATAAAGATTAATAGTACCCACCATTTAACCTTTAAAATTTATTTTTTTCTAATAATTTGATAGAAAATAATTTAAATATGTTTTTCTGATTCGCACAATAATCATTTCATTAGTCACTCCATTGAAATCTCATGTGCAACCCTATTAGTTGACAATCATCACATGATAGAGGGAAATACATACTTCAGTATACCATTACAAGGTCCTCTTCTTCATTTAGTTTTTATTTTTTGAACACACGAATACCACAAAATGAGGGAAGATACACTTACTTTGACATTGAACAAATAGTGGCTAGGTTCTCTTCAATTCTACAAGAAATCAACCATTTCAACCTACAAGAAAAAACATAAAATCTTTCTCCAAAGGAAAATGGTGGTGCTTGCCACCCAACCATAAGGTAAAACTATCCACCCTCAAGCTAGAAGGTGATCATGGTATGGGTTACTCCAAACAATCATGCCAAGCATAGCCACTCAATGAAATAGAAACACACAAATACAAGATTACACCAATCGAAGGGGTTGAAAATTTACATAGATTCTTAGGAATAATCCAAAAGGGAAAAATAAGGGTGGACTACTCTCCATATCGGGAGACTCATAAAAAAAGAGAGTATCCAAGTGTCTCATTTCTCTCCTCTCTCATTAAACTCATTCACCATTTTCACAATATAACCACCTATACATGGATACTCATGCCCTTGAACCACTCTTTCTCAAAGGAGAATTAGGCTCCCCATGGAGATTCCTACCTCTCACTATCCCCAACAAGGGATTTTCTTCTCAAATGGATGAGTTTATCCCACATAACCCAAACCCCTATACAACATTTACATTTACAAAGAACACAAATAAGATATAAATAAAATGCATTTCAGAACACACAACCATTCACATTTACATGAAATCATAGAAAAATATGAACAAGCATGAGATACCTACCTCAAAAAAAAAATCAATCAAGAATAATTTGAGGATGAACTTAGAATCTCTTCTCTTTCCAAGCTATCTTCTCTTTGAACTAAAATCCCCCAAAAGATAAGTAGAAATTCTTCACCAAATAGAAAACCCTTCCTTTGGTTTTCCAAATGATAGATATAGGGATCAAAGATTTGAATCTTTAAACATGAGGGAGTGACACATTTCACTCTCTCATTCATCCCTTTGAACAAAGAGTGTTCTAACACTCCAACAAGAGCTCTCCAATCTCATTAGTGATATTTTGGAGGCAACACTAACCCCCTTCCCAAAAAATTTCCACCCTTCTTAATAGCTAATTAAGAAGGGCTATACCTTGAGTAATCTCCAAGATATGCACATAATTTGACCCTTAACCAATAGGTATTCATTCTAGGGGTTCAAAAATGGTCAATTAACTCATTTTGAGTACTTTTTCTAACTCAAAACCCAAAAAGAGTAGAATCCAAATTTCAAAAATAAAAAGGGCAAATCACAATATCAAAACTCTCATCTAGGACTTATTTAACTTTTAAAAAATATCCACACTATTATATATTCAATAATCACATAAAAAATTAAGCACAAACATATGAGACTATAGTCCCTCCAAATGGACTATATTTGATTTAACATGGTTTAGCATAGATAGGGTACCCTTGGTTACCTCTTATTTCCATTGGCTATGGAAGTCAAACCTACAACTCACAAACATACATCAATATGTCCAAGAATTCATAGTAGAAGCAACATAAATTAAAAAACACATTCACACACATATGCCCATAATTTGACAAGTTAAACACTAAATCGTAGTTATGCAATTTTATCCACTTTTAAATTAAATAAAATCCTTCAGACTTACAATCATCACTATGTCATAAAGTGTTAATGTGAATTGGGTTATTTCCTAACTATTTATTAGTGAAGACCTATTCACATCATTCATAAGTTTACTTAGAGTTAGTTTCCTAGGTGGCATTCTAGAAACTAGTATTTAATGGGACCATATCTCATTAATAGGCATGTAGTTATCTAGGTATTTAATTTTTCTCTCATGCATTTATAATGATACATTAGGCATTTAATGATTGTAACTAAGGTAGTTACCCAACTACCTCTCACCTTTCCTATATAAGGAAGGCTCTTGTACATTTGTAAATAATTCTAGATCAATTTGTCATAGATTATCATCATTTGATCAAGTTCACTTCTTCCTCATAGTGCACTACTTTCTTGTTCATTTGGATGGTAATTTTGTTGGTGATCCATTGAAGAAGAAAAACTTCAAGTGGGTTATCAATTCATATTTCCAACATGGTATTAGATTATAGGTCATAGAAGATTCATATCATATCAATAAGTTCACCTTAGGATATCATCGTTCAGGTTGAAGGGTTTTCTTGAAGAGCTAGTTGTTCTCAATCGGGAGACAACTTATTTTTGAGGCACTTTGGGTTAGAGTTGACTTCGTTGTTGTGTTCAGAAGGTCTAAAAACCTAAGGATCGCCTACCCATTCGTGGAGATTCGACTTCATCATCTAAAGGCCATCAAAGGTTTTTGCAAATATATTCATGGGAAAAATTATGTATCATACAAGTGTTGGAGAAAAAAATCTCCCCCCCCCCGCATTGCAAAAAAAAAATTCCCCTCTATCGGTATTTTCTCATTGTAGGTTTATTTTCTTAAAAAAAAATATTATTTGAGCTTTTTTATATAATTTGCAAGAAAATATATTTTGGGGCTCATATTAATTTATGGTCGAAATATACTATAATTATCTAGAAAATATTTATTTATTTAAGCCATATTAATTTTTGGTGGTCTAGTTAATTCTCGCAGACAATATTAAATTTTTGGTGGTCATTTTATTTTGTTGGTATATTCAAAGCATATTTTATTTAATATTTGCAAGTAGGCTTTAAATTTTCCAATGGTGGGTTTGAAGTTTTTAATCAGTATAAATTTAAGATTTCAAATGATTACCCGTGGCAACACAGAAATCTTCATTCATTTCATAGTCTAATCTCATTTTTTGCTTACAAATTCCTTTGTCACAGATTTTGCAGAGTTTACAAGTTGTTTGTCCAAATTTGCAGGCATTTGACAGCATGGTAAAATCATAGATTTTCATGCATTCGTATTCTGTAGAGGTCTTTATTATCTGGGACCGTGTTACTCCCTCTGGTTTCAACCAACTATTTACGTTAGCATGTCTTTCAAGTTGTTTGGTTGTTTGATTAAGTATGCATACATTAAACTTGATACATTGGTGATCTATATTTAATTATATAGTGGATTATTGATATTTATGATTATTAGCTATATGATAATATTAACTTATTATTTTAATGAATTATAATTGTAATATATTTTATTTCTAATCAAAGTGAGAAGAGTAAGAAGAAAAGAGGTGTCACGAGTTTACAATGTCAAGGAAAGAGACCAAGGTGCACCAATGTTTATAGTAATTTGGCCAAATTGTTTTTGCCCTAGGTGTTTGATTTTTGTACCTACTTAGCCTTTACCCCTCAACATGGCATTTTTTTCAATGGACCATAACTTTTCACCAAGATATTAGATTTTCACAAACAATATATCACTAGAAATCTAGTTTTATGCACTTTGTAGTCATGTAGATTTTTTTCTATACTTCACTATGAGTACAAATCATATCCATTTGAATTTAGTGCTTCCTTTTGAACTCCTGAGCTCATATATTTTCACCATTTTGATATATTTTGGAGATTCTAATGGTATTTCAAAGATGATTTTGATTTCTATCATTTAGTCCATCCACTTTTTCCGATTCAACCCCAAGTATATTCCATCAAGTTTTTGCAATTTATGGCATTTGTTTGATATCTTGGACATACTAAAATTTGGAGAAGGTTTGCTTGCATTGGAGGCTTTATTTCCACTGGCACATCATATATTGGAAGTTTCTATTTGATATTGAAGGTCATGTCTTTGTAATATTGGAGATATATCACATTTCATTATGGGGTTTGCATATTATCCTTTTGTGATTATGTTGCAAAAGGGAAACTATAAAAAATGGAGAGATGGTATCATAAACAATCTCCAATCACTTCAGTTGGTGCTAGATTTGTATGGTTTTATTCCCCATCCAGGCCAAGGTATTCAAAAAAATTCTTGGGGTTGTAGTAGATATAATGTCTTACAGCTCATTGCAATGTATGTTGATGATGATATTTGAAAGCTATTGATCATTATGATTATCCTCATATTATTTGGACTAATATTTTGAGCTATATGGACATCCTAATACTCCACCATTCCCTAATGATCATGATTCAGAATGTCATATGCCTCTTCATTCTTAAGACAAGATACTCTATGATGATAATACTATGAAGGAGCTTACTATGATCATAATTCAGAATGTCATATGCTCTTCATTCTTCAGACAAGATACCCTATGATGATAATACTATGAAGGAGCTTACAAATTTGGAATGATTTGAATCTTCAGATGACGATGTAAAGGGTTCTACAGATTCTTCTTCTCTATCAAAGACAATTGATTTTCCTTCACCTTTAATGATTCTTTTTCCAGAGTCATTGATTGAGGCTTTTATCATTCCTATTCAACATGACATATTCAATTTTCTAGACTTGGGATCAGAGGATGGTTTCATTTAAAGTATTGTAGAATTTCCTACTTTTATAGGTTTGGAGGACATAATTCTTGAGGGGATATCTCTCCTCTATGCAGATTCTACTTTGGAGAGTTTTCTTGAGTCTCCACATTCTATTATTTAGACCTTGATTAGGGATCCTAATCTTTGTGAGACCACATTGGAGGCTCTTGATTCCTTTTCAGAGATTTCATATATGAGGCTTCTTACCTCTCACGTCATCATGGAGTTGGAATTTTTTTAGCATCTACCATTGGATTTGTATCTTCCTAGTGGGAGACATGTGGTTTTTTGTCACTAGACATTCTTTTGGATTCAGGATTCTCTTAGTGGTTTTTAGGACACTTCATTAAGGGGGGCAATCTAGTCTCCATGTATTCCTTCAATGAAGGGATCATTGTATTGCATTCTTTGGACCTCCTTCAACATTAGTTTATGCATAGTCATGGTTTGTCACCTTCTTCATTGATTAGGAAATTACCTAATTTGATTGTGGCATCTTCATCGCCCTTGGGAAAAGAGACACATGAGTTGTTTTCAAATACATCATCATCATATACATTCATCATTCCTTCCTTCAATTCCTATCCAGAATGGGAAGCATCCCTGCATTTATACTTGTTTTTGTTTCTTCTAAAAGGGAGACAAGTATTTTTTTGACTTTCGATCATGTTTTGTCTTCGAGCACCTACTATTTTGTTAGGTGAACAAATATTGTGGATGGGATACATATTATCTTTGTTTCTCTCTTATTGGGGGCCATTGATTCTTGTACTCTTGTGATGGATGTAGTTATTGGGGAGGTATTGATGTTAAGACCTCCATACATCACTTATATTACTTGTCCATGATTAGCATAGAATTTTCTTTATATCTCTTTTTTGGTTTGGATTTTTGTCCCATGAGGTTTTCTCCTTTTCGGTGTTTGTGAGACATTTTATTTTCATTTGTACATGGGTACCTAATATGGACTCATAGTTGGGACCCATCATTGCATCATTTTCATCATATCTACACTCCCAAGTTGCACTTATGGGGGGTGTTAGTGTGAATGGGATTATTTACTAACTAGTATTAGTGAGGACCTATTCACATCATTAGTTAGTTTCCTAGGCAAAATTCTAGAAACTAGTGTTTAATGGGACCATATCTCACTAATAGGCATGTAGTTATCCAATCATTTAATATTTCTCTCATGCATTTATAATTATGCATTAGGCACTTAATGATTGCAATTAAGGTGTTTATCCAACTACCTCTCACCTTGCCTATATAAGGAAGGCTCTTGTATATTTGTAAATCATTCTAGATCAATTCATGATATATCATCATTTGATAAGTTCTCTTCTTACTCATAGTGCACTACTTTTTTGTTTGTGTGGATGGTATTCTTCTTGGTGATCCATTTAATAACTATAGCTTCAAGTGGGTTAGTCCTTCATATTTTCAACATAAAGCATTGATATTCAACTCATATAATATTATTCACATTGCAATACTTAATCTAGTAGGGTATCTAATTGTTTATCGGCTTTCAATTATCTATACTCACGTTCTCAATTTTTTCTTAAACATAGAATACTGTAAAAGAATAATTTAGTTATTATACACATTTAATATGATTATAATCCAAGTCTAATATATAAGCTATTATTTACATCATCACCAACAAGCAAGGTGTCATGGGGTACCCATATGATTGAAACAAAAATAATGTGACATCAATGTTTATCTAATTGTGGGCCTCGCATGAAGAAGTGTGGTCATTAATTTTATCCTTTTTACCTATGATGATTATTTATTTATGAATTAATGTTTGTCAAATGTTTGTTATCACAGTATAGAGGCGAAGGAAATATCAAAGAAGGTATTTTACTTATAAATTCTAGAATCAGAAAAATACTCCATCATTTTGAGATAATAATCACATCTATAATATTATCTAGGATGTTTAATTTGTAATATTTATAAGTGAAGTACAGGTAATCCAAGATTTAAAATTTATTGATTCTATAATCTTCTTAATATATATTTACTGAGTGAATTTTAATATTGGGATAGTTAAGTAGGCTAAGGAAAAAGAAACCTGAGTGAAATTAAGCTACACTTTGAAAGTTCAAGTTCTATTATTGAAATTATTTTCTATTTATCTACTGAATATTATAAATAAAAACATAATGGTTTTGACTTAAGTCGATAAAGGTTGTTACAATTAGGTAGTCCATTAAATCTCTTCCAAATAAAACAAACCATTACATGGTTCTCTCTTCCTTTATTCCCTGTTACAAATCCATAATATAATAGTTGTTAATATCTACACATGTAATTATGTATATCTACTTTAGTACATTTTGATTGGCTAATATATACTTTTATTATTCTACATGTTAGTAGTAACTATCATCAATAGTGGTTTTTTATTATTAGCTGATAGGATATTTTGTTTGAAGTTTCCACCGTGATTTTCATCAGCCCAACCATGAATTGGATTTGTCAGTGTTGTAGATGTCTCAGCTAGCGGGGACTTGACCGGGTTTCTTTTTGGTGACGTGGAGCTATGTGGTTGGTGGTGGTGGAGTTGGTGTGATTGATATGCAGAATCTGAATGGTAATTTTTTGGTCGGGGGAGTGTTAATGCATTCTATCGTTGTTGTACAATGGGGGTGGATGAAGTAAAAGCAATATTGAGTGTTGCAGTGTTGGAAAGTATACTTTGATTAAGTTGTATTGTCAAAAATCATTGCCTTCGGCTCCATGGTCGGTTTCATAGCAGATTGGACAGTTTTAAAATTGTTGTTCTCCACAATCTGTAAGTCATTTTATGTCGGTGTTTTGCATAAATGTTTTATTTATTGTTTATGTTAAAATTGTTGTTCTTCGAAATCTATAAGTCATTTTACATGGGTGTTGCATTGTGGGAAAGTATAGTCTAAAATGTGCTAGAAAATATATTGATTAAGTTGCATTGTCGAAAGAGCCATTGTGGTGCTAAAAATCGCCAACTTTAGTTTTGTGGTTCGTTTGATAGGAGGCTACTGTGCTACTGTAAAAATTGATGACTTCAGCTCCGTTTTATAGCAGATTGAAGGGTTTTAAAACTGTTGTTCTCCACAATCTGTAAGTCATTTTACATGGGTGTTTTTCATAAATGATTTATCTATTATTTACATTAAAACTATTGTTGTCTAGAATCTGTGTCATTTTATAAAGGTGTTTGGCATTATGGTTTTGTATGGATGGAGAAATTGCAGTTAAATATTCTTTCTTTAGTCAAAAAATATGGTTAGGGTTAGTAACTTTTATGTCCCTCATTTATTGTTTTTAGTTATCTTTGTACATCTTTGGCCTTATGCTCATTATCATAGGATCAATTGTAGTTAAATCTTGTTTCTTTCATTAAAAAATATGATTAGGGTTAGTAATTTTATCACCCTTCGTTTATTGTTTTAGTTATCTCTCTGCATCTTTTTCATTACACCCATTAACATAGGACCAATTACAGATTAATATAGGAGTCATTTCATATATATATGCAGAGGTTTAGTATGAAAGTAGAAAAATGTTGGAGTTAAAATTAGTTTGGTGGATATTAAGTGGTAGTCTTTCTAATATCTCTTTTATTTGTTCAATTTAATTTTTTTAAGTTTCCGATGGGATTTTCATTAGGCCAGCCATGAATAGGATTTGTCATGTAATAGCTCTTTTACAATTTATTTATTTGTCTAGAATTTTTAGTGCCAAGAAATGTAGCTCAAATTTAATCGATTAAGTTTGTGGCATTATAGGCATTTTGTACAGGTTATTACTAATCATTGGATTTACGAGTTCTATATAATGTGGGTTTGGTGCCAAAGAATTTAGCTCAAATTTTGAATCAAAAATTCAACTCTTACATAGACTGCTTGTCTTCTATGAATATGTTTAGTGTGGGTTTTTGATCATCTATGATTTACATATGATTCTTTCTCTAATATTTGTTTTACAATTTCCCTTTTTTGTCTATAATATTTAGTGAAAAATTATGTAGCTTGAAATTTGAATTGACAAGCCAAATGTTACATAGAATTTATTATCAAACCTTGTCTATATAGTGATAGAATTTTAGGTAAGCAGGGATATGTTGCAAAATCAAATCTATACATGCATTTGACTTGAACTCGGTTCTTTAGTTTGAATATTCTTTGTAAGTAATTTCACATACATAGATGTCCATATCTAAACTTTTATGGTCAAGGGAAATTGGAAAAGACCTATTAGAAAAACAATTAACAATCACAGGAAAATGACAGATGTTGGAAAACCCACTTTAAATAGAACAGGAAAACTATGATAATGAATAGTTTGGTATGGGGAATTGGGAAAAATAATATCATGAAGAACAATTTTTTATGGGCAAGTTCAAATAGTTGAGAAAAAAATAATATCATGAAACATATTGGTACAAGAAAAAAAGTGAAATTGGAAAATAGCTATTAGGAAAAAAATTAAGACTCGTAGGAAAATGACAGATGTTCTAAAACCCACATTAAACAGAACTTCAAAATATGGAGAATAGAAGAGGCAAACTAAGATAATGAACAATTTGTAATGGGGAACTGAAAAAAAGAATATCATGAAGAACAATTTGTTGTGGGGAAGTTGGAACAGATGAGGAACAAGAATTTAATGAAACATATTGATATAAGTCACTGCCATCCCACGTAATTAGCAAGCTCCACCCCTTACGTAAATAGACTCGAGAAGTTTGTTATAGGGAGCTTCAAGAAGATCAATAAAAAAAAATATCATGAAACATATTGATACAAGATTCGAGCTATGTTCTTTGTTAATAAATATTGAAGACAAATAGAGAAATTATATAAGAGGTGTTAGAATAATAATTATTTTCTACAAGTCGTCTTACATGGGTATTTTGCATAAATAATTTGTCTATAATATTTAATGCCAATCAATGTAGCTAGAATTTACAATTAAGCCTGTGGTGTTATATGTATTTTCTAGAGATTGTTGCATCATATAATTATTGTCATAGCCTAAATAAAATAGGTCTTGTCATAAAGAAATGGGTTTAAATAATTTATTTGGCAAGTTGCAAATATATATGTATAAGCATGGAGAAAAATATAGTTTGTTGTCTTTTAAGTGTTATTCTAATAGTTCTTTTATCTGTTAAACTTTATATTTTTAATTTGAGAAAAAAAACAATATCATGAAATATATTGGTAGAAGACAACAAGCAAAATTGGAAAAGAGCTATTAGGAAAACACTTAAGAATCACATGAAAATGATAGATGTTTTAAAACCCACATTCAATAGAAGTTTAAAATATGGAGAATAGAAGAGGTAAACTATGATAATGAATGGTTTGTTATGGGGAACTAAAAATAATAATATCATGAAGAAAAATTTGTTGTGGGGAAGTTGAAACAGATGAGGAACAAAGAATATAATGAAACATATTGATATAAGATACTTCCATCCCACGTAATTAGCAAGCTTCACCCCTTACATAAATAGACTCGGAATTATTTTTTTCAGCGAGCTTCAAGCAAATCAGGAAAAAAAGAATATCATGAAACATATTGATATAGGATTTGAGCTATGTTCTTTGTTAATGAATATTGAAGAGAAATAGAGAAATTATATAAGAGATGTTAGAATAACAATTATTTGATACAAGTTTTTTTACATGGGTATTTTGCATAAATGATTTGTCTATAATATTTAATGCCAAGCAATGTAGCTCAAATTTACAATTAAGCCTATGGCGTTATATGCATTTTGTAGAGATTTTTGCATCATATAATTGTTGTCATGGCCTAAAGAAAACAGGTATCATCATAAAGAACTTGGTTTAAATAAATGATTTGGCAAGTTGAAAAGATATCTGTATAAGCATGGAGAAATAAATAGTTTGGTGGCTTTTAAGA
Organism: Sequoiadendron giganteum; assembly: GCA_007115665.2. Taxonomy (NCBI): domain Eukaryota; kingdom Viridiplantae; phylum Streptophyta; class Pinopsida; order Cupressales; family Cupressaceae; genus Sequoiadendron; species Sequoiadendron giganteum. The sequence continues at coordinate 562,633,278 of CM021104.1, read as the reverse complement.
GTTATTCTAATAGCTCTTTTACAATTTCTCTATTTGTTTATAATATTTAGTGCTAGACAATGTAGCTTGAATTTATGTGTATATATATGTATTGAGTTCCCCATTTCATATTTTAAAAAATACATATAGGAAAAAATATATCCATATATACAAACCAAGACCATCGTGGCTCATTTGAGAATGCAACAACAATTTATATATGCACATGTATATCTAGACAACTTTGTATGCTATCTTTATTCGTATTTAGGTATATTTTCATTTAAAAAGAGTTAAAAATAGCATATATAAGTAGTATTTAGCTTTTGAGAAAATTGCTACAATATAGCCATAGCATTAAATGACATAGCATTTAATGGTGCAGTATGTTAAACATGTCCATAAGAAATATGTAAAGCTGATTACACTTTGGCAGTGAATGTCCCTATTGAAATTGAATACATTGAAAAACACCAAAAACAATGTATTTTGCATTTGCTTGGATCTCCCATCTTGATTGCCATTGTCCAACACCATGAGCAATCATTTCCCATTCCACTTTTGTGTTCAAAGGTGGCCAAGAGTCCCCTTGTGAGATATATATTTTAATAAGCTCTAAAGTTAAAAACATGTTGTTGGTTAGCATAACTTTTTCCCTTTTCTTTCTATTCATTTTGTGCGCTATGCAACTCTCACATAATGCCCATTCTGTGCATATTTGGTGTTATAGCCACTAACATAGGAGCAATTGCAGATTAATAACTCCTCCCCATCAAATTTATGAAGACAACAAACATCCATACTAGATTTTCCCTCAATTGACTAGTTGAGAAGGCTACAAATTCACACCTTTTGTTCCCTATAGTAATGCCTTTCTTCGGAGTAGACAATATCCTATAGGAAACAAAAGGTTTGAATTTGTACCCTTCTTAACCAATCAATTGATGGAAAATTCAATCTAGATGTTTTCTCTCTTCATAAATTTCAAGGGGAGGAGTTACGTAGTGAGTAAAAAGTATGGTATACACATCTATTTCGATATAGCAGTGTGTATGTAAATAGATATATACATGTGTGCATATGGACATATATATTTGATTATATGTGTTTGTTTTTAAATATGTTGGAAAAGGGGAATTCAATGCATATATGTACTTAATAATTTCTATTCTTTTTGTTGTATAGCCTATTGTTTTGATAAGAAAGTGTGAAACGACAAGCTAGAAACATATACAAATATCTACATATAGCTATCTATAGAAATATAGTAAAATAATAAAAAAATGCATGGATACATATATAAGCAAACCTCAAAGATAAATAGATACATATAGGGGTATTTACATATTTGTTTATCATTTTTATTCTTGTTCATGTACCCCCTGGTGTATACACACATGGGTGAACCTAACAAAGCATATAGATGTGCAAGGAGATACGGATTGATATTTTCCAGCATATAAAAACACCCATTTCATGTATATGTATATCTATATGTATATGTATGTATATATATGTATATGTATATCTGTATGTATATGTATGTTTATATGTATATGTATCTATATGTATATGTATATGTATATGTATATGTATATGTATATGTATCTGTATGCATATGTATGTGTATGCATATGTATATGTATGTGTATATGTATATGTATATGTATATGCATATGCATATGTACATGTTTATGTACCGATTGGTAGTGACTTGACTAGGTTTTTTTATGGTGGCATGGAGCTTCTTAATTACATGGGTTTTTAGTGATGGAGTTGGTGGCTTCGATACACGGAAGCTGAATGGTAAGTGTTTTCTCATGTGAGGGTTAATGCATCCTATCATTGTTGTATATGTATATGTATATGTATATGTATATGTATGTGTATGTGTATGTATATGCATATATATATATATGTATATGTATATGTACATGTATATGTATGTATATGTATATGTATATGTATATGTATATGTGTATGTATATGTACATGTATATGTATATGTGTATGTATATGTACATGTACATGTATGTTTATGTGTATGTATATGTATATGTATATGTGGAATCTAAATGGTAAGTGTTTGCTCATGCGAGGGTTAATGCATCATGTTGTTTTTGTACGATGGCGGTTGTTGAAGTAAATGAAATATTCAATATTTTAGTGTGGGAAAGTATACTTTGATTAAGTTGTATTATTGAAAGAGTACAGTATGATAGATCAAATATGAAGACAACATATTTTTCCCTACTTTTTTTTTGTGTGATATGTGATGAAACTCCATGAAATTTTGTGTTGACATTTCATAATTTTCTTGGTCAAAGGTTTTACTAGAGTCTGCGAGCCTCCATGATGCAAAAAATGGTGGGGAGGATACCGAGCATGGGTTGTGGGATTTTCGTTTTAATTCCATATATTTTTGATTACGTAGATAGATTCTTACACAAATGCTTATATACACTTGGCTTCCACAAACATAACTTTCAACTAGTTGTGTGCATCCAATATTGTATTCTTCTAAACAAGGGATATAACAATAGTGAGATAGTGGAAATGGTTAACACAAAAATCTGTAAAATCCTTCTGTATATATTTTTATACACTCCAAAGTTCAAACTATGTGATTCCTTTGTGATAATCCATAGATATACAATTATATATGCATGGATACACATATATATTTTGTTACATGTTTGTGTGTAATTACCACTTTAAATATATCTATGGTTATACCTATATATTCATATATTCTAATATGGTTGAGCTTGTATGTATACTCCTAGGCCAGGTACGAATACATTCAAGTTCCACAACTTGATAAATTTCTAAATTTAAAAGGGTTGAAAAATAGAAATGAACCCATTTGTACTATAGCCAATATAGAGAGGAAATTTGTGCGAAGCATCGTACAAAATACATGCAACAAAAGCTAACTCCATCAAGCACAGGTGCATGTCAGCCTGTTGATAATCTTCCCTCGCAACACCCATTGGCAATGGTCAATGCCACCCCTTATATAAAATCTCTAAACAATCCCCCTACTACACTAGCACAACAATAACACTTGAAAGAAATATTCAATGATTAATACCTTTCTACATTAAAGTGGTTTCAGCACTGCATAGATGCACTTTTGAACCTTTTTGTTTGTCAGATATGTAAGTGAAATTGAGAATTCCTGGGTTGGAGGGTAAGTGTTGCTTGCACAACTTGATAATGAGACATCATAACCAACAAACTATTTTTGTCTTTGTAAGAGTGGATCTAGAAGAAAAATTCCCCAAGTCGTTGTCTACATTGTGTGAACATCTTCAAGCTACTTTGGATGGCCAGATATCTGAGCAATTGATGTGTTTTTGTGCATTTTTGCATGAGACCATTTCTTTTTGGAACTCCTATTGGGCCCAACTATCTACAATGATTGAACATATTGGCATACCTACCCTATTTTTCAGTTTGAGTTGTGGAGACACAAAATGGGCTAATCTATAAAATATTTTTTTGTGTCTCGTTTGGCAATGCAGCCTTCAACAAAGACACTAATAGATAGTGTTTTTCATAATCCACATATAACGTCTTTATATATGCATCATCAATTCTCATTTTTTTATGAAGAGGCGATTGAAAATCTTTTGCATGCAAAAGATTATTGGTATAGATATGAATGGAAGCATTGTGGCTCTGCACATGTGCATGGTTTTTTATGGCTTCAAGAAGCCCCCAACATGGACACTCTTTATTGGTCCAATCACCATGATGTTACCATGGAAAGACACTTTTTTGATAGATATGTTTTAGCTTGGAATCCACATTGCCCTACATAGAAATTGCTCAGAATTTATCATTGTTCTAAAGAAAATTTGTGCTTGCTTTCCACGAGGCAGATTATTTCCAGTGATCCAATCATATTTTATGAAGAGTTTCTAAATACAATTCAAAGGCACACAAAATTCTTTGAATATACTTGTTTAAGGAAAAAAGGAGAGAAATTACAATGTCAGTATATAGCACCTTGGCAACAAAAACTTGCCTCTACATTGATATCTGATGTTTCTTCTAACAAATCCTATAAGCCCAACAAGAAATGATGATCGCCTAAATATTCATAGCCCACCCATCCTTGCAATCTAGTATGCAAATGTTGACTTCTAGCAAGTTGTTTCTAGGCAGATTTTTTTTTTTTTTTAAATCTAAATATGCAGCTAAATCTGAGAAGAAACTAGAAAATTATCTTGATATGTTGAAAAGACTTGAAAATAAAAATATAGTTGGGGATATAGCACTTCTTGCATATCAAACATTATTGATGAATATTCATGTGGAGTGTGACATCTCTACACAAGAGACATGTCATATGTTATAGAAATTGCCTCTTCTCAACTCAAGTCGATAATATGTTTGTTTGAATGCTGGAAAAAAAGCATGGTTTTGTATAAATAAACATGATGTTGATGAAGACCTGTCAAAAAATTATATTCACTTCTATATGAAAAGGCCTCTACAGCTAGGTGGTGTATCCCTAATTGACACGGTCTTCTTATATACACATTCAAAGCAACACAAAAAGGGAAAATGGAAACCTAGACGCCAGCCTACAATTGTCCTTGTGTACCCATTGTTCAAGACTATTTATGTTGAACATACATAAATATTTGAGACATTTTGTTGGACTAAATTTATGTTATACAAACCTTTTTGAAACATACATATAGATATAGGTCTTGTCAAACAAGAGATCATACAAAACTAGAAAGTTTTAAAAACTATTGGTTATCATTCATGTAAATAGACTTCATGTAGCATCCACGATTGAAGAAGAACATGTTAGTGATACTGGTGATTTGAACCATCGAGCATCTATGGATGAATATGAATGGGAAGTTTTCTCTCAGCTTGGTGCAACTACTAACTTCAATATAATCAGCTCTAGTTGTTGGGTAGGCGAGACTTTGATATGAACCATTCCTGGAATATAAACCATCTACCTGAACAACTTCATAATATTTCTTTAAAGTTCATCCCATCAGCCAAGGCATAGCGTGAGAAAGCTATGATACAATTTTTTCTTGTAAATACATCATCCCATCAACTTTCACCAAAACAACAATTGGCTCTTCAAATCATCTAGTCCCATCTCATGCAACCTTCCCCCAAAGGCCCTCTCTGCTTGATCATTCAAGGCACAAGTGGCACTAGAAAATCTTTTTTGATAAATTGTATTAAATAAAAAATAAGCATGTCTACTACTGGATATAATCGCTCATTGCTCATATTGGCCCCCACAGGTGTTTCTACATACAACATATGCACCTCCACAATCAATACAACCATCTAAATTCCCATAAAGGATATGAATCCTTTGAAAGGCTAGACATTAACAATATTCCAAGAAAAAATATATATATTCAATACATTTTGATAGATGAAATGAGTTTTCTAGGCCCGAAGTTGCTACTGAAAATAGATAGTTGATTCGTCCAAGCATTCCTCGATAACTAGAGGGAGCCATTCGGTGGTGTTTCTATCATCCTTGTTGGTAATCTTTCCTAGTTACCACCTATCATTGATACCCCTTGTTTCACCAAATATTGTATACCTTTGAAGAAAAGCACAATTTTTTGCCCATTATGGTCCTCCTTTAGGTCCCCTTTCATGAATAATATCCTAAAATAACATTTATAAGCCCCTAAGGCTCATTATTTTTTACTTTGAGGCCTATTTTACCTAAGGAATTACACAAGCCCCAACAAACAATATCAGAAATATTTAAATATCAGTAATCCCACTTCAAAATCCCTTGGTGGGACTAGGTCACCCAAGTTGGTGACCTAATTCCTTTTAAGGATTTTTGCATTTTCAATCGGGAAAATGTCTATCTTGCCAAAAATTCTCTATGGGTGTTGGCCTCTTAGGTCAAAATTATCGAAAATTAGGTATTGTTGCTTATAAATACATTTTTTTAGGTTATTTTTCTCTCTTTTGGTCTTTTTTCACAAGCAACTTCAAGAATTAAGTGCAAAACATCTTCCTCAAGAAGTTTGATCTTTTTTTCATAGAAAAGTTGAAGCTTTTGGACAAAAAGCTATGGCTTTTGCAAGTCTTCAAGCTCACTTCCCATTCAAGATCTTACATTGCCAAATTTTAAATATGGATGCCTATGGAGAATCATGGAGAAATCTAGGTTGAGGAGGTGCAACTAGCCACCAAATCACACCTAAGGATTGTTTTTAAAGTGACTCCATCTTCCACTTTCAGCCCATCTTTAGATTTGAGGTTTGCATCCCATTTTCATTTATAATGTTGTAGGTTTTCTTGGATTGAATTTTTGCACCATTCAAATATCTTGCATGCATCTTATTCTAGCACAATACAATAGGGTTTTGTCTTATTTTAGGTTTTCCTAGTTGTAGACACACTTAGGGCTAGGGTTTATGCATATTTTCTATGTCTTTACAAGTTTAACTAAAAACTAGGGGTTCGACCAAGGTAAACCCCACATTAAGTACCAAAATATACTATGTTTTGCAAGTCTAAGTCTAGATTCCCATGGGGAAACAAAGTGTAGACCATAGGCCTTCGTGTCAACTTTAAGTTTTTCGGAAAAGTTGAAAGGGACCAGGTCACCAATAGTTGCGACCCAGTCCCACTAAAGGTTTTTGTCAAACATTTTTGCAGATTTGAGCACCTAGTTGGCTGGAATGAAGTCTAGAGCAGTTTGTCAAAGAAGGGACTAGGTCACCTAGCTTGGCATAAGTGTCCCAGTGGGCATAAAACTCAAATTTCCTAGATTTTAAGAGGCTATTACAATCTCTACCTCGTCCATCTCTAGTTTCCAGGTGCACTCATCTAATTTAATAGGTTATATTGCTTTGTATACTTATTATTTTATCTTTGTTGCATTACATCATGTGTTTTCCAGCAGTATAGACTTCATTCCATTGCATGTAATAGTTAGCTTCATTTACAAGATTATAGTAATTATCATCATTCATCATAAGAACATTCAAACCATTTCAATTCTTAGCAATTGAATGAATCACAAGATTTATGCTAACCACAAAGAGACATCCTCTTCCTTCTAGGTAAAAACCCTAGAAAGTTGTAGGGGATGCATCCCCTTATCATCTCCAAAGCCTAAATTTTGCGGTTCATTTCTGTGAGCCTACATTTAGACACATCTTTCTTGTGATTTAGACTACATTTGCATTCTAGGAACTTCTTCTTTTACCATTGAATTGAATGTTGCATTGTTTAAAAAGGAATCCTAGTCTTTCATACTTTCCCCTTTGTGAAAAACTCATTTTTGCATTCATTTCCTTGCATATTAGAGAAATTTTGCATATAACATAAAGTGTTGCATATTACGATCCAGAACACTACATTTTTCATCAAAAAAACCCATATTGGGACTAAGTCGTCACCTTGGGTGACCTAGTCCTAGTGGACATTTTTCATCAATAATTTCTAAATTTATTTACTAATTTCTACACTTTTTGTTTGTTATAGTTTATGCTTTGTTTCCACTCAGTTAATTTCTATTATATGATTTTCATTAGCTTCAATATCTTTTATTGTAATGAAATTTATGAGTAGCATTAGTTCTTTACAAGTTTCTTTTATAACTTTAATTCCTAGTTATTTTAAAGCAAATTAAATAGAACATGAAAACAAAAACATAGAAACATCACATGAAACGATGCACACACTTCTTCACTTTAGGAAAACTATATCATCTAAACCTTTTAGTAGTGATGACTTGGATAAGTTAGATGAAGCCTTTCATGGCTTCCTCTCACTAAGTTCATCCACTAAGGTTGGTGATGATAAAGTCAAAACCACCCCTACCTTACCTTCCAAACCTTTTAGTTGTGATGATATGGTTTTGTTAGATGAAGTTCTTCAAGATCTCATTTCACTTGATTCATCAACTGTGGTTTGTTGTGAACAACCCCGCACAAAAGATGTCAATGTCATCCAACCTCAACTTGTTCTCTACCCACCTTCCCATAAACCTCCAATCCCATCCCAACCTAAGTTTACCCTTTTCCCACCTAAGCATGATATAGTTTCCCACACTCATTATACTTGCAATAACCCACATACTAGACACCAAACTCCCTCAACATCCCTACCATTGCCCAACCCCATCTTACTTGCAGCTCCCCATTTAAACTCACAACTTAGGGAGTATTATTTGGTTGAACAACTTAAGAACATCCTGCCAAGATATCCCTTTGGGATCTTCTTCATAAATCCTCTATCATTCTATGCTTCAAATTTCATTGAAATAGATAGTGGTCCCTCCTAGTATAAATTCTAATGATGTGGAAACTCTCTTACAAGACATGAACACAATTAATGTGAACATTACTTTCTATCAACGTGAGTTCCCTCCATTAGAATTAAGAAAGCAAAATGAAGCCTTTATGACAATAGCCCAATATGATCAGATAGGTATGAAAATCACCCTCATTGACAATGTCTCTACCCTAAATGTGTGCAATGTGAAGCTTCTTGATAGGTTACATGTGGATAGATCACAAATCCAATCTGATTCCTTATCCATTAGAGGATTTG